>JBCNYH010000023.1:26589747-26604395 GCA_039654325.1 Tandanus tandanus | reverse complement strand
TATATTTCCCGGCCATATTCTCCTTTTTTTCCTCCCCTCTAGCGCACGATCTTCGCAATTAAAAAAAGCACGGAGCTCCACGATTTATGAGCACCATTGGGGTATTAAAAGGAGGCAGCCCACATCCAGGAAAGGAAACTTGAAGGAATCGTGTTTCCAAGTTCATCAAGATCCCCTACAATGGCGCATTAAGATCTATAAGGTCTGTTAAGCTGTACTGTACACTTCCGCGCTACCCACGTTCCGTCACGATTGGTATCAAATCGTAATACATCGTAATAATCACCGGGATGACCATATGATCAAATATATTTTTATGATATAACACATGCGAGATGGCGGGAGGCACGTTGTGTGTAGGAAATATGCAGATTTTTTTCTTGTGAAAACGATAGTGGGGTGTAAATCCAGCCGGCCGCCGGCTTAATTTGAAAGCCCTGTATATAATATATATGTCAAATAAATAAATGAAATTCTTGGAAAGTAGAAAAGAGTGAGTATGTAGATCTAAAAAAAATAATATTGTTGTAATAATTTTAATTCAACAATTAAACAGTTAAAGGAAAGGGCAGGAAATAGGGAAACCCACTTCCCTTTTTTTATTTATTTATTTTTGCTATACTGTATTAATCCCACATGGGAAATTATTGCCTCTGCATTTAGCCCATCCAAAGTGAGCACACACACGTAAACAATGAGCACACTTCAGCCAAGGTGGAGGAAGGGAAGGTGCAGATTATTTCCCCCGCCGCACACTTAGAACAGATAAAAATATAATCCTAATCATGACACTGATAATAAGAATACTGCACTATAAATTATACAGGATGGTAATCTAGATCTAATCTAGCCTATAGATCTAGGTAACCTCTAGTACTTAGGCTTAACTTGTTGAGAAAAAACTGCTAAGAATAAAAACTAACCGTACAACACCACTTGACTATGCTGTGGAAAACGGTGCTGAAGTTCTGACATGCTTTTTTCCCTGCACTTGTCTGCCGAGCCGAAGGGAGGATTTCGCAAATGATATTGCGATAATAGTTTGACAGGAAGGAAATTTTAACTTTTGTAGTCGAAAACCAAGTTTAAAATATGTTAAAAGACACTCGTGAGTTTTGTTTAACCTAAGCATCCATTTCCAGAATCAAAATCCTAAACCGTGAATAGCTGTGGTGGTGCGCATGTGCGAAAGAAATTTCCCTGACAGGACAGGAGGAGCTCAGGATTTATTTATTTTTTAACGAAAGATTATCACCTTTTATCTGTTCTAAGTTCATAAGTTTCATTCGAACAGATAAATAGAAGGTATGGAACAGCTGTTTAAGATTTATTTTATCGTTTTGATGAAACATGTACTGGAGTTTACACTGATTTCAATGACAAAAATAGGCTTATGATGTCACATTGCTTTGATCTCACTACAAAAGCAATTTAAGTGGGTTTTTTTCTTTATAAACTATTTGATTTAAGCTTATAGGAGTAGAAAAATGTCATATACACAGCGAAGAATATTGAAAGTCATGCTTTTCTTTCCTTTGGAAGTCCAGTAGTAAATCCAAGTAAATGCTACCTGTCGAGAATTCTGCACCTACAACACTTCACAAACCTAACACAAAAAAACCTATAGTTTTTATAGTATAGCAGGGTTTTGTGCCCTTGCCACTTGCTCATACCATACCATACCACTTCATTCACACTTTTTTGCCAGGGAAAACACTGCATACAAGTGACATGTATCAGAGCACATACCTAGCACATCAAGCTAACATGACTTTCAGATTCATTTTCCTCTCTGCTCTCTCACTATTCTCTTCCAAGTGCCAACGATAATTATTACGCATTCCACAGTGCCTACTTATACATATGTATATTTTATGAATATTTAAAAAATATTTTGAATGTATAATAACTGTTATAGAATTAGTTTTTTGTAACATATGGAGAATTATTTGATCTCGGAGGCCTTCAGCCTCAGTGAATAACATCATTCTCCAAAGTCAGATAATTCTCCGTATCATACTTCACCTTATTCTATAATTGCTTATTACTCATGTCAAGATATTTTCTCATTTCTGATTGGTGAAAAGCCATTAAATATTCATTGGTATTACATCATTGCCATCAGAAAAGTTTAATTATTGTTGCACGATTGGCGCGTGGCAATGTTAGTCCTCATAGATATCATGTTAGATAGATCAACTACACCCTGCATTGGACTGCAGGAGCACTGCAGCCCTGAGCTGTAAACTTCATTTTATTTTCTCAATCATTTTGCTGTGACAAGCATCGAGATGGAGCACTACAACAGCATAAATATTGAGGAAAATTATATGTAGTTTATAGCATATATTACTAGCTATGCAGTGAAATGCATGCTGACAGTGGGAATTGTGAAATCTCGACTGAATTATTGCTCTTTGCTGATAGTAAACATACTTCTATAAATCATTTTGTCACATGTCCACATTTTTTTTGTTTTCTGTTTTGGCCTCAAGTGAAAAATGGCATTTTTATTAACTTTCCATTAAAATCATTAGATTTAATTTATTCATTACTGTCAGGATGTTAAGAGAATTTTCAGGACATAGAACAGCTTTTAAAATGAACAGCCTTCTCTAGTTTTAACTATATACTTAACTACTGTCGTCGTTGATGTTCTGTATGTTTATTTCACACCACTGAACTCAAAGCATTATTTTTATTACTGTGACGAACAACGAGGATGCTATACACGTTCAGTCACTCGCACTTGGAATGGGGGAGACGGGGTGGGGAGTTTAAAACACCTGCACAGTCTGTTCCAGATATTAGGGGGAAGAATGCTGCTTCAGAGTATTTCACATGATGACCCGAACTCACATACCCTGATGTTAATTTGTGAAGCCGTGTATGTGTAACGAGTACATGGTGAATATTGTGGCAGGATAATTTGGAAATGTTCAAGCTGTTATGTTGCACAAGCCTGTGGTCCAGATAAAGTTCAGGTTGCACAAATGGAAAATGTTTTGATAGTTCAATGCTATGACGTGCCATATAATGTTTTTCTAATAGAAATTGCAGGTTATTGATGGGTCATGCTACATGTTTAGTTCTCTCCTTTCCTGTTCTTTAAAGTTTTGTCGTCATATACAGGTAACGATGGATCATCATTCCCGGCAATGAAATTCTTGAACTCAGAGCCCCCTCAATATTGCACAAGGTGTGGTTATGTAATGTTTTTGTTATCTTTGCTTTTCTGCTCTGTAGACGTTTGTGAATGATCTTCGCATCCCTGACCAGACGTACATCACCCTGAAGCTCTCTGATGTTGTTCGGTTTGGATATGATATCCTTTTAATTCTATCCAGTAAAGAGTCCTTAATGTTAGTCCTCTCTTTAATATTCTGCTTAGCTTCCTTGTACATTAAGTGTCGAAAAAAGGATTGAGCATGCAAGAAATTCTGTATAGATATTCCAAATGTAGCAGCTTTCTTGTTTCGGAAACATACAGTTAAGGAGGAAATGGTATGAGATGCAGCTTTATTCTATAAAAGTCATGGTGTAAACAGTAATGCTGTAGATTTTATGACCGAGAAATATCTTGACTCTTCTCACATTCTCATGTCTACATCATGGAGCGGAGTCAACACAAAGTTCCAGAGGAGGCTCTTAAGGTACGTGAGTGTATGATGCACCAACGTGTGAGTGCCAGTACTTCCTAAAGTCTTGTTAGTTGTCAATCCAGTTCACTGTCTGATTCATTAACAACGACCTAGTTCTGTGTGTGTGTGTGTGTGTGTGTGTGTGTGTGTGTGTGTGTGTGTGTGTGTGTTTGTTTCCTGTTTATGAAACATAACACCTTGCACTTATTTGCTGTTTGGTATGTTTTCTGTGTGTCAGCATGAGAAGTACACGAGTCAGCTGCAAGTGGGTGTAAATCCTCTGGAGCTTGGGAAGCCAGAACAGGTGGATGAGAAGGCCAGCGCTGCAGACGGGCTGCACTACAAACAAGAAAAGAACGAGCGCAAGTCCAATACAGGTAACTATTTATTTATTTATTTATTTAATACTCTTTGTCGCAGGCAGATAAAATAAACTAATAATTATGACTAAATAAAATACTTGTTACATAGCACCACAAAATGATCAGTGTTCAACATGTTCATGATATGGCATCAGAAATTACAGTGTTTGTTAGCACCCTGTGAAAATAGCACACACTTCAGATTTTAATGTACCTGAAACTCCACCCATATTAAATTATACCTGTTGAGATATTTGTGATGTGATTAGGGCTTGTAGTGTGAGCCCTTTGTTATTTCTGGGAGAAGTTAGTGGCTGTGTGCTGACGTGTTTAAGAGGAAGAGGAGTTAGATCATCTCATACATTATAGCCAGTCCTGCACATTTTATTTTTCCCTGCTCTATCACATCCTCTTCATATCGTAAAGGGCTAAATGAGGGCTAAGTCTCAACGCACCACATCAGAGAGTAGTCTGAAGGTATAGAGATGTCATGTTTCCATTTTTAAACGGTATGATAGTGTAATGTAAGTACATTTATCAGTATAACGTGGGGTCAGTGTTTTGTTCCATAGTGCAATCATTAATCACTATCAATATCAAAAGTAAATTATCATCTTTGAAGGATATAAATATAAACATAGTACCAAGTTGATGGAGATTCCTCACAGCAGCACTCCGGCTCACTTGGGGTTTCTCTGCTACATCAGAGTTTTATAATTTTCAACAGTTTGCTCAACCAGTCGTATGTCAGAGAAGCCCAGGTCGACCTGAGCGGGATCCTGTTGGTTCCTTGCCTTTGCTGGTGAATTGTACAATCACTGTGTTGACTGTGAAAGAGGAATCCCAAGGTTTTATTAAATTTGACTCTGGATAAGTCCACCCTCAGTGGAAATCATGGAGACGAGTCTTTTGCTCCTAGTGTTCATGGCATAGCTAGGTACTACAAACAATTATATACTGTAATCTAAAATAAAATCAGAACAATATAGTAACAAGTTTGAAATAAAAGTTGAGATAAAACTCTGTAATGAGGGATGTATTTACTTTTAATATCATTGTTGATATTTAAATGATTTCATGACTAACATTGACAAAGCTTCCGCTAGCAGTGTAGAAATGGGGGGGTGTCCCCCTTTGTCATAACATTTTGGAGGGGACTTGAATTATTTGGGGGAGACACTGCTCATGAAATGGAATTGTACATCATAAGAAATTGAACAGGGCCTTCAAGCATAACGTATTTTTTCGTTAAACCTATGTGTCATACATGGCAGAATGATTCTTTTCAAGAAAATGAAACGTTTACACTGTTAGACAGTTAAAATAAGCGAGGTGGGTTTCGAACTCGAGTCTGTTGGTTAAAGATACTCGCTCGTGCACCTGCGCGTCTCCTGAGATAACATTGCCCCAAGTAAAAGCAGCGAATACTCTTTACTCTCTCCTCCAAAGGCACGGCTAGACCCATGTTAATGTTTAGTCACGACTTGTCTGTCTGTTTTATATCGTTGTCCAAACCGAACCGAAATTTCAGGAACCGACCCATCTCTACTAGCTATTAAAGAAAACAGGCCCCTTCAATCACGTGCATTAGTTGATACTGCAGGGAAATCCTATCTCATTAACATACAGGACGGATCCCTCATTAACAGAAGTGATGTGGAAACATCATGTGATTGTCACTAATCTTAAATTTTCATTAGCAATCAAATACATTACTTACAGCTTCAAGGTCACCGGCGTCTTGGTGTGCACCAGCTCGATCAGCCAACTGTATCAGTTTCAGCCGCGTTGTTTTCAGTGGTAGTGGTGCACGTGGGCTTGTTTATGTACCTAAATACGGTTTGTTGATGTGCAGACATTATGAACTAAATACACAGGATCTGGAAATTACTGATTATAATGTATGGGTGACTGAAAAGGGGGCAATTCCCATTTGTTATCAAAAGCTGATATCGCTGATTGGACGATTTATTAACCCACATCCGGGCTACGTGCAATTCTTTACTACTTTTCTTTTGACTGGTCGTCCGAGGTGACACTTTTTTTTGTGGTAAAGTCACCTCCTTAAAGTTTAATGTATGCGGGAGGCACTAAAAAAGTGCTTGAATCCCGCAACGCTGCATGCTACTGGCAGCTCTGATTGAGTTTTTAGCATGGTCAGAACTAATAGAATGGTGTATAGTGTGCTAACTGTAAACTGCATGTCGTTGTGTGTCGTGAAATTGAATAAATATATTGATTAAATAAATCTATATGTTAAAGAAGTCCATAGTCTTTTAAAAGGGATCTTAAGAATTTATAAGAGTGCCCCTCCGATTGAAGATTGCACTCTGGAACAAAACACAACCGTTTTATGTTGATAAATATGGTCACACTGCCATCGACACCATTTTGAATTATTGTTTAGATAAAACAAAAATACCGGCATGGAATTGTGACATCACGCTTCGGAACTCTGTTGTGAATCTGTCTTAAAGAAACTCGTGTTGTAAAAATAAGCCTTTTGTTCACTTTGAGACCACAAACATTATTACATGACATCAAACCTAGCCTTTCACTTTTAGCATGAAATACTAATAGTATAGCAAAATTAGCTTAGCTACCCAGGTACTTTAATTTAGCACTGCCCTATTGTTAGCATTATTTATTAGTTAATGGTAAATTTCCTGTAGATTAGGATAAAATGTACTTCAGATAGATGATCTGCATAATAATACCCAAATTAGATATGGTAAAGATAATACGACGTGTTGAATAGAATATTGAAGCAAGGGCTGGGTGGTATGGTAAAAATCCTCTATCACGCTTATAAATAACTTTATATGAGGGTAACAGGATACGTCACGATATCGGGGGTTTTTGTTTGTTTGTTTTTAACCATTAATTAATTGAATAGCTTAAATGACCAGACTGTGCTTTCATCATGTTTATTGTGTATTCTTTTATTTTGAACTTATATTTCTGCACAAATGAATAAAACAAACTCGTCTGTCCTCAGTCAGTGCAATCTAAAATTGACGTCACCAAAATTTATATATCAAAATAAAAGTTTTCCCACAGATTTGCTCTTTTCATTTTTAAAATGCTGTCAAAATAAATTAGTTTGCATTTGTACTCTAGCATCAAGTTTAACACAAAAGCAATTTTAAAGTTTTAAAACGTTCATGTAAGGCTACATGGAGCAGCTGGACCACATGTCTGTAGTTGTTTCAAAATAAAGTACACTATGAAGCTCCTTTTAAATTCTGACTCGGCTTTCTTTATGTAAACGTGGCAATCAATGTCAGTGACGTGAATGAGGTTCGGCATTACATACCTGGGGTCGAGGGCGCTGATTAAATCTCTGAACACCGGCATTTCAGGGGTATGAATCAGGACCATGTCCTTAAATGGTGTTTGTAATTTCCTTTGATCAAAAAGATTGTCGTATGGATTTGTATGGAAGTGCTTTTTCCGCCTTGTGTGCAAACCCTCACTCGTGCGAGTGCAGTTTTTTGAATCTGCGCATGCACAGAACAGAATCAGCCCTCTGCTTACCCACGTTCACTTCACACAGCTTGTATGCTGTAGCTCTTCAACGTGTCGTGGCGGTGTAACCATAGTGATTCAGGGATTAATATACTTTTTTTTGTTTCTTTAAACCTCTGCCGTATAAACGGTTCAATAAAATCTCTACTGGTGAACAATTTATACCATCAAAATGGTATGTCTAGTCATACTGCCATCCCTAATTGAAACTGTAAAATAATAAAACCTGAGACTTGTGGAGCTGGTCATTCATGTTACCTGACAGTGATGTCATTGCCAGTCTTTATTCATTCATTGTGAATAATTTGAGTCTCTGCTGACTCAAATGGCTTTGGGTGCTTGGGCGGTGTGACTCTGAGGTTCATTTGAATGGTGCTAGTTATCAGGAAGAAGCTCTGTGGTTGAATCACTGCTCACTCCTTCTGTGAAAGGTGACAGAGAAGTACTCGTCTAAAGGGGACTGTGAGCATACTGTGTGATGTGGAATGTAAGTTCAACAGTGTTTTAAAGTAGTTGCTATGGGAATGGATTTGGATTTGTGGCTGCTGGCTGCTGGCTGCTTTCCTGATCAGATGAGACGATAACTGTTAATCTGTGAAGCTGAAGCATGTAGTGCACCGCCACAGTCACTGACTACTGCGCTGCCTGTGGTGGTAGAGTATACATCAGCAGTGCGTGTCTCCATCGTTTAATCTATGCAGCAGAATAGAAAACTAATGTCCCAGCAGTACCTTGTGAGCACTTTAATTGTGACTTATTGATGTCCAATCAACACTAGTTTGATTATCAGTTAAACCAGATATAGTTGGCCATGTGATTTTTAAAGATCTGGTCGTTCACCATTGCTCATTTCCTTCAGGGCTTGTTCATTGTTCTGTAGGGTTTTTCGCTCCAAAGAATGTGCGTTGCAGGCATGTAGCCTGTATTTCTCTTTAGCTTTTTTTATCGGTATGCTAAAACTACTCACATGCGCACACACGCCATTGGCAGTAGAGTGATTTCAGAATGAGCTGGTCAGCGAACACAAAGAAATTCACAGAGAACTAAAAGGAACTAATGAGAAAACTATGAAAACACAGGTAGCCTCGTCTGCACTCCCAGAGCATCTCGTTTTGGTAGTGTCCATGGAGCCCATAGTGGCACTGTCCAAAACCTGATGACGTCCTCTTTCCTTGAGCTTTGTATACAGTAATTTCCATGTACCATGCGTTAAGAATGTGTGTGATGGGTTTCATACAACAGGCAGTTCTGGTCCACTAATCTGATTTGTCGAGCAGAGTTTCAAGGCAATTTTACCAGATGAACCATTACAGACTGGATTCACATTAGAGTACTCATCTATACTGTTGTGCTTGCTGAAGTGTGTGTGTGTGTGTGCGTGAAAGAGAATTAGAAAAGAGATGAGTATGGAAATGAGATGTGCTGAAGTGACCGAAGTGAGTTATCCTTTATGCACTGGCTGATTTTGTATCAGTAAATAAATCCTTAAAAACGGATTAAACCTGAAGTTGTATACAAATTCTGCCGGTGTGGTCTCGGACTATGATCAGGAACAGAATAGGAATGGTTATCACTCCTATAGTGTCTACTTTTTAATATTACTTTATTAGTGGGTCTAACATCATAATATTTTGATCACCAGCGACCTTTAAGTGAAACAGAAAATAATTACAGAATAATAAAATATTGCTTCATTATTATTACTTTATTTAATTTAATAACATGCTGATTCTTGATTGTGTAGATGGTTAATTGGTTGTTAAAAAAAGTCATCAAAGATTTAACTTGCCTTTCAGCATGCATATATCATTTAATGCACTGTGTTGGTGGAGGTTTGTGCTCTTTAAGTGCTGTTGTTTTGTTGTGTACTGTGTACTGGATGTAATGCTCTGTAATGGTCCTGCATGAGCTTTGAAACCAGACAGAAGAACAAATATCAGGCTACAGTGCAGGATGTAAATCTGAGGGTTGTAAGTTGAATTGTGTTGGCGAGTATATTGTAGCATTGAACAGGAGGAAGAATCCTTCAGTGGGTTTCCTTGTATCGTTTTGGACCATTTCCCTGTCAGGGGTGTGTAATGAGTATAGCAAATGTGCAACAGTGGCCATGGTCGTTTCCCAACTCCCCCATATCCTTCCTTCCTCTAATCATTTTGGTTTTCTATTTTAGTGTCCTGTAGTTTGGAAGTGGACTCAGCTTTCAGCTCACATTTAGGCCGCTTTTTTTGTATGTTTAGCTTTTCCATGTAACATACCTCCACTTGTACTTTTTTTGTGCGGGATGTTGAGTATGTTTTTAAACAATTCTACAGTATCGACGTGCCATTACCTTGGTAGCTAGTCTTCTGTGTCTGCAAGCTTCAGTTACATCTAATATCTGAGAGGAAAAAAGTGATGTAGAGTTTATGAAACCAGACACACCGATGCACTACACACATCCAGAGATCTAACAAGAAACTTCCAGAAGTCTGTACAGGACATCACTACTCCTTAATGGCGCAATAGTTCCTGGCAGGATTTGTAGTAATCTACCTGCTTTTCTTTATCAGGCCTTAACATTAGGTTGCGACACTGACACTCAGAAAAAGTCGGCTGTCGTATTCCATACGTTTTTTATATTTAACCTTTATTCCATGAAATCTAGTTGTACATGCGCTGATAGCCATCAACAATTTATGACCAGGTTAAGTGGAATCATTGTTTTATTACATCCACACGCACTCAACTGTGAGAAATTTAGCATTTTTATTTTATTTAAATGGCCTTCTCTTGACACCACAGTGACCTCCCATGGGTTTTGCCTTGCACTTGCTTTTCTCAAGTGTCTAATCTTGGCTTCAAACATGATCTTGCTCTTCTCTCTACCAGAAACAAGTTCACGTCCAGTGGTTTTAAAGGCTTTGTTGCAGTCTTGTAGGCTGGCAAACTTAATCCTCGTCTCTCTTGCCAGCCTACAGCAGTTTCGGTGGAATATGAAGCAGCCACACTGCTGACTCACACTCGGGTGTTGCCCGGCCCTGCCCAAGTGCTAGCAATGGATTGCGTCCATACCCTGATTCAGTTATGAATGACATGTGCAAGCTCATCTTTCATTAATAAACTCCAGAGAATCTGCTCACAGGAAATAAAGTGGTATTTTAAATTGGTGTTATTTTTATTTATGGGCCATATGGACATTTTGTCTTTCTGTTCATGCCACACAGCCTCGTTGGGTTATGCGGCTGTAGATGACTCTGCATGGCACTTCAGCTGTGATGAACAACAGGCAACAGAGAGGCTCGTACATCATCGTTCTGCTTTTAACTTGGACAGGCAGGGTGCCATTACAATGTGTGTCTGAGCGATATTTGGATTCTTGTTTTTTTTGCATCAGTTGCTGTTGGTTTTATTTTTTAATGTGAAAAGGTTTTCAGGTCTAACTCAAGTTCCTACAGTTATACCTGGATTTACTGTGCTTTAACTCAAGCAGCTTATGTGCTAATGCAACCTGTCACATGCTTTCAGGCTGAAGCAGATGATGGTGGTCTTAGAGATTTAACCAGCTTGCCTAAGGTTTCCATACATCTTTCTCTGTTCCTTGTTTCATCTCTCTTTTCTGTCTGTCATTCAGAGCCAACAGCCTTCAAGCCCACTCCTTTGTATGGCCAACCATCATGGTGGGGTGACGCTGATGAAGACCACAAGGGTGAGACTGGTGAATCAAGAAGCAACTTCAGTAGTGCAGGTATGTACGTAAAGGCCTCATGTAATGAAAAAAATAAAATTTTCAGGCTTTAGTCCTGTGTTCTGGGGCATTTACTCAGGGGCATTTAGTCATTTTACGTCTAGTTAATTACTTTCTCAAATGTTTATGCCCCTCCCCATGACTATAAATTCTGCCAGATTCCAACCAGTCATTTTTACATATGTCAGACAGCAGATATAAGTACTCTGTTGATGATGGTTCTTGAGTAAATGTCACCCTCATCCTGTGAGAGTCTCAGTAGGGTAGTGTTATAAGTCGGCCTATGAGCTGCTCGCCCCACCTCAAATCCGTTTCTGTGCTTGGCTGTTTTCATGATTTTCCCATGTTCAGCTGCTAGCTACCTTCAGTTTGGCTGGGGGGGGGACGTAATGCACATTTAACGCTATTGGCTACTGCAAATGCCAGTCAATATCAATGAAGAGTCCATGCCTAGCTTTTTGTTTTTACCAGACTTACATAATTGTGTGGATTCAAATTGCATGCGGACATCCGTATCACTGGGACTATAAAAATAGCCAAAAAAAAATCACTTTATTGCTGTTACCCTGGAATAACTACCCAGTAGAAAAGCACTAGTGGATTCTCAGGTGAAAAGAAAGACCTGTGGCGTAAAGACCGCTCTGGTAAGAGCAAACCACAGTCTTATGATGGATTAGCAGAAAGCTGCAGCAGAAAGAGGGGCATTATATTTTTCTGTTCCAAATCTGCCTCCTCGGGTTTTATAAATGAATCTCATGTGTGTTTCAGCAGAGTTAAAGTGTAAAGGAAACAGCTGTATTAAATACATTGGCACAGCCTCATACGTAATGTACATGATATTATTTGCATGATGGAAATCGCTGAATAGTTGAGTGTTGAATTCAGTGATATCCACTGAGCCTGATGTTCATTATTGTTTTAGTATATACTACAGGGGAACATCAACAATAAAGCACACAAAAATGAGATTTTTATGGCCTATTTAAAAAAAAAAAAGAATGGATTTTTATAGTTTATTTTTACATAATTTAATCCTTACAGAGGCAGGTCAGGTGAACTCTGCGCACCGAAGTAAACAGAAGTCTGTTTAGCCTACTCATTCAGAGTTAAGGATATACTACACCAGAACATAAGTAAACTGTGCTCTGTCAAGGTGTTTTAATAAATGCTGGATGTAAACAAGAAATCCAAAATCTAAAATGAGATTTTTATAGTTTCTTTTTTCATTTTAAACTGTGATGATGCTCTCCACTCCAAGTGACTGGGACAAACTGTGAGTGTCATTTTGTTTCAAGTATTATCCACTTGGAATAATGTTTTTAATCCTGAGACAGTGGACTTATCAGATCACGCTGTCCTTGTGTAGGCCGTATTGCATTGATACAGTACACGGCCAAAAGTTTGTGGACACTTTACCATCACAATCATATTTGCACTGTGCCCAAACTGATGCCACAAAGTTGGAAGCATATTATTTGTCTAGATTGTCTTTTGTACGCTGTATTAGCATTAGTTTTTTTTTTGTTCTATGTCTCAGCCCAATGGGCGCGAGGGGTATTGCCGTCATGCGTGATGTCAGTCTGCCTGTCTGCAGTTGCATTCCACGCACTAACTCAAAAACGCCATAACCATTTTTGGTGTGGATGTTGGGGCTATGTAACTTCACAAGCCTATCGATTTTCATCATAGTCTGATGTCCAATAGAGTCGCCGCAGATGCCATCTTGAATTTGCATTACGTGCACTTGCTCAAAAACCACCATCACACCTTATATAATGTGGCGTGAGGGGTTTTGCCCACTTTGCATGGCTATTTTTTCGTCTGACATCAGTGTCTGACCTAATGAAAGCTCTAGTGGCTGAGTGAACACATTCCCAAATCCAAAATCTACTGGACAGCCTTCCCAGAAGAGTGGAGCTTGTTCTTATATCATGAAATCTGAAATGTGCATAAAACATACACTATGATGGTTAGGTGTCCATATACTTTATAGTTTATTAACATTCCTGTCTCACCTCAGTGCTGTGCAAATATCACTGGAATCAATGTAGTTCGCAAAGGTTCATGTATCCCAGATACTACTGGATTAAAACATAAAATAAAAAAGGAGGTCATTATGGCTAGTTTGTAGATTGATGCTGAAGTGCTTACGTCTTTTGACAGAGAAACAGAAGGAAGACTTGAGACAAGAGGTTAACGGCCTCTCCTCTGAACATCAAGGAAAGACCCCTTACTCCGGTCGAAGGGATGCAAGTTACTTTGAAATTACCACCAAGGAATTGCAATCAAGGCCCAAAAGTACTGAGCAAGAGATCCAGGTGATCCCAACCAAAGAGACGATTAGTAAAGCGCCACCTACACCCCCTGTAGTGCAGAGCCATGCATCCTTCACCATCGAATTTGATGATTGCACTCCTGGAAAGATTAAAATCAAAGACCATGTCACCAAGTTCTCTTTCCGCCAACGCAAGAACCCAGGCAAGGAGTCACTTGTCACTCCAACAGAGGTGATGTCATCAGAGAGCAAGGTGGCTGATTGGCTGGTGCAGACTGACACAAGCATGATGAGAAGAAATTCCAGGTCAGATCTTTACACCGACGAAAGTGACCTTTCTATGAACAAAAATCCTCTGAAGGGTAAGTATCCAAACAATGGAAATGGAATTTTTCCACACACTGACGATGATTGGCTTTTATTAATAATGTCATTGTAACAGAGCTCAGTTCATTAGAATTTTATTTGTTCAAACCCAACAAATTTATACATCTGTAAAATGTATACATCATATTATGACTTTGCACGGCGAGTAACGAGTAATAAATGCTCACACCGGGGCACCATTGTACTGTGAAATGTGGGGCAGGAGTGCCGTCAAATAAACGGTTAATGTGGACATGATGTGCATTAAATGTTCAGCAGACGCCTGTGTGATGTGTGTAAATGTAATGTAGTATTATGTGTAGATGTGCTGAGTTATTTTATTCAGAAGTTCATTAGTTAATATCTGATTTGTTACATTAATATCGGTATACCATTGTTATTACCGTTATCTTGACTTATTCGAGCTGACGCGTCCACGTCCTATTCTTATGATTTAGCACTCTCGCAAGAGTGAAACAATACAAATGCCAGCCTTTTCAAATAGGCAATCTATCAAATGCATTTTAGCAGATTGCAGCTTTGTAGATGCAAATAGAAACCACCTGATGATGAAAATATACATATTTACTTGGGTAGTAAACTTAAGTGGGAGGGGGGGGAAATACATCCCCAGACAACACAGCTTTGAAAAAGTCTTATTGTTTGAACAAATTATACAACCTGTGTGTGTGTGTGTGTGTGTGTGTGTGTGTGTGTGTGTGTGTGTGTGTGTGTGTGTGTGTGTGTGTGTG
>JBCNYH010000023.1:26519564-26531059 GCA_039654325.1 Tandanus tandanus | reverse complement strand
CGACTAGATATAGTTGGGCTCACCTCAACACATAGCTTGGGCTCTGGAACCACCCTTCTCGAGAGGGGCTGGACCTTCATTCAAAACATTTTCCTTTAATCTCTCTCATCATCTGGGTATCGCTATCAGGATGTTAAGTGTCAAAGCCGCTGAGCTCCCTTTCCCTGTTGCTGATTGGATAATTGCATGTGGCTAGTGATTGTATACATGAGAACAAACTGTTACTTTTACAAACCCTGAAAAAATGATGGACTCACCACACTTGGAGGATCTTTACCCTGGTGTAACTTTAACTTTTATATCAAATAAACAAATCACAGATATGACACACACCAATTTTTGTTTAAAAGCTGAACATTTTGACTTGATGGAACACACCTAAGAAAAATTTAATTGAATCATTTTTATGAATGGCATATATTTTCTTTTCCAGGTTAATTGAAGAAATGCAAATTACAAGGACTGCTGTGATTAAAATGGACTTTTCTACCTGCAATTTCTCGAATAATATATAGATTGAGGCAGTGCCTAAAAGCGAAGCTCCCATATGAGTTTTTGGTGGGAACTCTCAAACCCCGTCCACGTATCCTATGTGTATAAAGATGAATTCATTTTAATAACTTGTTTATAGAAGGGAATAAAAACGAGGGAACCAAACACGCAATCTTAGTCTCGACATGTAAAGTCCACCATTTAGAACCCGTAGCTTTATAGAACATTTCAATAACACAACAATATCATTTGTTCTTTATTTATTTCACATCACGTGACCCGAGTATTATACGCCTCTCGTTCTCTATATTACTATCTCTCAGAAACATTTTCTTACGTTTTTCCTTTTTTGAGATATACAATTTTCAAAGAATAACACGGTTCCCATGTGTACACGTATGCCGGAGGGACGCAGGGACGGACGGACATACACTATAGGTTTTATTAAGAAAAAAGAAAACAAATTCATATCTCACGAAGGGAACCACCTACTGCTACCACACTTCGGCACGTTCATCTATAGGGAGATAGCAGTTCAAAGCCATATTAGTTTGGATTGGCGAGTTCAATTACAACTCGATGGTTAGACACTTTTTCCTTATCTGGTGTTCTGCTAAAATGTAAACATCAGTGCTAGAATTAAGGCGCATTTCTTTCTCCAGATCTTCTTCCTTCAGCAACCCTGAGGATAAAGTAGCTTCTACAGATGAATGGATGGATAAATATTAGTAGTATACAGAAAACCAAGAAGGCTGTTTGTATATCAAAACAAACGGTACACAGTTAGGGCGATGCCATGGTGTAGTGGTTGGCACGTTCGCCTCACAGCAGGAAGATTCTGGAATCGAGCCCTGGATTCGGGCATTTCAGTGTGGAGTTTGCATGTTCTCCCCATGCTTGTGTGGGTTTCCTACAGGTACTCTAGTTTCCTCCCACAGTCCAAAGACATGTACATTAGGTTAACTGGCTGTTCCAAATTGCTCGTAGGTGTGAGTGTGAATGGCTATGTATGTGTTGCCCTGCAATAGTCTGGTGAGCTGTTGAGGTGTACCCTGCCTTCGCCCAGTGTCGGCTGAGATAGGCTCCAGTCTCCCTGCGACCCTAAAAGTAGGAGGCAAGAGGTTCGGCCAATGGGTGAGTAAGTGAGTACACAATTGGTTAAGTTTCGATGTTAGTGTGTTTACTTTTTTAATTTTTTTATTTTTTTAATACAATTATTTTCACACTTGTTTCAATAGCATGTCCTCTTTTAAATCTGTTTGAGTATGTGATGGGGAAGTCCAGCAATTTGCATAAGATCTGTGGAGGTCCAAATATATGACATTATGACTTTTCAGACCGGCAGGCCATAGGCCTTCCACAGTTCATGGGTCCAAAACACACAGCACCCCCAATGGTGCCTGATACCCCAATTTCCTCCACTTCACAAAGACATGAAGTGCATGAAGCGATGTACCCAGTATGCATATAGTGGTCAATATACAAGCCTCTGGAGGCAGTGCTATGATCTGGGGTTGCTTCAGTTGGTCCAGTCGAGGCTCAGCAACATTATGTGGAAATAAATTGAAGTCACCTGAATGGACTGAATTCCCACTTTATCACCTCAATTAAAGTTTTCTTTACTGATGGCATGGATGTAAAATTGGGGCTAAAATAATGAAAGAGTGTTTCAGGGACCATGAGGCATCAGTTTCACACATGAACTGGGACCACACAGTCCTGTCCTGAACCCCAGTGAAAGTGTTTGAGATGTGGTGGGAAAGACCTCATGCAGTGGTTCTACTCTTCTATCATCAACACAAGATCTCAGTGAAAATTTATTACAAGTCTGATCTGAAATACAACTTGAGACAACAAGACCACTAGTAATTAGCTGTAGCCCTAATGCTTATGGTGTCCTCTATGTTTTAGGTTAAATGTTTATCAACTTTATATTTATTACAACATTCTCCCTTTGAACCTTTACTAAAAAAAATTAAATAAAAAAATAAAAAATCTGCTTCATTCACCCCTACAATCGAATACAAAAAAAACCAGTCCATTTAATCTTAAGTCTGGTGAGACTCTTGAGACTTAAATATTTGAAACCGAGCAGTTCTTATGACACCAACAACAAATGTTTTGATTGGTTGTTTTGCCTGAAACAGTACTATAGATAGACCTACTCAGTGAGGTAAGTCACACTGAGTCACTTTCTCTCCTCAATAACCCATGACCCACACAGAGACCAGTACCAGTGGAGAAATCTCTTCAGTGGCAACTACACCTATATTCTGCCTGTATATGTGCACATTTCAATGCAAACATGAACATTGATGTATAGTTGTGCAGCAGGTGCTGGAGAAACTCTCTGAGACAGCTCAGGTTCTTTTCATGATTGCAGAGGTCTTCAACGAGTCTGTGATATCCATTGCACTCTTTCTAGCATGCTATGCTGTGGTGGTAGCATCAAAGCTATAACTGCAATCAATCAATCAATCAATCAATCAATAATAAAAAAAAAATCAAGAAGCTGATTAAGGAAGTTAGCTGGGTCTTCGACTGGCCTGTGGATGCTTTTGAAGTAGTATTGGAAAAGAGGATACTCCAAAACTTACAGTCTTACAGCCATTCTGGACAAGAAACAGCATCCCCTCTATGACCTACTGGTTAAACAATAGAGCTCCTTTGGTAGACTCATTCAGAATGGAGTGGTACAAGAGGTTGTTTGTACCAACAGTGATCACACTGTAGGACAGCCCATCAGTGTGCCAGGACACTATTTTGCACTGAGCCAGTCTTACAATAAGCTCATTGGAAAATACAGTAGTGTAACTTTACCATGATTCACTATTTATATCCATATGCATGGTCACTTTCTATTCGTTGTGTCTATGTTTTTCCTTTTCTCATATTCAAACTATAAAATCAGTTTTTCCTATGTACTACATGGGAATGGCATGACCTGAATGGATCACTCTTGGCATAATTAACAAGTATGCACTGAAGGCGAGGTGGATGTCACTAAATAGGACTGAATACAACTTGATTCGAACACATCCATTGAGCCTGATGTGCATAATTGTTATGGTATATATTACATGGGAACATGAGCAAAAAAGCACACTAAAATGAGGTTTTTATGGTTTGTTTTTTTTTCTTTGCTATACTAATCCTGCAAGGGAAATTATTGCCTCTGTATTTAATCCATCCAAAGAGAGCACACACACACAGTGGGCTGCCACACATTGGGGTGCCTGGAGAGCAGTGGGGGGTTGGGTTCCTTGCTCAAGGGCACTTCAGCCATGAAGGTGGAGGTGCAGCTTCCCCCACCGCCACACATTTTCCCCGCTGGTTTTGGTAATGGAACCAGCGACCCTTCGGTCCCAAAGCCGCTTCTCTTACCATTAGACCACGGCTGCCCCAATCACGATGGATGCAATTCTTTAGGAGTTTAACTAACAGAAGCTCTTGAGCTGTAACAGTATGATTTTATGCATTGCATGGTTTGCTTTTCATTGTTTCAAGTTATGCTTGATATTCATTAACAGAGACTACTTAGCAACATCCACCTTGCCTTCAACGCATAATTGGTAATTTAAACCGCAAACTCCAGAGGATGCTTGAATCAGTTAAAAATGTAAAATAAAAATCTTGTTTTAATTTGCTTTTCTTATATCTTGGGGAATATTCAGCAATATTCACCTTGCTTTCAGCAAATAATTGATATTCATCCATTATATTTAAATAGATTATCTTGAATTTTTTTTTAGGGTAAGGGCTGCTTTGTGGACAGTCACTGTGATCATCCTGACCCCCATCACCTTATCCACAGGTCCTGGTAATCTGCACATACAAAAGACACGGCACTGCTGAACCACATGGAAAATTAAGGGACCAATACTTTTAATGAGGATGCCATTAAAACTGACCTCAATGCCATAACATTAACACCACCTGACTGGTCTGCAGCAAGGCAGCCTCATATGAAGATAGCTGTACTACACTGTGTGTTTTGATTCCTTTCTCTCGGATCCGGCAGTAACAGGTTCAGTAATCTGTGCTACAGTAGCTCTTCTGTGGGATCAGACCAGACGTACTCACCTTCACTCCACACACACATCAATGAGTCTTGAGCGCCCACTTTCACTAGTTGTCCTTGTTTCATTAAGATTTACTTTCACTGGATCAAACCTGTTCCTGTTTGCAATGGCTTGGGTGGAAGAACTTGAGTGGGCTGCACAGAACCCTGACCTCAACCTCAGCGAACACTTTCAGGATTAACCAGAATATAGACCACCTGCCAGGTCTCCTCCCTTGACTAATGCTCTTGTGACTGAATGAACACAAATTCCTGCATCCACATTCAAAAATGTAGGAGAGTAAAGGGGATTATGATGGGGTGAATGAGGTGTTTAACAAAGACACATTTGTGAATAATCAGGACCACACATACTTTTGACCATATAGTACAATGCATATTTAAGGCAATATATTAACTAACCAGGGGTAAGATGTTCTTTCAAGGCTGACAGGTCTGTCACTCTGATGCCACTAACAATCTGGCTCCAGAGAGGCTCAAATATGCCTCCTTTAAAATGCAGCTGTCACATTTCTCCCCAGTGCCATCATACTTATCTGTAACTAAGCAGCATTCCGCTCTTCTGTATACAGTACAGTGAAAAGTATTTGCTTTAAATGATGGATGGATTTGTAATCATTCCCTAATTGATACATTTCAATAATCTACTTTCGGAGGTATTCTGGAATTTCTTTTGATCGAGGGATGGTGTGCTGTTTGTTGAGCATTTAGGAAACTTCACATTCCAATCAACCTTGGACGTGAATAGTCTGATTTAACCCTTTATAAATTAAATTTGCATAAGAACATCTTATATTTGTTGTTGTCTTGCTGCATGACCCACTTTTTCTTGATTAATTTCACAGAAAGATGTTCTGATATTTCTCTGTAGTATGTGCTGGTATAATTCAGAACACATTGTTTCAATAATGATGACAAATGGTCCTGGCCCAGATGCAGCCAAACAGGCCTTTTCTAGCCTAATAAATAACTCTTTTTCTGAGGTCCTCACTGACCTCCTTTTTTCATGTCAGGATCCACCTCCAAACATATATTGTGAAGAACAGACTTTTGACAGATCCCTGTTCTTTAAATTAAATACGGCACCCACTTTCACCTGATGATTGAACACTTGTCTCTTTTTGCACCTTCAAAATAACCGCTAATCCTAGAGTTTCACATACTTTTGCCACTCACTATTAATATTGGATAATTTTTTTCTCAATAATTAATTGATCAGATATAATAATTTCGTGTCATATTAACTTTCAGGCTTTGTGTGAAATTGTGGTGATGTTTTAGGTCATGTTTATGCAGAAATATAAAAGTTTCTGAAGGGATCACAAACTTTCAAGTTCCACTGAGTTTTTGTGCTTCAGTAAATCACAAGATCTTTTGAAAACTGTGTATTTTGTGTAGTTAGTTTGTCTTTTGTGTTATGCTAAATCTGTTTGGAGATCAGGAACAGGTAAGAGTTAAGAATAAACAAAAATAGAGAGTACTAACAAGGGGGCAAATAATTTTAATGGCACTATATGATCTCCAAATGATTCTGTATGATTTCTATTCATCCCACTTATTTATGCACCTTAATTCTATTGCTTTTCCCCCCCATCAGTTACTGGGACCTGGGAGAAGCTCTTATAAGAAAGTGTTCCAGAGACACACAAGTCACGCTGATCCAAAGGTTCTAAGCAGAATGAGTAATCCTCAAGTATGTTCTGTATTAGTGTATTATCATCTCTCATCTATTTGTTTAATAAATCATGAATGTATTATTGTAAAAGTGTACATTTCTATAAACTGATTGTATGGTGAATTTCCTAAAGCAACAGTGAATGTAAAGGCATGTAATTTAATGCCCATGTTCTGGGTCATTGCAAAATTAATACAAAATAAAAATTGACAATTCATAGAGTAAGCAATTTTAAAATAAATTATAAAGAATTTATACAAAATTACAATAGATTTTCCCACAGGAATGGTTTCAAGAGAAACAAACAAACAAATGTGTGTCTGGGATATAAATGCATCCATCCCCACATCTGTACATTAATGTTTAATTGGAAAAATGTTTTTGTTCCTGGGAAGTGACTGCTTCACAAAAATAAACATAAGCTTAATTCTACTGCAACTTGAACAACATTACAAGCCATCATCCATTCCCATAAACCATGTAATTGGCTGTAGTCCCAATCATATATTTGATTTCTGCAGCGTTATTGCTACTGAACACTGCAGACAAAAGATACATAGAGTACATAAAAAATGAAAACGATAGTAATGAAGACCTTGAAGTAGCACATTAGAGGTAAATTTATCCTGAGTACGCTTACTAGTGTCATGTTACATAGGCAATAACCAAAAGCTTTTGTACATATACACACAAAAATGCTAATATACAATAAATTACACAATACATGTCAATTTCATAAATATTTCAGATGAGGTCTGAGTTTACAACTGAATCCAATGAATACAGCATTACTATAAATGTGCACTTTTAAAGGCCTGAGCCTTCCGTTCTTAACATATAATCTGGTTAATGTACATGCGTGCCATATTGTCACAACCTCAGAAGAGTTTATGTTGAGATATGTTTGTAGAAGAACACTAGGCCTCTGTGTGCAGTAATGTTCAATATTAGAAAGGCAGCTTACAAGGGCATTTACGTGTAAGAGCTAAGGTTCTGGAACTTCTCCCGCAGGTTTTTGACTACACTTTGTTGGCTGGTCTCTGTTTTTTCCCGTGACCTCAGTGTACATGTTACATCACTGTCCAGACACCTTAGTTGGTCTTCATGAAGCTCCTCTTTCTTCTCTTCACCTGCTGCCAGACAACTACTTTCTGTTTGAATAATCCTTTCCACTACAATAATCTTATTTTCATTGGGCATGGTGGCCTGACCAGATATGTAATAGTTCCTTGGGATGTCTGTAAGGTTCGTTTCCTGTTTTAACCGAAGCGGTTCAGTCATGTGCTCCAAAGAATTGCTTTTGCATAGTTTAACCACACCCTGCCCTGCAGGTCCCTTGTCCACGGACTGGGTAATGTTACTGTCTTTTGATGGTGAGGTGTGGGTGTCCATGCCATCACAAACTGGGCTGGAATAGGAGCAACATCTTCGGGTTCTTGGATTATTTCCTCCGAACTCCAGTATCCGGTCTGGGACAGAGCAACTGCGATTAATTGAGACTACCTGAGGATTTGGGCAGGAGTATTTGGAACGCAGCTCTCTTACATCTGGCCAGTTGAAGTTCTCAATGCAGACTGGACTGGACTGATCCAGAGAAGGTAGTCTGGTAGTGGACTGCAGTTGTGGGTTGCCCAGCGAGCGGGGGCTCAGTGGTGAACTGGAGACTGTGTGCTCACATGAACCAAGGGATAACGCCAGGTTCTGCATACCTATTGGAACAGAGTATTATTTCATTTAACATCTAAAACCATTAATATCTTACATAGATAGAATGCACTTTGTTAGTTCATTAAATATATAAATAACAATAAAAATAGAAAACTCCAGGACTTCATGAATATTTGGATAATTTATATCCACTTCATTGCCCAGTTATAAGCTCCGCCCAGATGGACGTATTGTAATCACGGCATGCGTTTGTCAGTTTGTCCGTGAATAAAAGTCCTGACCACACCCATGCACAGATTTTCACCAAACGGATGCGTATGCTTCATGAGTCACAAAGATTATTTCATTTTGGAATGTCCAGGTTAAAGGTGAAGGTCAGAGAATGGTCACAAAGTTTTAGAGGTGAAGCGCCTATAACTTTGTGCCAATAGATGTACCATTACTATGGAACACTAACAGGAAACCATACATAGACTTTTAAATGAGACCATGACCTCTGTCACTGAAAGGACAAATCTGAGACATCTTATAAATCCTTCAAATTTTATCACTTACTCGTACTATAGAACATATCGTAAGATGAGCACATTAAAGGGGCATTTCGTATGGAAATCAGAATTTAAAGTATTTTTGCTGTTTCTAAGAAGTGAACTTTATTAATATTTATTCGTTATGAAATAAAAACTTACCCCGGCATTTTTCCTGAGAAATCAGACTTTTAAGACGCCTCTTCTTGCCCATTTAAAGCCCACTTCTTTTTGGTTAGACGCATGTGATACACACATTTTGTGTACCTTTGCAGATGGTACGTTTTGGAATGAAAACACCCAAATCCATAGATATCATAATATAAACTAGATCACCATGGATCACTGGTGTAAGGAATTTTGTAGCATTATACTGTAAGTGTGACTGGTGCTGGGACTGCATTGTGAGCAGTACAAATTAAAGCACAGACATCTCAATGGCTTCAGAGAATGAGACACTAGCTGTAGGTTTCAAGCATCATTTTAAAAATTATGTTTTTATGTACACTTCCAAAATGGCAGCTGCTTGGTGCCGTACATTACTATGCTGAGGTGCACCATATCTAGTACTCCCAGCTCCAGCCAGCCCTGATATGGTGAATATATGCCTAAAATTGTGCAAGTGCCATAAGATTTATCATTCCAAATTATTCAATTGACTTAAAAGCGGTATAACAAACAAACCCAACTTAGCACGCATGCTTGGATCCCTGATTTCAACAACAACAAAAAGATGTGATCGTGCATCTACTGTTTCAAATTTGAAGTCCTTCCTGGCCAGACCACCTCGCTGCATGACCTCAGCATGGTGCAGCATGGCCAGAAGCCAAGACAGTCACTACACCATGTGAGGTATTTTAGCCTTGGGGGACAAAAAAACCCCCAGCTCTGCTTCGCCAAAACTCGGCAAAAAAGATTTTTGAGCAAAATGTGCATGTCAGATGCATTTCCCTCCATTTTCCTCTCATCTTTTCATATTGTAACGCGTAAAGCGGTCTCACCAAAATGACAGCAATAGGTTGCGTGATCTGTGTGCACAAGAAAATGACATGTACACACATACGCGGTTTAATGGGATGCTCAGATATTTAAAAATAGCTCGGAGTACCTTTAAAGCCAGTAACTATATAAGACCTATTATACATTATTCATGTTGCATGGCGGAGAAACCTTGCACTCTATTCGTTACCCTCTATTGTTTTCTCAAAAAATGTTGAATAAAGAAATGAATCCATACAACACAGTCTTCCAATAAACTGATATGAAATTGCTTACCCTTTTCATTTTCAGGAGTTTTGTCTTCCACAACAGAGAACAGCTTTTTGTGGCTAAAGCTGCTCTCTGCCTCCTTCGTTCTCTGTCTTACTACAGGCTTGTTATTCTTAATACGCTGGCTGTATTGCCTAGCTAGCTGGAGCACTTTGTTGTTCTTCATCTCCACATTCTGGAGCATAAGGTCTTCTTCTGAGCATGATCTCAGAGACACAATCCTGGGTAGAGAAGCATTTCTGATCTTCTGTGTTCTTTGGACCTCCTGATCAGTGTATAAGCTGCTTCTTATTTCAGGCTCTGTTCCCTGGATGTTGCTCAGTGGGCAAGGCGTTGATGTCCCTTGTCCAGCCATACTGTTATCCAAATCTTCCAATATTAGCAGTGGTTCACCAAGGTCACAAGAAGAACTCTCCTGTCCCTTTTGAGCCTGGGTAGGGCTGGTATCTATGCCATTCATGTCTCCTTTAAAGGCATCCTGAACATTCTTAGAAGCTCCAGTGATTTCAATCTCCATGTCTTGCCAAACCCTAATCATCTCAGAGGAGGATCGGAAATTCGCATCTTTCCCAAATACCTGAGACCTATCCACAGAGTCTTTTTCATCATGACTTGGAAGAATGTCTCTGTCCATGACCTCCTTGGCATTCTTCTCTTTTTTTAGACCTGGAAGGTCAAAAACTGCCCAAGAAGTTGGCCTTGTAATTTTTGCATCCTTCTTGTGACTTGCTGCAGCTTCCTCAGTGCCATTGAGCTGTTGGCTGAGATTGCGGACCAACCCTGGAGGAATGTAAGAGAGGCTTTCCCTGCGTTTGATGCTGAAATTGGCATCCTGTTGCTCTGCATGCTCATAGTATTGCTTGACCTTATGGATAAGCATTCTGTCCTTTTTGGAAAGTGTATCTGGTTTTGTGTGTGGTCTTTGGTTTGGTGTGTCCAGCCTGTCTCCAAGAGTGTCTGAAGCAGGTAAAGGTTTTAAAGTGACTGGATCAGGAGAGGAACAGTTCAGCTCTTGGGGCTTGTCCAGCAGCTCAGCATTGAGGCTGAACACACTACTTCTTCTACTACCTGTCTGAGATGAAGGACAACCCAGAGAGACCATATCGTCAGCTGCCAGACTGCTTTGCCGAGAGAGGCTGCTAACGAAGTGCTCAGCAATAACACTGGCTTTGTCCAGCACAGATGTTGGCAAGATGCGTCTTGGTTCAGTTTCTAATGCCTCTTCTTCCTCATCTTCTTCTTCTTCCTCCTCCTCCAGGTCCTCAGCATCCTCTGAAAAGTTTGTTCTGGACTGAGTGCACTCATCAGCTAGTTGGATCTCATTGTGGACTGGGTCCAGTGACTCCACACTCCCATTGCTCTCTCCTCCTTCATCTTCAGGGTTAATGTGTGACCACTGTTGTCTAGCTTCTTCTTCGTCTTCTTTTCCAGGTATAGCCATGAGCTGTGAATAGTGAGCCTCAAAATAATCCTAGTGGGCAGAAGCAAAATCAATTAATGTTTCAGGAAGAGATTCATTGAATTATGATTAAAAGATTTGAACATTTATTTTGTCAAATTTCATCATATTTGGACAGCCGGAGCCTGATGGTTAGAGAAGTGGGTTTGGGTCCGAAGGGTCACTGAACCAAATGTGTGGCGGTGGGCAGAAAAATAATCCTAGTGGGCAGAAGCAAAATCAATTTATGTTTCAGGAAGAGATTCACTGAATTATGATTAAAAGATTTGAACATTTATTTTGTCAAATTTCATCATATTTGGACAGCCGGAGCCTGATGGTTAG
>JBCNYH010000023.1:26455517-26466567 GCA_039654325.1 Tandanus tandanus | reverse complement strand
CCTAACCCCGATCCTAAACTAAACCTAATTCTCACCTAACCCCGATCCTAAACTAAACCTAATTCTCACCTAACCCCGATCCTAAACTAAACCTAATTCTCACCTAACCCCAATCCTAAACCAAACCTAATTCTAACCTAACCCCAATCCTAAACCAAACCTAATTCTCACCTAACCCCAATCCTAAACCAAACCTAATCCTCACCTAACCCCAATCCTAAACTAAACCTAATCCTCACCTAACCCCAATCCTAAACTAAACCTAATCCTCACCTAACCCCAATCCTAAACTAAACCTGATCCTCACCTAACCCCAATCCTAAACTAGACCTAATACTAACATAACCCAAATCCTAAACCAGACCTAATCCTCACCTAACCCCAATCCTAAACTAGACCGAATTCTATCCTAACCCCAATTCTCACCTAACCTCAATCCTAAACTAAACCTAATCTTCACCTAATCCCAATCCTAAACTAGACCTCATCCTAACCTAACCCCAATCCTAAACAAAACCTAATCCTAACCCAGCAAAAATGTCCATACTCTATTGGTTAAAAACTTATTATATAGCAAGTATATATAAACACAGAACATTCATCCCAGCAGAAAAAATCCCTATAAAGAAAGGGAAGAAAATTGAGGTGTGTGGTTTGGGCAGGTCCTGTATGAAGAAGAAGAAAAACAAAACACAAATATTCCTGTAAATCCTGTATCAAACTGTCTCGACATGTCTTACTGCGCTTCATAAAATAATTAAAAACCCCACTTCTTGCATTCGGTACACAACCCTGATGAATTTCAATAGCAACAGCATAAACAAAGTTTTCACCAGGACAAGCAATTACTTTATATGTAAAATATCAAACACATATCAGGCATATCATCCAAACACGACAAAGGACCTTCCATAACATTCCTGACTACACTTTGCACATGTTGGGCTCCGCCCTAATCAACACAGCTGTACAGTTTCATCTGCTACAGTAAAGTGAGTATCAGGCACGTAGTCTGAGCCAGAAAACACACATCACAGTAGATAAAGCTGCCTGAGAGTGTAACACCAGTCACCAGTTAAACAATAACTAAAGGTGTGTGTGTGTGTGTGTGTGTGTGTGTTTATTCAGCAAGCCAAGACTCAGGAGACAGTGATAGATTTAAGACTTGCAAAAATAATTGCGCCAACATTAATAACATTCTGTTTAAACTGTCTAATAAAAAGGTGATGTTTACTAGAACGGATATTTATTACGGCAGCACAGTGGTGTACTGGTTAGCATGTCCACCAAACAGCAAAAGGGTCCTGGGTTCGAGTCCTGACGTTTCTGTGTGGGATTCCTCCGGGTACTCTGGTGTCCTGTTCAGGGTGTAGCCCGCCTTCTCCCAGGGCTGACCGAGATAGGCTCCAGCCTCCCCACGACCCTAGTCGGATTGTTTTGGCAAATGAGTAAATGAATGAAGGAATAAATGACTGATTGATATTTTATTATACATCTGTCTAGTTTTAGCCAAGTCAAATATACATTGCTAAATTTTGTTTCTTATATTTACAGAAAAGATTCTACATTTACTGAGACAAGAGCTGTGCAGGTCAGATCAGCTAACATCAGAGACTTCTAAACCCCTGTGAAACTGTCAATCATTCCGGATTAATATGTCTACTCTCCAGATTTATTGGTGAAAAAGAGAGTTTTTCTTTTGGCTGATTTTTTAAAGCGATAAATCCTAGCACTGTACTTCAGTGCTAAATCATGACACTCCTATGCAAAATAAGTAAAGCCTGGCAGGGCTGGTAATATAATACATCCCGAGTAAATGACAGCAGTTGGTCTTACACAAGGTGCAGTATAGAATAGTGTAGAGGTGATGAAACTTTACAATATACATGTTTAAAACAATATATAGATAAAACAAGGTATATCATGTGATACAAAAGATATTACGGCAGCAAAACACACGCATTGTTTTGTATAGATTCTAATGATAATATTTTTTTTTAGTATTGTGTTACTTTTTTGGGTAGGGGGTTGTAGAAAAATGTTTAAATTCCTTTTTAAATTACTTTTACTATGTAATGCTGCTTTGCGACAATGTCAATTATAAAAAGCGTTATACAAATAAAACTGAATTGAATTGGACTTTGCAATTCACAAAAAATGTTGTGATGCAGTTGTATCATGGATTTTTTTTTTTCCGTTACAATCCTATTAAATCACTGATAACAGTCTTTAAATAACATGCTACTGTAATTGGTATGGTATACACTGATCAGCCATTCAATCAGTATTATAATCAGTGACAGGTGAAGTGAAGAACATTGATGATCTCATTACAGCACCACCTGCTGAGAAGTGTGATGTATTATAAAGGAAGTGAAGGGTCAGTTGTGGAAGTTGATGTGTTGGAAAAAAGAAAAATGAGCAAGTGTGAGAATCTGAGTGATTTTAATGAGGGCCACATTGTGAAGGTTCGGCAACTAGATCTGTTCAACTCCGAAACAGCAGGTCTTTTGTTCCTGGAATGCAGGGGTAAGTACCTACTAAATGTGGTCCAAGGAAGAACAACCAGTGAAATGGCAAGAGTATATGTGCCCAAGACTCACCAATGTGTGTGTGGAGTGAAGGTGAGTATGTCTGATCTGATCCCACGGAAGAGCTACTGTAGCACAAACTACTGAACCTGTTACTGCTGGAACTGACAGAAAGGAAACAGAACACACCGTGTAGTACAGCTCGCTGTGTATGACGCTGCCTTGCTGCAGAACAGTCAAGTAGTGCTAATATTATGGCTGGTTGGCGCATGGCACATAACCTCTGGGCAGTTAATACTATCAGAAGCCACAAATGTGAAAGAGCAAGTTCGATACCCACAGGTTTATCATGCTGCCTTTTACTTATCTGTTATCATTTCCATGAATGTTTTCCAGACACAGCTGAAGCATAAAAGTGATCTGATATGCCTACAGGTAAATAGATACGTAGAGTATATGAATCCATGTGTGGGTCTTCATGTATAGTTACTGTGGGAAGTGCTCTGCGGTTACTCCCTGGAATCTTCACATTTGCTGTGGCTATTCTGTATTCACCTTAAACTGATTCAATATAAATAGACACATTTTATCTGCATGTATTTTTAGAAAACAAAACAACAACAACAAAAACCCCTCAGGGTACTGCAGAGTAGTAGCTAATCATTAGCCGATGTGTTCTGAAAACAGCCTTCTTAGCAGGTGGTCGCATTTCATCTGTGACCAACAAAATTCCTCATACCTGACAGATGACCAATTTACATTCTTTTACAGCAAGGACGCTTTTCGGAAACTCAAGGTTTTTTCTCCTCACATAAACATCACTTAATGCCGAGGCAAGGGCGAAAAGAACAGCAAGTCAAAGCGGAAATAAAGAAAAATGAGCAATTCTGTCCAGACATCAGACTGAGACATGCACAGACAGGCAACACTGACGTTACTAAGATGAACAGGAAACTGAAAGGTATGTGAGAGAAATGACTCAAACAGATTCCTTTTATTTCAGCCTGCAGGTACATTTAATTACACAATAGCTGAGGAAGGTGATTTCAGGTTAGGGGAAGTACCGTGACCTTCAATACCATTTACAGGGGGAAAAAAAAAGGAAGTTTTATTTTAGTAAATCAGGATGTTTAGGAAGCTGTTAGTTTAACTGTACATGTGGTTCTATACCTACCACCATCCTCAGTACTGGTTTCCTGACATACACTCAAAGGCCGATGTGTTTCAGGAATGTTATCCTTTAATCTCAATGATCAGACTTCTCTCTGCAAACATTAATCTCATTTTAACCTCATTTCACTTTAACAAGTGAAATTTCATTCCTGATCACGTCTTTCCTCGGGGAGAACGGAGGAAACAGGATTATCGTCACCATAATCTCAGGAAAAGAAAAAAACTAAACACCAACTAAGTAATAATTAACCAAATTAAGGCCAGTGTAGTATTCTGAAAGTTTAAAAAGTGCTTAAAGCTTAAATATAAACACCCTCATGAGATATTTCAGTGAACTCATGGTTTTATGAAAAGAAAAGTGCTCCTTAAATTAATTAATTATTATATTTCCATCCTCAAAAAAAAAAAAAAAAAGGAAAAACCCACTCAGTTAAATATTTCCTGAGACCATTTGATTCAGTTGAGGTGAAAATAAAAAAGAATAAAAAAAATACTAGGGGCCACATTGATCCAACACCCAACAGAAACATTAAACCCCTTTTTAATCTGCAACAAATGCTGCATCAGATTCACAGGAACAAAAAATAAACTGCAACGAAACCAGCCTGAAACATCGCGTGTGGCCCAATAAAACAACCTTCTCTCAGCCAACTCCAACAGCGTGTTTTTTGCCCACTGTCTGCTCATCTCTCCAAAAGCTGTTCTATAGTGCAGTGATGGCTGGAACGTGCTAGCTCTGCAGGTTTCCCTCGTTGGCTTCTTTAAACTGGGAGTGTTCAGCTGGGTGACGGTGTTTAAGTGTGTAATTAAGTTTGTTGTTCTGAGTGTTTTCCTGGTGGTTCTTTGGCCTCACATGTATTTATAAATGGTGAGATTTATGTCTTCACTCACAGTGAAAAACTTGTACACTAGCAATGTTAGACTGTGGCTTTAAGTATACGCGTGACTGTGATGTAATTCCCTGAACCAGAACCATACGGACCGGCTCACAATCAGGAATATGTGAACTGACGATTTCCCGTCACGTTGATCACCATGAAAATCGTCTGATTTCGATCTCTGTTAATTTGAACAGGGCCATGTTTCACAGAGAGCCAGTATAACTGTGACCCTGCTGGTTGATTATGGAGACAACAGTTATGCCAAAAACCCATCCACAGTTAAAAACAGCAGAATTAACTCCAAGATTGCTTATAAAATCAGTTCGTCCACACCGCTAAACCCGGACCTGAATAGAACGGTCACTAGACATGAAGCACTGCATTATGGGAAGGCATCATGGCAGCGGTGGCTGGTGATCCTGTGTTAAAAGTTTAAATTCTTTACCAAATGTGTTTTAAGCTGCTTTGTGACAATGTTCATTATAAAAAGCACTATACAAATAAAACTGAATTGAAGACTGCAACATGTGCATAGCAGCAGACTACGCAAAACAAGGGCATAAACCACACGACCAAAAATATATGGACACCTGAATACCCAACCCACATGTGGCTCTCAGCCTAATCGAAAATTGAATGTAAACAGTAGTAAACAGTGACGTATCTGTCCAGGGCTCTGCCCTCACCCAGAGTCGGCTGAGATGGGCGCCAGACTCCCCATGACCCTAATTAGGATTAAGTGCTTCAGAAAATGGATGGATGAATTAATGAATTAATAGGCTACTTCATTTTATAACATTTGGGATGGCTGCACGTCAGAATCTTTTTTTTTTTTTTCCAGTGTTAAAAATGCAGGGAAGAAACACACTGGAAAGGACCAAAAAAAATGGAATCATGCCATCACTGCTGAATATAAAAGGCTTTTGTTTGCTACCAGCAAGGCGGCTATTTCAGTGTGAACTACGTTTAAGAAAAGTTAAGTAATGACCATCGTAGCAGCTCTCGCACATACCCCAAGGATAAAATCCAGAGTTTAACTGTCGGGATGTCAAGGCTCAAATAAATCAACAAAAAAGGGCAATTACTTCACCACTACTCTCTGTACTTCTGCACAGATTATAATTCATAAACAATACAGTCCAGTCTTTCCTTCTTCTTTAAATCCACTGTTTACATCAAAACATAGCCACAGCTGATGCAGAACAAACAGCCAACTCATGAATGTTAAACTGTAGGACCTGCTCGAAGATGTTTTTGCTATTTAATTTTGAACATGTTTCTATCTTACTGTAAGAGCCTGACGTGCAAATTTCATCCAGACGTAAATGCTCGCCCAAATTTTCCACACAGTCAAAGCAGTTACCATGGAGCGTTCATGGAGGACAAATATGAAAACACCCTCAGTGGAGGTCAAAAACATAGGATAATAGATAAAGTGTAAATAAATATGCAAATACCTTTCAGGATCCTGCCATGTTGTACAGTGTGTGAATGTGTTACTGATCAGGAGATAAATAACCCAACAAAGTCAAGTATAAAATCCCACAGAAGTAAAAGACATTAACATATCTAGAGAGTAAGGTAAATGAAAATCATCTGTCTATGTAACCCAGGTATTAAATATTACAGGTGAGAAATTCCAAACGTCTAACTGCAGACACACAACAGTTAAAATATTCCTGCCAAATAACAATAATAATCATAATAATAATAACAACAAACGGTTCTCCGTGAAAGTTACCAGTCAACTCCCAAACTTCAGGGCATGAACCATGATCTGACTAACGTGAGCTGATACAGGAGATAATGCCACTCCGCAATACTATTAAGACACTCCTTTAGCACACAATTTTAGATTCCCATCCTATACAGTCTACCCCAAACACACGTATAATTAAACTTAAAATGAAAACCTAAAGTTACCTTACCTTACATTACAGAGCTAGAAATTTCCCTCAGAGCAATACAGTGTGGCAGCAATGTAGTGAAGTGTATTTCCTAGCCTCAGCTTGTGGGAAATGCAAAACGTGCAAAGAAGTTCTTCCACATGATCTTTTCTACAGGAACCAGGAACCATGGGCAAGGTTAACAAGCGCTTACAGGGAAATTTAAGGCCAGGGCACTGGCCTCATGCAAATATCTTGCCAGCAGAGAACAGACAGAGACGGAACAGAGGCTGGAAAGTACAACATGATATCTTTTGGATCTCAAACTAATACTCATTCTGCTAATTCCACCACAACAAATACAGTGGTTATAGAAAAGAATCATCCCCTTCAAAATACACATTATTATATTATTATTTTTCTGCTGTATTCACTTAATGCAATTTATACCAAGCAAGTGAAAGTTTTAACACAAACAATTCAGAAAATAAATAAATAAAAAGAATCATTGAGATGGTTACAAGATCACTATTGTGTCGATACATCCATATCCACTCTTCTTTACACAACTGTTCAGGTTCCGTCTGATTGGATGGTGATGTCGATCGGCTGCAATCTTCAAGTCATTCTACAGATTTTCAGTAGGGTTTCAGTCTGGGCTCTGACTAGTCCACGCAAGGACATTCACCTTTTTCTACTTGACACTCATTTCTCCTTTTAACTTGATGCACGCCCCAGTGCAGAGATACACCACCACAACGGAATACTACCACCCCCATGCTTTACTGTAGGGATGGGGACCGTTCGATGGTAAGCTGTATAGATCTTCTGCAATGCGCGTCACCACCCGGAAGCCTATGAGAAAACACTGCACCGGCGCCATACTAGTAGCACCGTGGAGTCTATGAATGTAGAACGTAGAGTAAATGTGCTGTAATCGGTTGTTCCAGCCACGCGGAGAGGGAAAGAGACAAGCGGTTTTTCAGTGCCCCGGCAATTATTAAAAGCCAGGGCGAGCATGCTGAAGAACTCTCCAGAAAAAGGAGAGCTAAATGGTTCAGCAACATCTTTTTTTCCCCTGAAGTGTTGCATTTAGTAAATACAGTTGGAATTTATTTTTCTTTGTGTATATGTAGCTTTATTTTAGGCTGCAAAGCAACAAAATGTGAATATTTGAAATGTGGTGATTCTTTTTTATACCCACTGTACCATGCAACTATTGCTCTACACAATAAGACGCCACATTTTGACACTGGAAACAAACAACTTCAGTATAATAACTGGGAGAGTCTTGAATGGTAGATAAAATTATATCATATCCTTCCTAGTGATGTATAAGGATGGAACTCTTTTTCTTGGTCAGTCTAAGGTGGCTGAACACTGAATCACCCTGTGAATAAACAAGTATATTTCCTTCACCCACGAATAATTAGCTAGTGTACATGAATTCAATTCATTTCAGTTATATTTGTTTGGTGCTTTTTACAAGTGATCTTGCATGAGGAGTCTGCGACCAATACTGTCGACCATATCACTGACTATCAGTGACTGTCAGCGAGGAATCCACCTGTTTCCGTTTTTTGAAACCTGTTTTCAAATGTTGGACGATTACACACGATGATCTACTAATCGGTGACTGCCGCCAACTATCCGCGATTATATTGCTGACAGTCTGAGACCTTTGTGGTCGATCACAGATAGTCGCAGATAGTTGGGAACTTAGTTGAAGACAGTCTCAGGCCTAGTTCATCTGAGCATTATTTTATATCATTATGTCATTAAGGACATCACGTACACAGTTGTATTTGGTCTGAGACCGTCTGAGACAGTCACCAACTCAAAAACCAAAGAATCACCCAAATGAGACTGGGCCTTAAAAGAAATTTGATAAAGAATTTAAACAGTTCTCTATAAAGACAGACAAAAATGCACAGAGTATGCTTGCTGTTTTAGGGCAGTAGAATCAGCCCAGGGATGATGTACAGTACTTCACTGATATTCATAAAAATTTGAGACACCAGTTTTGATTTCAGGGCACTTTAATCACATCTCAATTTTTATCCTGATTACATAAACAATGTCCTTAAAATACACTGGAAATTAAAAACCAGAGACACCAAAGTCCTGAACATGAAGTACAATGGATGGGTGCCCCTTAATGCCCCTCTTCTGATAGCAGAAGAAAACCACGCTACTGGAAACAGGAAGAAAAATCCCTGGAAAGATCCTCAGTGACAAAAAAAAAACCTAACACATAAATCAGTCAGACATTCCAGTGGAACTCATCAGTCCTGTAATGAACAATTTTCACAGATTCATGTAACATCGGCTTACAAGTGAAAGGAACCAGTTCGGATCCCATCACATGTGCATGCCATACGCCCCTTAAGACCACAATTGCATCTTGCACTTTTTAAACGTAGAGTTCACACACCATCCCCTCTCTCAAAGCTCCAGAGAACTGAAACATCATCTCACTCTTATCTTCTTCAAACCCTGCAATTTAAAACCACTTGGACTTTGTGTCTCTACTTCTGCCATATGATTTGAAAAGATTTGCAGGGTTCAGCGAGGAACAGAGCCAACTACTCACACATTAACAGCCAAGGAATATTCAATTCCTCAAAAACATCACAACAGTAATTAAAATCTGGCAAATAAATTTAGAGATAACCTGCTAATGATTACCTTGAACTACAAGCTAGAGATTCTACCAAAGAAAGGGAACATGAGTGAACTCTAAACCCACAAACACACCAGACATCAAATGGGCTGCTTTAGCTAAAAAAACTTCTGAAAAACCTGGTAGATTCCTTCAAAGGATTCAATGCAGAATCCTGATACAATCAGCCTAACTCTCCATAAGAACAGCAGGAGCCTATAGAGCCAATTAACCCCAGTGGTATTACACAGACCTTCCTGCCCCCTTCTGAAGTACCTCTATTCAAATCTCCATTTCCTTCCAAAAACATAGGCCATCTGTCGGGTGGAGAGGCTGTAGAGGTGTAAGCTCATTGTAAAGTGTATCACCGAGGCTGAAAATCCCTGTTAGAGGACACAGTGTTGGGGACACAGTGCAAAGCGAGATGTGGGACTGCAGTGCGCTTGCAGGGTGAAGCCAAAAGGAAAATGACAACCTGGTCGAGGCCACTCTGCCTCAGTTAAAAAGGGATAGCTGGAAGAAATCTCCATGGCTACATGGAATGCCTCATTAAGCTAATGTTCACAATAAGTGCCTTCTCTCTCACACCAAACCCCCCCCCCCCCCTTTTTTTTTTCTCTGTACAAACCAGCAGGTCCTAACAAAAGCGCAATGTACCAACAAAAAGTCAAAAGAGAATCAGACTAATCCACTGTAAAGCTGTCACAAATTCAAGCTATTGTGATGCAGAAAAATAGTGAGAAAATAATGAGAGAAGGGTAGGCTATGCATTAGTGTCATAAAAAGACAGTCAATTCCCATCCAAAGCCCTCTTTCATTATTTGTCTTTGCTAGACGACAGCATTCATGTATGGGATGGATGCTATTCTTCTCTGCTCACAGCTGAATAGAGGAGCTTTTAGGAGACCCTGCACCTAAAGATGTCCTGGGGCAGGAATGTGGTGGAAGAGTCATGAGGGCTTTGGATCTTTATCATTATGCTAAAGCTTCATCTAGACTTGGAGTCAAGTTTACTGGTTTCAAAAGGCCTGGAGAGAAATCTCCCGTCTATCAAGACGTTCAAAATGAATCAGAATAGTTGATTCAACTCTACAAAAGAGCAGAGAGTGAGAGAGTGCAAAAGAGAGAGAGAGAGAGAGAGAGAGAGAGAGAGAGAGAGAGAGAGAGAGAGCGCAAGAGAGAGCGCAAGAAAGAGCGAGCAAGAGCACGAGAGAAAGAGAAAGTGTATGTGGGGGAGAGAGTGCGAAAGAGAGAGTGCAAAAGAGAAAGCGAGAGAAAGAGAAAGAAAGAGAGAGCAAGAGAGAAAGAGAAAGTGAGAGAAAGAGAAAGAAAGAGAGAGAGGGAGAGACCTGGTAGTCAGATATTGTTGCATTTCGAATGTGCTTTTTTGAACATGGAGATTAAATCACGGCACACAAAACAACATATGTTAAACTAATAAAAGTCTAGACGAGTAAACCAGACTTCTAAGTATTTGATATTTTAGGTAAAAGACATGAGACAGTTTGAATGGCGGGGAGATTGCCATCATGTTTAGTGATCAGAAGTACTACTTCTTTTTCCTCTAACCATTTTATTTACCCATTTCAAACAAAACTCATTCATTCATTTTCTGAAGTGTTTAAAGGTCCAGTCTTACACAGGATATGAGTATGCATAAATATGTTAAATATTACCTGCTAGGCATGTTGAAATCATTAGAACAAGAAAGTATGTAGATAACAAAGAAATAAATCCAGTTATTTTGAGCGAGCAGCATTAGATCTCCAAAACGCAGCAAATGTGGTGACGTGATCTGCTACGTCAGAAACTGGTCTCACAGGTTTGGTAACAGCGTGCAAGCGTGCAAGCGTGCAGCCTCGGAGTCCTCGTCAGTTTCTAGTCAATTTAACGACCACTGGAGCGATGTGAGTGAAC
>JBCNYH010000023.1:26444521-26455221 GCA_039654325.1 Tandanus tandanus | reverse complement strand
CGTAGCACCACTGTGTATAAATATATAGCGTATTTAAATCTACTCAAGCATCTATAAAAAATTAGTAGCTACATAAAGGGTGCAGTCCAATGTATATATTATATATATATGAAACTTTTTATTATTATTTTAGATGCATGTATAAATGCAAGGTACAGCTCATTACAATCTGTTAAAGTAATTTAATCATCCATGAAATATTAATTAATTAGCTACACACAGAAACATCCCCGCTGAATCCGGGATGCGAACCCAGAACCTTCTTGCTATGGAGTGGACGTGCTAACCTCTACACCAACAGGTGAACCGCCATACATGTTGCTGTACACTACAAGGCCCAGTGCTAAGCTACTTCCTCTCTGTCACAGCGCTGCCTGCTTATAGAGTCATTAGAATTTAAAAACTTTAAGAACTTTAAAAACACAGAAATACAGTAGAAATACAGAACCATACCTTCACCCATTGAGACCTGATGATGACCGTGATGAGACTTCTCTGGCATGCCACTCAAACTTCAGACACTGCAAAAGCCAAACAGAGATGAAACTGAGGGTGTAAATCAAAATGATCTTGGCAAGACTCACACTAATAAATTTAAAGATGCCTCTGATGCCTATCTCAATGATTTAATATGAAGGGCAAACAAATTGTATGAATTTGAAGATGATGTCGGTAAAGTGTACATCAGTGTTGTTCAGGTAGGCTGCTTTTTTAATTAGCCGGCCACTGTTGTTATGAACACAAGTAAATTCAGGTGTTAATATCCATACTGGTAGCAAAGTTCCTATTTACATTTGGGCACATGGTAACAAAAAAAAAAGAAAAAAAGAAAAGAAAAAAAAGCATCCAGGCCACTGAGACTGATCATTCAGCTAAGATTTAGAAACAAGGAAACCAATGATTCTTTAGAGATATTGACTGTTTGGATCAGCAGTTGGGAAGCTGTTGCCATGTTTATCTGCTCAATGTGGGTGTGGTGTGGAGGTTCGAAAACAAATCTCTTCATTAAGAATAATAGTCTCTCAAACCTGATGAAATGGTACAGGAACCTGTTCTGGCCTGTCAGAATTAACCAGCCTCAGAACATAACAGCAACAACTGGCAACTTTAATCCTTCCTCCTTAAACAACTTTTAATACAATTTAAATTTAATTATCTTGATAAGATCGGCCCTTTTATATGGTCCTTACTCTGAGGACAAAGCATTCAGATGAAGCATGGAGTGAACCAAGAGCCATGCATTCCAGCTGCCCCCTTGCTTTGCCCTCCGTTCTGAAGGAAATGGCTAACAGCGTGTTATCAGCCTGAGAGAGGGAAATTCCTGCCATTCCACTGCACAGAGTAAATCAGTGTTCTGTGTAAGCTTGTGCCAGACACTTGCCACCTCACTGTATATCTGCCAGTGATGGAGAAATCCAGTGGGCCGGAAGAACTGCAACTCTGAAGCTTTCCAGAGCTATTTTTTATAAATATATTTGTGGTGATGTGGAGATCAAGCAAATGTTTAAGCAAAATTAGATTTCTCTAGACAGAATATTTAAAAAGAATAACAAGAGTACGAGCCTTCTGGTTACTGATAGAAATGTATTAATTATTAACTACATCACACTTTGAAATCTAAAACAGAGATGCACAAAATGCTGGAGAGAAACTATAGATGATGTTAGTACATTTAAAAAAGCACAAGCCCAGTCCACAACAAAAGGTTCCACATTTTGTCTCAATGCTCAAAATATTAATATCACACTGTGTAAAAGGGTTAAAGTCAAATCTACATATCTAATTGTTCTTTTCTAAGAGGGACATCAAAAACAAAGGATGAGTGGATAAAGGAGAACGTACCTCAACGTCAAATGCAGAAAGCACATGGACTGGTTTGTTTCACCGTGCGATGACTATGGAAAGGTTTCATTAATGGGGCTGAGTACGGTAAGTCTTGAAAACACAAATTAGTTCTCCATTCCTGAATTAAATTCAATTATTTCTGGAGATTTGGTTTGTGAACTCCTCTGTTGCCAGTCCAGTGAGCTTCTGCCTTTCGAACGGGAACATGATCAAAGATCACAGCAGCAGAAATTCTTTAGGGATTAAATTTCTGCATTGCTGCTCAGTGTATTCACCGAGCTCCGCTATGAGCCGACAACCTGTTGTACCAAACCCAACGGCCACGAGAAGTTAGTCAGTTATCTCTCAGCGGCTGGGTGAAGTTTTACCTACATTCACCTTTCACTAATAGATTTAAGTAGCACTGCGTTACGTGTTTGATTGGTGTTCATTTAAAATAGTGCAAAAAGGAGCTGAAGTCCCTTTAACTGTTTATGGCATGACCCCAAAACAACTCCTTCATAAATATGCAGGGGGCGGGTCACAATGTGGTCGAGTTTATTTATGCTACTGTGAAACAAAAAAGGCAAAGCCCATTGTGTTAGCACCTCTTTTTACATGCAAGTAGAAGTTTTTAAATTAATTAATGTGAGCAGTTTTTTAAATTACTAATAAAAAACAACAACTAGGCACTTAGAAACTCATTTTATTTAATAAATCACAAAATAACATTCAAAATTCACTCATCTACTCAGAGTCGAAGTGAATCCACAGACATTAAAGGAAACACTGGCCAAGATGTGAAAATGTATCCTGAATAAGACACCAGTCCATCCCAGCATCCCACACATACATTCACATCCAGGAGCAATCTCTCTACCACCATGTTTTTGGAAGGTGGGATGAAACCAGAGAACCCAGATAAACCCATGAACATAAGGTGAGCATGCAAAACTTCACACAGACACTAAGCTGAACACAGGATTAAACTGTGTAACAAAATACCCCCTGTATGCCTGCATTAAATAAATGAAATTCCAAGTCTCAGTTAAAAAGGGGAGGGGTTATACCTCCGTCTTATATCTAATTTTCATTCATTCATTTTCTAGGCCGCTTCATCCTAATTAAGGCCGCGAGAAGGCTAGTGCCCATCTCAGGCGACTCTGGCCGAGGGCAGGGTACACCCTGGACAGCTAGCCAGGCTATCGCGCTGGTTCAAACCTCAGAGCTCGTCCGACCTGCCTTAGTGTCGAGCAGGTTCCCACCCGTTTTCACTGACAGTTCATTCAGTGACCTTGAATGAAATTTAAATGACCTTTTACTACCCAAGAGTACACAAAATTGTGTACCTTACGTCACAGGTTGGGCCTAAACACTAGAACAAGAAAGAGTGGCTATAACAGTTATGCACTGAAGGTGAAGTGGATGGTGCTGAATTGTCCCTGAGATGGAACGGTGAGGGGACTACTCAATTTAGCGATGTCCATGGACCATGAGGTGCATAACTGTTTTAGTATATACTACATGGGAACATCAGCACAAAAAAAAAAAAAAAATCACACTAAAGTAAGATTCTTATAGTTTATTATTCGCAGATTTTAATTATGACAAGCCCAGTTAGGTGAGCTATGCATGCTCTGAACCGGCCAAAACTTTCATTCTAGTTCTCACAAAAAGCAACAAAATCTGGATGGAAATGATTTAATGGTAAGAATGTCAAGAATGAGGTGCGGAAGCCGGGGGTGGGTGGGAGTATTTGAGGTTGAATTTAAACATGATTGCGTAACTGTAGTAATGTATGCAACTATTTTGTGTGAATGAATTAATATTTGTAATTATTGTTTACATATATCAACAATAATTACAATATTAATTTATTCCCACAAAAATTTGCCTACATTAATACAATTAAGCAGAAAAACAATTACATAAACAGTGAAAGTAATATTTTTATAAACATTAAAGTAATTCAGTGCATTAATTAAACACTAATATAATGATACACACTGATATAATTATGAGAGTTTTTATTCATAAATCTTTAATTTGAAATGTGTGTTATTTTAAGTGAAGTTTTATTCTGCATTGCTTATAAATTACTCTTCAATTTATCTGTACTATACACATCTCCTTTACATCAGGATTCTCAGTTAAATGTTTTCATTAATTAAATATAAACTATAATACTGTATAGTTACGTTAGATTAGTCTGGAATTCTGTAAATAAAATTAAATCCTTTCATAGAAACCTACACGTTACTAAAATTAGTCGATTTGCTGAAGAATCTTCACAGAAGACAATTCGAGCTGATGCGCGCTGTGCATAGACGTTCGCTTAAAAAAAAAATCCGCTGACAAAAAGTTCAGAGGGGATGGATGTAGTTTCTGGGGTCAAGCGGGGGTCATGGAGGCAGAGAAAAGCATCTAGAAGCAAACTGATGCGCACTACGCATGGACGTTCTGTTAAGAAAGAAATTCCTTCCTGCTGATTAAAAAATTTGATCTAGTTGCCGGGGTCATGGAGGCAGGGAAAATAACGACAGGCACTTGCTGAAAAATAACATGCAAACAACACTGCGGCAGTTAAAAAAAAAGGCATGGCGCTCATGTGAAAGGCATGGTGCTGAACCATGCTAAAACAACCTTGCTGGAACACTGGACTTTTTTTTTAATTATTTTCAAGAATGAGGTGTTTTTCCAAGGATCAATCAGTATACCCCAAGTGAAACTATGGCAACCGGCCGAGACTTCCTTCTATCCCAGCACGCTAACAAAAGAGTGGGCCAGCTAATGATAATTCTAGACTCACTGCATAAAAAGTAATATCATTCATTCATTTTCTGAAGCGCTTAATCCTAATTAAAGTCGCGGGGAGGCTTGCGCCCATCTCAGCCAACTCTGGGTGAGGGCAGAGTACACCCTGGACAGCTCGCCAGGCCATCGCATAAAAAGCAATATCTGGAATCAAACTATTTTTTTACTCTGGTGACTGTGCTGGAGATCCCATGATTTAAAGTCCACTGTATTGTTCTTTTTTTTTTTCTAAGGTAGTTCTGATGTACCTCATTCACTGGCTGGAACTGTTTACATTTCAATATAACTGAAAAATAATCAGGTGTTCTAAAACTTTTGACCAGTAGTTTATATTGTTATTGTGTGTGTGTGTGTGTGTGTGTGTGTGTGTGTGTGTGTGTAGGCATTTGTCTAAAGGTGGAGCTCCCCTCCAGATATTTGTGAGTTTTGTTTCTTTTCTTTACTGAATTAATGATTGTTCTGATGTCGTGCTCTCTAGAAAAATCAGTAGCTGCATTAGAAAATTCCTTTTGTTTTCCAGAAATACTCTCGGCTCCTGATAGAAGGATTCTGTGTTCAGCATTTTAGGTTTGCGAGGGCAGGGTATGGGAAGCATCTCTATTTGTGCCCCCACCCCCCTCCACCCCCCACCATTACAAGCCAAGATGAAGAAAACAAAACGCAGATGTGGAAACACCCAGCTGGCAGTGAGTCAACTGTAACTAGTGAGCATTTGTTCCTCCAGCTGATATAACAATCTAACATGACCTGTGAAATGACTGCCACCCCCCAAAGAAAAAACAACTAAGCCAGTGGATATTAAGGACTTGTTCTCTAATTACAGACAGATGCAGTGATCATGTCTTTTCCTCGCTGCTCTTCAGGCAGTAACTGATTTTGCAATTTCGCAGTTAGAAACAGACGCTATGCTCACATATTAGCTCACCGAGTTAGAGCTCTCGGTACAACAAGAACAAGATCCAAATATGATGGAAGAAAAGGCGAACTAGAACCAAACAGATCCTTATTCCTTTGTGACATGCTGTTCCTGCAGCAATAAAGCTCCCCAAAAGTGCAAGAATGAGCTTTGCAAAGGAGTCCATCCTAATTATCTCCCTAACACGAGAAGAATGTTAAGTATCTGCCTTTGTTGCCCAAGTCTGAGCATTTGTAAAAGAAAGACTCCCAAGGGAGCTTTTTATCTACAAAGAAATGTTTTAGATAAGACATATGGAGGTGAAGAAAACATAAGTGCAATCTGTGAGACAGAGAGAAAGGAATGATGGTTACCCAACTGATGAATATACCGTAATATTTTGTTGTCACTCAAGAAGGTCTATGAAGGAAGGAAGTGACATCATGGTGATCTATGCGCGAGAGAATTACACAATGCATGCCTGCTAAAAGAAAAATTCTGTGTCAAGACACAAGACCATAAACATAAAGTAAATTATTGAAACTGATTTTAAGATCTCATAAATCAGCACCTACATTTAGAGTAAACAAAGACAGCCCCTCCAGCGTTTAAAACACGCTGTCAGTAACGCTGGACAATCTGTCTTACCAAGACACTGACAACTACTTCCTCAATTAAAACACGTCCAACGGCCAAACAGACCCAGCGTCTGAGCTGCGCTAAAAATAGGCCCTTCGACTTTGACTCGTTTCTTCCTCTCTAGAGAGGCCACATTTAACTCCCCATCCCAAGTGGACCCATGGGAACAGTGTCGTACTCCGTGGGTCTGTGATGAGCACAATGAAAGTGCTTTCGAGAAGTGCCACAGCTAGATCTCTCTCCCAAAAATACTACACATCCTCCCAAGTCTGAGCAGTGTCCGGTGTTGACCTGACTAAAGCCCAAGTTTTATTTCAGCACTGTGGCGCAAGTTTGTCCAAGATGACTGTGTTCTTACCTTAAACACCCCCTCCTTTCGTAAAAAGAGAAAATTCCTGTCTTTACACAGTTACACAATATAACAGGAGTGTTCGGGTTGAGCTGCCAGAAGGAAAAAGTGCAGGGAAAGCGGACACAGATCAGCTGCTCGCTGTCTATCCGAACTGAGGGGGAAGTGACAAAACCATCATCGTTCACTCGCGACCACACTTTCACACACCGACTACGGTTCCAACAGCACCCATGTCCCCACACAGTCTTCAGCTCTACAGAAACCAAATAACCCACCCAATGCACACACTGCCTGATTAATCCATGGCCTGAAGTGCACACAGACAAATACAAGCCAGACCAATCAAAATAGACGTCTATTTGATGAACTTACTTTCCTTTTCAGACTATACAATATTAGAAGCATGAATTATTTTGCACTTTCCAGAAACCAAAACACACTGAGAGACGCAGCATTGTATTTTACACACTGTAATAAGGGAAAAAAATCCACAAAGCTCTCAAAATAAACAGCAACAGTGCCAGCATAGCATTTATACATGTTACTCTGTTCCATAATGGGATTATCATCATTTCCTGGGTCAGTTAAAGACTCCACAGAACAATTAAAACAGAACTATTAGCTTCCCCCAGCACAGTGAAGCCTTGGATGTCTATTAAAAGATACTTTACAGAAATGTTGGCAGTTCATGCATGCAACAGCCAGAGAAAGGAGCTGACCTTGAACTCGGTCCAGCACACCACAGGCATTTCAGTCTCTTTCTGGAGTTTTACTTTCCTTAATGAAAAGTTTGAGAGATTTCTAAATTTAAAAACGGTTTATGATTAAAAGTGTGACAGTTTTAAATCATCACCGCATGAAACGAATCCAGTGCAATAAAGATTAGAAAATTAAAAGAACAAATAAAATCATTTCAGTGTGAATTCTGCTCTCAATCCTGGACTTTCCAACGAGGGTCTGATGCCTCTCCATTTTCAACCACAACTCTGGCAGTGAAACTTCAGATACAGTGAATCCACCAGAATTTTAAGGTAGACAGAGTTGAAGCAGAAACACTGGGCCTGTCTTTTTTAACAGCTGGCTCCAATTACTCATTTCACCCAGCATTACAAACACACAAACACACACACACACACATCTACACATCCCTGTCTGTCAAAACTCAAAGAGAATAACACACCTAATGAGTGTAAAATTAAAACAACAAAAAGAACCTGTTTGGAAATTACTGTCTGTTTCACCGCTTTTTTTTTTTTTTCATTAAAAGCTTTGAAACAGAGCCATGTACTTTCTGCATGTACGTGAAAGTGAAACAGATGAACGGGGAAAAGATTTGATCCATAATGATTTGGGAACAGAGAGGCATATATCAATACATTTTAACTGCAAAGTCTAAAGTAAATAAAGAGCTGCCAGACCCTCCACGTACATCCAAGGCCATGAACAGGGGCATTTATCCCACATCATATAAAGGAATTCCCTCCTATGGACTAATTAAGCATCTGCTCAAACTTAGTGAATGTTCTAAACCCCATGATGCTATAAAAAGCTTGTTTATGTTCTTCATCCTGCAGTCCTCTCTGGAATCCCACAGGGGGAAAAATATTCAGTAGGTTTGTGTCGGTGTGTGTTAACCATCCGCATGTGTACAGTATATTCAGTGTCTAACACTACCTGTCCCAACAGAGAGATAAGCAAATTGTTTTTGGCTGTGGATTCGTACATAATCAAGAAAACAATGAGTCCAGACATTCATCTGAACTGTGAGAAGAGATTATTCCAACCAGAAACAGCAATCTGGAACGTTGGAAATGTGGATGGCCCAAAACTCCAGATCTGAATTCAACTCAAGCAGTGATGGATTTAATTGAGCCACAAACTCATCACATAAAGGTTCCCTGCAATGCCAGGACGTAGAAGGAATTTGGAACACCGTGCCTAAAAAACGGGTTGAAAATATGTAAAAAAAAAAAACACTGCCAGCAAGTATGCTCGCTCTCCTCTAGTTTTCACTCTCTATCTTTAAAGAAATATCTGTATTTATTTCCTTTACGACGAGTGGATTATAATAAAATCAATGTGAGGGCAAACGCAGGTCCAAAGTTCAGCAGCGAGTAAAGCTTTTTTTTCTTTGTAAGTAAACACGTATTATCAGTTCTGTCACTTCTGGCCTTGCAAATCTGTGTGAATGTTCTCTAGAGTCTGGGTACAATGTCTGATGACGCATGCAAGATGAAACCTTGCCTTTTTTCTTCTTTTTTTTTTTCCACGCTTGGACACCAAACTGCAGCGAGTGTCCCATCATGCAGCTTGTACAGTTGCCCCCATTACCACACTGTAGAGAAACAAGCCTCACACCAGGATTTACAGATAATGTTTTTTTATTTTATCTCCTTCATGCAGTTGTAAGAGATTGTATGTCATGGCACAATCTTACTGCACATCTGTTTTTCTTTGTCGGAATGAAGATGTACAGCTTTGGTGAACTTTTTGACAGCATATGATATGAGCAGTGCAGGGCTAAATTCACTGAAGAGCTAATGTTGTGGAGAAGACTTCTTTCTTCCCATATATTGCAAAGCTCATGTATTAATTCCCACGAAACTTCCATTTCAAAAACTAACCTAATACTTAAACTGAGTCCTGTTTCAATCCACAAAAGGTACCAAGCTACAGAACCGTATGTCTGTTTGAAATGCTGATCTTACAGCTACAGATTTAGAATCTTTCGTGTGGATCTCGGCTGGCAGGGCGGTGTAGCGGTCAGCATGTCCACCTCACAGCAAGATGGTCCTAGGGTCGAGTCCCAGGCACGGCAAAGGCATTTCTGTGATGTTCGCATGTTCTCTCTGTGCTAGTGTGGGTTTCCTCCGGGTACTCCGGTTTCCTCCCACAGTTCAAAGACACAGTAGGCTAAGCGGCTGTTCCCAATGTGAATAGTTGTGTGTGTGTTGCCCTGCGATGGACTGGCAAGCTGTTCAGGGTGTACCCCGCCTTCACCCAGCGGCTGAGATGGGCTCGAGCCTCCCTGTTTATAACATTAAGCAATTTGGGAACCCACTGAGTGTGGATCTAGTACCTGGAAAGGTCTGAAGTACATTTTTAAAGCTTTATTTTAAACACGAATTCTTGCATGTTTATTTTTAATGATATAAAAGTAAAGATATTAGAGACAGAAGGAGAAGATGATAAACTCAGAGGTCTGCAGCTACTTTTTAAGCTTTTGGTATTTGTTATTACTGAAAAAGTCTGTAAAAACTTTGGCAGAACAAAACAACTAATTTAGATTTGGGAATTTTCAGAACTAGTAAAGATCCGGAAATACTTACAGCAGTAACAGAGTACAGTACTCACCCGGCACAGGTCCCACTCTTCATCCCACACTCCACACACGTTCATCAGAACAGCACCAAACCCTGCTCTCATATCCCACATGGACCCAACAGCTTCACACCACCTTCACTGCACACAAGCCCCGCCCACACGCAGCGTCACTGCTCGAGAGAGGCAGGAAGGGCGTGTCCAGTGATCTCTGGGCGTGTCACTAAAGAGCGGCATTCAATCCGCAATTTACATACCAAACACCTTCCTCTATCCATGGAGCTGTTATTAATATTCCGAGTGGAGTCAGTTTTAATTCTTCTCTTGTTTTATAGAAAGTAGGGGGAGGAAAGCCCGGTCAGGTTTGAGCTATTATTAAAAAAAAAAAAGTCTTCACTAACTTCATGTAGATTTGATACACCACTTCTTTAAATGAATTATTTTCTCACTTTATTATATTTTTTATACAGATCAAAAAATGTCCTGCCATTTTCACTAGTGTTTACGTTAACATGGTGTCACGTGACTTGAACTCACGTACATGGTAAAAGGCACTGTCACTTGTTTTCCACGTGATCACGTTTCCATAGTGTGTGATCATGGAACATTGGTGAGGGGTTTTTCCCTGTAAGTATAAATCACATTGTTCTGTATTATGGGAAAATAAACATGACAGACGAACAGAACCAGTCCTGTCCTCATCAGGGGATAAAAACAGGTCTTTACAATAACAACAACAGTCCTTAAGGCTCACTCCAGCAGAGTACACAGAAAACACTGGGATGTGAACTACACCTCCACAATCATACTCCAGTGTACCTCTCCAACACAGTACACAGAAAACACTGTGGGATG
>JBCNYH010000023.1:26432207-26444421 GCA_039654325.1 Tandanus tandanus | reverse complement strand
TTTAATAATGTACAGATAAAAGAATAATAAAACTTGCAACAATCGCCGGCCTTCCTTTAAAAGAAATACCGTGTTCAAACCAAGTGGATTGCTGAATAAAATTAACTATTTAATAAAAATAAAAAAAGCTCAAGAAGGTATTTCAAAGCATCTACAAACTTTTACAAGAGCTTGGTACTGGTGTATGAGTTCGGAAGTGTGGTCACAGTCTCAGCCCGCCTGCATGTGCTCACGTTACCTAGACTGATTCACTGGCTGAAGGGCTTAGCGATTAGCAGACAATCCGAACCTGCAGTGTTGGAACAGGGACAACACTAAACAGTGCATTTCCAGTAATGGTGTGCAGCAATGGTGCATAATTCCAGTGTTGGGTCATTTCTATCTCTTTCTAATTAAATATTCACAAGCATTAGCATTTATCGATCTTTATCTAAAACATTATCCTATTTCTTTCTTTCTAATCGAACTGAGGTGGGGAATATTTACTATAATCTCTTCTCAAGTAAAATTCTGATTTAAAAACTTACTGTCTGGGAGACATCAAATGCTTATATAGGTTTAGGGTCCCTCCCAGACTTGGTTCAAGAACTCAGTAAGAAATTCCAACATAATTCCTACACAGAGGTCTATCAGAAAATCTTTAAGGTTGTATATACAGTAATTCCCATAGTTTGGGAATTATGAATGTTGCATTACAAGTTACCAATCTCAGCTAATCATCAAACTCTCACTGAGTAGATTTGGGTGTTGTACAGCAGGAGGAGCATACTGTGCTGGAATACAGAAGTACTGCTGTATTTAGATGGGTTTGGTGGTGCTGTTGTAGACAAGTTTATCTGTGTCTTCTACAAGAGGGTGTGCACCATTAGCAGATATGTACTGATGCCTTGACTGCTGCTTCTTCTTCTTATCCTTCAGGAAGCAATAACCGAGCACAACCAACAAGATCAGGATGGCCAACCCCAGTGCAACAGCAATGGCAATTGGAACTGAAAAAAATGAGGGACCGGGAAAGAAAAGTGTTGTTTAGAATTATGATACGTCAGAAAAAAGATGTTCACAGAATAGTGAGGGGAATATACGGTATGTAAACAAACTACACTGCAATATAGAGTATGCTTTTGATTAAAAAAAAAAATCATAATTTATTATAAACAATAACAACTGAAAAAACCATGACAGCTGATGGTTCCACCGTTAGACAATCTAAATGTACGCAGAATTTTTCTTAAGAAGTTGAACAATGGTTTGATAAACAATTACCTGATTGATTCTCATCCACCTGCTTCTCAAAGATACTCCGCGTGGCGTAAACATCTTTATCTGTGTAAGGAGTGTTATTAAAACAACATTAATAAAGATATACCCTCACCACAGTCCTCACATGGTTACATCTTCTAACCAGTGTTTTTGAACCTTTTACTCATTATGGAAATTTAAGTTTTTGTGCCTGCATGAGCTCTCTTCATCTTCTCCTGCACGTTGACTGCATCTGTAGAGAGCTAGTCTCTCACCCCTTGTTCCTCGCTGTTGCCAGTCTGGATTGTTGATAATGCAGCACACCTATCTTTCTCAATATCAAGCTGGTCATGTGGTGAGATTTGGGTTGGCTAAAGTGAGTGGTGTATTTTCTACTCTTCACCATGACTAAACATCAAACTTAAACTCCTTGACTGTTTCAACCTCCTGAATCCCGTGTCATATAATCTGTGCCGAATACGGGTTATGGAAGTGGCTGACACCCATATTACATCCACCCAAAAATAGCCCTGCAAAGCGGGTGAAACCCCTCTGCTCATGCGCCACATTATAAGAGGTATGACGGTGTGTTTGAGGTAGTGCACAGATTGCAAATTCAAGGTGGCAGCTGTGGTGGCCATATTGGATATCGGACCATGGCAAAAAAATGATAGGCTTGTGTAGGTACACAGTTACAACATCCACACCAAAAATGTTGATGATTAGTGATGACCTTTTTGAGTTAGTGCACGGAATGCAACTGTGGACAGACGGACGGATGGCCATCATGCGTGACAATACCCCTCACGCTTATTGGGCCGAGGGGTAAAAAAAGACCCGTGCTTATCTGATGATAGGTGCGCTAATCCTGACTATATTGACATCTGACTTTCAAGCCATCCAAGGAGTGAATCATGACCAATCATCTTCAGTGTACTCCAAAACTGTCTGTACACACTCCTCACAGGCATCTCAACTTTAATCATGCACATTCAAACCTAGCTCCATAAACAATAAAGCCGATTATCATCCTCACCATCCAGAGAATAGGGGACCTTCTGCTTGCAGAAACTTGACAAAAATGTAGTGACTATACAACAATTATTTGCTGAAGGTGAGGTGGATATTGCTGAATAGTAATAATAATACTGGACATTTAGAGATATGGACCAAGCCTGAGGCAATTCTCTGTTTTAGTATATGCTACACAGAAACTTAAAGCAACCAAACAATTTTTTTAGGTTTTATTTTTTTAAGTGTGACCTTGGCTATATGTGCTTCACCAAAATGCTAATGCGCACCCCGTTACAACATCATGTGAAACAAGCAGTTTTTTCCCTTGAAAAATGAGGCAGCCATATTGTTTAACATTCACTAAATTGTTTGTGATGGCATTTTGTTGAATTTCTAGGATTTTTGAATCAGTGACTGTGGCAAACTGACTGAGACTGAGTTTTTTGCCAGCCATTTTGATTCAAATATTATCCACTCAGAATTATAAGCAATTTTTAACTGAGGTGAAGTATAATATGAAGAATGGAAATATAAGATGGAGAGGGTTTTATCTGCAGAGGCTGAAGACTGAGCGAGATAACATCTGAATAATTCTCTATATCGTACAAAAGCTGAATTCTATAACTGTTTTATTTTTCATTCAAAATATTTTCCAGAGTCCAGAGAAAAGCACGTTTTGGGAGTCAGCCGGAAGTGCTACATGCTAGTCTCCACTAATGTTTGATTTATTCTGTCCTACTGACAGTGCTTTTGGGTGCAAGTTCTTCTGCTCTGCTCTCACTGCTGAAAGTCTGACATACATGCATGTGTACAGAGCTCATCTGCCAGCGTCATGCAAAAAAACCTTTAAAATAAACTATAAAAATCTAATTTTAGTTTGATTGTTTTTTTATGTTCCTGCATAATATATACTAAAATAATTAAATACTTCAGACAGTCACTGAACAGTCCCCCCAACGTTCTGTCTCGGGAAATCTTCAGCAATATCTACCCCACCTACAACATACAATTATGTGTAGGGATGCCCAGTACTACCCTCCTACATTAGCAGGAAATCTCGTCAGAACTGTTCGAAAACTCTTCTAACCTTCTGTACTAGTAAGCCCCAATACAGAGAAACACTTTATTTTAAAAATAAAATTAAACAAATCGATCAGTTTTCCTTCTCCTTCATTCCATTTCCACCAATTCTGCTGTTAACATTGACAGCGTGGAGCTGCATGGTGGTGTAGTGGTTAGTACGTCCGCCTCACAGCAAAAAGAGTCCCAGGCCCTGTGTGGGTGTTTCTGTGTGGAGACTGCATGTTCTCCCTGTGCTCCTGTGGATTTCCTCTGGTTTCCCCAAAAGTAGGGTAACTGGCTGTTCCAAATTACCCCTAGGTGTGTGTTGGCTCAGCACTGAACTGGCGAGCTGTTCAGGGTGTACCCTGCCTTCGCAGAGATAGGCTCCAGCTCCCCATATACATCTAATATAATTAAGCGGTTCGATAGTGTACTTGTTAAATTTGTTGCTGTTGTCAAAAGTCTCACCAAATTTTCCCTCACCAAAATGTAATTCTTTCAGCACTTAACACTGTTTATCCTCACCTATTTCTGACTAGCAATGAGACAAAAACTCTGCTTTATTTTTTCATCATGTCTTGTGTTGGTTACTGTCGTTTTCTCTTCATGGGTCTCCTTTCAAAATCTTTACATCAGCTGCACAGAGAACGTACCAACCTCTATAGTCAGAGTTCTCACCCATACCAAGAGCTTCCATCACCCCATCCTCTTACACTGTCGGCCACTTGAGTCCCGTATTAAGTTCATAATCATGCTTCTCACACTCAAAATCCTGTATAACCTCCCTCCTCTCTAGCTTAGGGAGACTCTGTCCCTCTTTTGGTCTACTTGCTCCATCAAGTGTTTTAGCAAAAATGTCCTTGCTGTCTTACACACCAGACTTTCCACCCTGGGAAGCAGGTGCTTCAGTGCCATGACCCACAACGCTGGGATTCTCTTTATCAATCTATGTGGTTCTGCTCCTCTTGCTCTACATTCAAATCCGAATTAAAGAAACCGCCACATGTACATCTTTGGGATTGTGAATCACACTATACAAGTCAAGCTTTGCATCATCATCATCATCATCATTATTATTATTATTATTATTATCATCATCAATTTCATTATTATTTTTTGTTATCACCAATTTCATCAGAATAATTATTACCATCATCATCAATTTCATTATCATCATCATCACTTTTATCATTATGATTATTATTATTATCTTCATCATCAATTTCATTATTGTAATTATTATTATCACCAATTTTATCATTATTATCATCATCATCATCATCATCGTCATTATTATTATTGTTAATATTGTCATCATCAAATTCATCATCATTATTATTATTATTATTATTGTCATCATCAAATTCATCATCATCATTATTATCATCAACAATTTTATCATTATTATTACTATTATCAATTTCATTATTATTGTTATCATCATCATCATCATCAATTTAATCATTATTATTATTATCAATTTCATCATTATTATCATATTCAATTTCATTATTATCATTGTTATTATCATCATGATCATCATCAATTTCATCATCAATTTTATCATTATTATTATTATCAATTTCATCATTATTTTTATTATCACCAATTTCATCAATATTATAATAATAATAATAATAATTATTATTATTATTATTATTATCATCGTCAATTTCATTATCATCATCATCAATTTTCTAATTATTATTATTATAATTATCATCAATTTCATTATTATTATTATTATTATCATTATTATCATCAATTTCATTATTATTTTTATCATCACCAATTTCATCAATATAATTATTATTATCATCATCATTTTTATCATTATCATTATTATTATCATCACCAATTTCATCATCATCATCATCATTATTATTTTATTATTATTATTATTATTATTATCATCAATTTTATCATTATTATCATCAATTTCATTATTATTATTATCATCATCAATTTCATCATCATCATCAATTTCTTCATCATCATCATCATCAATTTCATCATCATCATTATTATTATCATCAATTTTATCATCATTATCATAAATTTCATCATCATCATTTTCATCATCATTATTATCATCATCAATTTCATCATCATTATTATCATCAATTTCATCATCATCAATTTCATCATCAATTTCATCATCATCATTGTTATCATCAATTTCATCATTATTATTATTATTATTATCATCATCAATTTCATTATTATTATTATTATTATCATCATCAATTTCATCATCGTTATTATTATCATCATCAATTTCATTATTATTATCATCAATTTCATCATTATTATTATTATTATTATCTTCATCAATTTAATCATTATTATTATCATCATTATTATTATTATTGTTATTATTATTATAATTATCACCAATTTCATTATTATTATCATCATCATCAACTTCATCATTATTATTGTTATCTTCATCAATTTCATCATTATTATAATTATTATTATTATCTTCATCAATTTCATCATCATCATCATTATTATTATCTTCACCAATTTCATCATTATTGTTATTATTGTTATTATTATCATCATCATCAATTTTATCATTATTATTATTATTATTATTATAATCAATTTCATCATTATTATTATTATTATTATCATCATCATCATCATCATCAACTTCATCATTATCATCATTATTATTATTATCATCAATTTCATCATCATTATTATTATAATCATCAATTATCATTATCATTATTATTATTATTATCATCATCATTATCATCAATTTCATCATCATCATTATTATCATCAATTTTATCAGCATTATTATCATCATCATTATTATTATCATCAATTTCATCATTATTATTATTGTTATTATTATCATCATCATCAATTTCATTATTATTATTATTATTATCATCATTAATTTCATCATTATTATTATTATTATCATCATCATCATCAATTTCATCATCATTATTATTATTATCATCAATTTCATCATCATTATCATTATTATTATTATTATCATCATCAATTTCATCTTCATCATCATCATTATCATCAATTTCATCATCATCATTATTATCATCAATTTTATCATTATTATTGTTATTATTATCATCAATTTCATCATTATTATTATTTTTATCATCCTCAATTTTATCATTATTATTATTATTATTATCATCAATTTCATCATTATCGTCATCATCATCATTATTATTATTATCATCAATTTCATCATCATTATTATTATTATTATCATCAATTTCATCATCATTATTATTATTTTTAATAAATTTCAGGCTTGAGATGAGTATATATATACACACTACATGTTTTACTTTTTAAATATTCTCAAAATTAAAAACAGACAGATTTAACTATAATCAGCATATTTTACAATAATTTCAGTTTATATGTGTATGCATAATATTAGTTTAGTTTTAGTAGTTAGTGAAAGGCCTCAAGTGAAAACTTACCAGTCACTTCATGGCACAAGCTCAAGCAGCTCTGCTCAGAATCAAATTGGTTATCGTTGCCATCGCAGCCACCGTAGTTGAAGGGACTGCATGTACGTTCATATGGGTTGTAGTACCACTTGGTAATGCTGTCCCGGCAGGTTCCTGTGAGAGGAGGTTGTGTACAACTGCTGGCTGCATTGGCTTATGGTTGATAAAGAAAAGAATCAGGGTAAGAAGAGGATTCTCCTGACTCCATTCTCCAGTATACATCAACAGGGATGGAAATTAATGCTAGTCCGCTGGCCTGTGGAGAGTCAAAAATCTGTAGGGCGAGTGAAATTAGCTAGAAAGTCATCCTGCTGGCGACCCGACAAATCCAATAAGCAAAGAAGATCTAGTGTTCCTGACCAGTAAATATGAAGGAGGACTAGTAGTTTCATAATTTCGCTAGTCCTGTTGGCCAGTAGCTTAGCTTTGCTAAATTCCACCCCTGCATCAACAGATTAAAAAAAAAAAAAAAAAAACAACACAAGGCTGTTGACACAAACCTTTTTTCCTACCTTTTTTAAAGTCAAGCAATCTGCGGAACTTGGAGTCCACTGTTCAGAAAGAGAAAAAATTATTAACATCATTAAATAAGAGGATATGCTTCCATCTTTCCACACAGCTTAGTAAAGCAAACATCATGATAACGGAAAAAAAGTTCAAGAGCCCAGAGGACAAAGAGGTGGTGCCTATAATTTTTGAAACTGAGTTGCAAAACAAACAAACAAACAAACAAGCACATTTTACTGTTGTTTAGTAAAATGGTTCGCATATCAAGCAGTTGTAATGGACAGAACTAATGTCAGCAGATCATATGGAAGCAATTGGGTCATTCCAGGACAAGTCACCTAGCTTTCAGAAAATCCTGAAATCTCAGCATCTTAGAATCCACTGAAATGTGAATCAGGTATAGAAATTGATTTAGGACGAACACAAGCAAAAGTTTCAATGCTACATGAAAAACTTCCTGAGATATGGCCATTTAAAGATTAGAGGCTGACGCCCATTGTTCCGCCCGCAAATCGTTAGTGGACATTTTTGCCATTTTGGAAAGCTAGTAACTCCCAATATAATCAAAACTTTGTATATTAACAGAGCAGAACTAAAAGCTTTCAGAATCTACAGTCTAGTAAAACACTCCATCATGTATGATTCAGATAATACTGATGCTTCAAAGTATTTGGGGATTTTCAATAAGGAAAATATATTCAAAACCTACAAAAGCATTTCTATATCAAATTCCAGCACATCTCTGTAGAATAAACAGATTCCACTGATGACAAATGCAATAGGGTGTTTCACCCTCTGTGAAAAAGTCAACAATTAAGTAAAAATTCAGCCATTTACGAGATGCTGATGAGAATGTTGAAAGTTTACCAAAGTGATGAAACTTAAACACATGTACATGAGATCGAACAACACTCATTCCCTTCCTCTTATTGTTTCATTCTCATTGTTTTTTTTGTTACTCTAACACCAACTTAAGACTGCAGTCTTATTCCATAAAAAAAGATTTTTGTACAGTTTCAGTCTCCTTTGAGAATAAAAAAAAAAAAAAAAAGCAAACTTATAAAATATTTTATGATGAGTATGAAGGGAGTTATTAGCTTTCAAAAACGACTAATTGGTGGGCTGAAAAATGGGCATCAACCTCCAATGTTTAAAGTTTTTGGCATAGGACCATGAAACTTTGCATGTGTTCCTCCAAACCAATTGTTATCCATTGTTATCTGAATTTTATTTAATTCCAAGATGGTCACCTGGGACATTTGGCATGGGATGACCCAATTACCATTAAAGGGGAACACAATGTTCACTGAGTATTCCGATTTATTTAAACATAAGTAGTTAAAGATTGCAGTGAAGAGCAATTGTTGATCATATTATTTTCACCAAGAAAATAAACCAGGATTTTGTTGCCCCTAATCGGCTCTCGTCTTCTACAAAAAGCACGAGATCCTACAAGAAAGTTTGTAATTTTGACGTTACATCACCCATAGCGTCTATAACCCATTGTGGAATGCATAGGGTAGAGTTGGATAATAAAGGACTGGCAGGGCCTCACTGTATGGACTTTGGTTGTTCAAACCATTCAGAAAGGAATAAAGATGTTCATTACTTCAGTTTTCTGAAGGATGAGTGGTTGAAGCGAGAACAGACTGAAATTAGTTATGTCCGGAAGTTCCAGCCAAATCACAGTCACCTTGTGTGCAGTGAACATTTTGCACAAGATGCATTCGTGCAGGACCTGACTGTAGAGTTAATAAGGTCCAAACTGAAACTAAAACTCAAGGAAGATGTTGTTCCAACAGTATTTCAGTATAAAATCACTCCAGCAGTGCGTGTAAGAGCAGAAAAGATCATCGGATTAAGAGAAAAGAGAGAGAAGAGTTGCATCCCGTGCGTGTATGAAAGTGGTTTGTGTTTCCTGGCCATGCACCAGTTTTGAGTTATACAGTGATCTAGGTGGGTCTTACATTTTTATACCAAACAGAGATTACTTACCGAGTATTAAATGGATGAGACAGGCTTCAGATGTACCAAAACATTGTAAAAACCTGAATGATACACGCTCACTGTATTGCTGGGAATTACAGTCAGAATGCGCCACTGCTGGAACCTACCACTCTCAAAGTTGGGCTTTACTCGTTTTACCAGCCATATATTTTACATGTAACCTCCAATCGATTGTCTGTAGTCCAGTTAGTCTGGTATTAGACCACCGAATATCCATGAAACCTGAAAATGTTTACTTATATCCCAGGTATGCATCTTTTACAGGGTAGGTTGCCAGGTCTTCCCATAACCCTTCACAGTGCTCGGTATAGCTAGACAGGGTTACTGAACTGTAACTGTTAACTGGTAAATAAAAGGCTAGTAAATGCTTTTACTTCAAATCTGATTATTATCATATACACTTTTTTGAACACACATTGGCAGCCTTTACCTAATGGTTAGAGAAGCAGCTTTGGGACCGAGAGGTCACTGGTTTGATTCCTGAACCAGCAGGAAAAAATGTGTGGCGGTGGGGAAGTGAGCTGCACCATCCCTTCCTCCACATTCATGGCTGAAGTGCCCATGAGCAAGCTCTCCGGGCACCCCAATGTGTGTGGCAGCCCACTGCTCTGAGTGTGTGTAAGGTAAGTCTGTTGGGCTTTTACACCCGAGCCTAGTGGCTCATCAGGCCAGTGCTTATCCCCGGTTTCTGTAGCGTGAAGCGACTAGGAGTTCAACTCCCCCTGGATGGGACCCAAGTCCATCGCAGGTTACCTTCCCAGTATTTTTACTGGTACCCATTTATACTGCTGGGTGGACAGAGGCACACTTGTGGTTAGGACCTTGCCCAGGGGTCTTGGCACGGTGGGGGTCCAACGGGGATTCGAACCCATGATCTCTCGATTGTGAGCCCGGCACCCTAACCGCTATGCCACCGGCCCTGAGTGTGTGTGTGTGTGTGTGTGTGTGTGTGTGTGCGCGCGCGCTCACTTTGGATGGGTTAAATGCAGAGGCAATAATTTCCCTTGCGGGTTTAATACAGTGTAGCAAAATAAAAAAATAAAAAATAACTAGTAGGCCCCGATGCTTGAACCTAATATACTATCCTAGCACCTTTTATAACTACATGGCAACCTCATGCAGCTATTACCGTACAAAGCTGTGTTATCAACACTTCATGAACGGAGCTTTTCGAGCACACTGCAGGGGATTTGAGATGGTGAGTAATACACGGTACCCCTTTAATGCCTGGCAGAATAGGGGACCATTCATTCGCCAAAATTACTCACACACTACTGTACAGTACACCCGCGGCCCCGTGCAGCAGCTCGGGGATTAACCAGCTAAACAGTAAGCGATGGGCGATGATGCCATGATGCCATGTCATCATCATGTGATATCCCCAGCGCTGTTATTGTTATTAAAATCTTATTTTTTTTAACAACTGATGACCCAAAATGATCTTGAGTGGGTGTTAAAGTGAATAACATTTATGTACCTAACAGTGTATTGCATATTCATTTGGTCCTGGTATGTTCCTTTAACGCTTTTATTTCTATCTGGGCCAAAATTACAACAAAGAAAGAGAGAAACAAACAAATAGTTTCTTAATCAGACAGAAAACACCAGTCGGAACTTAATGCTTAATTTTTGTTACGTTTTTTGTTACCAGTCAGAACTTAATTATCTGGTCAGTATTCCTGCTTTTTTGCTTCTATACAAACTTATTTCATTGAAATGAAGAACATTAGGGTAAAGAAGAGGAGAAAGAAGTGTTAGACTAAGTTGCTAACTTGGTATTACTGTCTATGACAACAGTCTGTTGACTAAAAATAATTAGGTGGTGGAAACATTACATCACATTTCTGTTTCCAGTACTGCAATTCAGACAATCCTCACAAATTAATTAATTTTACAAATTATTTCTCAAACCTTTCACTGTACTGAGTAGCACAATGGTCTAACTGTCATTTTTTTCAGCACTCTAAGAGTTTATTTTGTTCCAACATTAGTGCTTGCTGGTTCTTTCTCTCATCTATCCATGTACCATCTTTAATGGTATAGTTTTTTAATTAGGGCCTAATAAACAAAATGCTTAGAAACATCCCTGAATGCGATTTAATAATTTTAGACAACATATTATGATACTGCAATTCTAAAAACATACCAGCAGATCTAACAGCAAGAACTTACAAGTAAATGTACATGATTTTTCTGCGAGACAACTACAATTTTGGTACCTACTATTGGCACACAAAGCTTCATCTGAGCCATCGCTGCATTGCCTTAACTGATCACATTCGAGTGCTTTATCGATGCAACATCCATTAGCACAGATAAACTTCTCTGTTCCACATGGCACACCACATTCTTCATCTGAAAGAGAGACAACGTTGAGTTTTGCATAATTTTATTTTTTTTTTATAAACTGATATAAGCAAAATAATTTATACATCTATAAAATATAAGCCTAAACTCCCGGTGTTAAAAAAAAATTCAATTAGTTTTTTTATATTAAATTTATTGATGACTGGTGGCGTATAATGGGTTCAAGGGGTCTTTATAGACCCAAAGTGCCACAGGTGAGTTATGGTCATGTGTTGGCTTACTGCTCTTATTTAATAAACTTAAGATAAGGCAGATTTCTAAGAGAACAGACTGATGAACTTACTTGGAGGATCAATTGTTCCGGATGGGGAAGGTGCATTAACTACAACAGAGAGGAACGAACATGAGCAGTGTCATTCCAGACAAGATCATCATCAATACTTGGTTTTTTTTTTTTTTTTTTTTTTTTTTTTTTTTTTTTCCCTCCCCCCTTTTAAGGTTTTTTTCTTTGATCTTTTTCATCTCCCTCTTCCCATTCCCCCTCAACAATGCTTTAGCCGAATCTTTTCAACTTT
>JBCNYH010000023.1:26391227-26408415 GCA_039654325.1 Tandanus tandanus | reverse complement strand
GAAGCACATGGAAAAAACAGGAAAACAAAAACACACAATAGCTCCCCTAGTGGTGAGATATGCAGGATCATGACAGTGTGTCTCTTTCATTAGGACCATTTACCCTGCCTCCTTATTATAAGGACCTATTAGTGTTTGTCTACAGTTCACAGTGGATTATTGGGTTGCAGGGAGGAATATTAACAATAACACATATCTTTTGATTTAATAAAAATTGTTTAGATATTAAAGGTTATGGAGTTATTTGGAATGTCTAGAACTCATTTTGGAGATTTTCTAAATTGCAACATTTGAATAAAGGGAATTTTTATTCCGGCATGTTGCACTAAAACCTTCAGAATGGCTGTCTAGGATTTTGGATGTCTATGTTAAATGCCATGAATGCCTAATTTTTATATTCTGAATGATGTACAGTCTCAAGTAATTGTTTGAAACCTGGCATTGATAGGAATTAAATATTATTAATGAGCGATTCATTAATTCATTCATTCATCTTCACTGTCCACTCTGAAGGCTCTTACTCTGAGGAGTCTCACTCTAAGGGGGCTCACTTTTAAGGGTCTGACTTTGAAGGGTCTAACTCTGAGGGGTCTCTCCTGAAGGGTTTCGCTCTGAAGGGTCTTACTCTGAGGGGCCTCACTCTAAGGGGTCTCAATCCGAAGGGATCTAAGGGGTCTCACTCTTAGGCGTCTCACCCTGAGGCGACTCACTCTGAAGGATCTCACTCTAAGGGATCTCACTTTGAAGGGTCTCACCCTGAAGGGTCTCACCCTGAAGGGTCTCTCTGAGGCATCTCACTCTGAAGAGTCTCACTGTGAAGGGTCTCTCCCTGAAGGGTCCTACTGTAAAGGGTCTCGCTCTGAAGGATCTCACTCTAAGAGGTCTCACTCTAAGGGGTCTCACCCTGAAGGGTCTCACTCTATGAGGTCTCAATCTGAAGGGTCTCACCCTTGAAAGGTCTCAATCTGAAGGGTCTCACTTTGAAGGGTCTCACCCTGAGGGGTCTCTTTCTGAGGGGTCATTGATATTAAAACCTATTCTGGTAACATTGGTGCACAGTGTGAAAATGTACCTGGGATGAATGGATAACCATTAACACATATTAATTTACAACTAAGGACAATTTAGCATAGCTATCTATTTTTGACAGTGGGAGAATACATGCAAACCTGGAAGAAACCCATCACACATACAGTAAGCCAAGCAATACTAAAGTAGAAAATGGGCCAGGTGTTCCAGACCACTAAGCCACCAGCCAACATATGAGTATTTTCTACTTCAGACAAAGCATGGCGAGTTTATGGCATTGCCAGTACACACTGATTAACAACAGATGTTTTTGTTTGTTTTGAGATAATATCTTGATACAAATATAAATGAGATTTTTAGATCTTTTAGATCATAATTTTTTTGCAAAATGTGTTTAGATGAACAAACTACTTTCACCAACGCAATTATCCAGTATTCATATTTAGTCGAAGTTATACCAATCTACAAAGCCAAGCCATGCAGCTCCAAACAAAATAAAATAAAGCAAAGCAAATAAACAAAACAAAAGCAACAGCAAAGCAAATAAAATAAAGCAAAAGCAAAACAGCAGTGTTTCTCCAACAGGGGAGCTTCTCACTCAGAAGCTAATGGAGATTCATCCATTCATTCATTTTCTGAACCGCTTAATCCTAATTAGGGCTTAATCCTAATTAGGGTTGCGGGGAGGCTGGCGCCCATCTCAGCCGACTCTGGGCGAGGGCAGAGTACGCCCTGGACAGCTCGCCAGGGCACCTAATGGAGATAATCAACTTAATTAGAACAAATATAATAATAGTAGGAGAAAGCAAAAACCATCAAGGGTACATACTGCTCAACTGCATTGATCACCTATCAGGAGGATAACTTGCGCCCAAAACACCACGCCATAAAACGCCACTATAATTAAATAACAGCGTTGGATCAGCATCATAAAATATAACATAACATAACAACTAGCAGCCATCACCACATTACCTGCACCAGCGAACCAGGAAACCCCAAACAAAACAACCAGGAATCAAATGGTCTCATGACCAGAGAGCCCAAACTCACCCCACACCTCTTTTTTAGTATGCCCCATAGTGGTGATTGGCTAATTAAGCCAAAAGAACATAGCAGCCTCGCCCACAGAGAAACTCATCTCGTTACAACCTAAGCCCCCCCCCCCCCAAATGCATCGTTGCCCCGATGATGGAACCACCAAGACCAACTAGCTCCATGGTCTAAAGAAGTCAGTAACTGCATTAGAAACCAGACTACATGAATCCCAGGCAACTGGGACCCCTTCTCCAACAGATCTTGGAAGGTGGTAGACATTGGAATGATGTCCTGCAGTGGACCGTGAAGTCCGTCGTAACATAGGACCACTGACATCAGAGGAAGCAGTAGACGGAACCATTAGAGTGGTATCTGGCACATGTGCTGCTGCAGCATCAGAGGACTTGGGAACCATGTCAGCTAGTGGAAGCTGCAACCCAGGAGTACTTTGGGTCGTTGCAATGACTGGAGTTGGCGTCATGTCATTTCTTAAAACAAACCAGCTGCCATCAGATGACAACTCGTCCTCTGAATGTTGCTGATCAGCAACAGGGGAGGAAGGATGACTAACAAGTTGACTGGGGGAGCCAGCTCGTGCTACCGCTTTTAACAAGGAACAGTGGACCTGTTTAGCCACACCAAAGCCATCAGCAGGTGCAATTGTATACACTAAACCTCCCTCTTTTGGTGCTCTCTGAACGCTATACACCACAGAGCCCCACAGATCTTGTATCTTGTGGCACCCTTTGACACTGAAATCTCTCACCAAACCCAACTGGCCTTCCTGCAATGGCGGACCTTGGATATGCTGGTCATGAATTTTCCTTCGGCGTTCAGCCACCGCTCCTTAACTTTTCTTTAGCCCCTTCAAAGGCAATCTGCAAGCGGGCCTGATGCTCCTGGATCCAGTCATGAACAGTACCACCTACTGGCTCCTGGACACGGCCCAAGAGAAAATCAACTGGGAGTCTCGGCTCCTGCCCAAACATCAGGAAGAAAGGGGACTCTCTACTGTGGCCTGGTGGGGAGTGGTGTTATATGAATACAGGAGCTGCGGCAGGCAAGAGCTCCAATCTCGTTTTCGAGAAATCGGCAAGGTCTGCAGCAGATTATGTAAGGTCCGTTTAAACCGCTCACACTGCCCATTACCAGCTGGATGATACGGTGTGGTACGTGACTTTTTTAAAGAGCAAACAATTGCTGAATTAGGGAACTCTCAAAGTTCCAGCCCTGGTCCAAATGGATACGAGCAGGGACACCAATCTTGAACAAGAACCACCCATTTACCAAAACCTGAGCCACCGTAGAGGCTCGTTGGTCACGGGTGGCAATGGCCAAAGTATATTTACTAAAAATATCAGTCATCACCAAGACATTTTCAACCCCACCACAAGTGGGCTCCAATACTGTAAAATCAATAACAAGAATCTCAGTGGGCTGAGAAGCCAGCAAATGTCCCATAACACTACGAGCAACCGGTTGAGCATCCTTAGCAACTTGGCATCTCTCACAACAATGACACCCATGTGTTACGTCAACAGACATCCCTGGCCAGTAACAATGCTGATGCAGCAACTCCGGGGTCCGCTCAACACCCTGATGGCTATGCCCTTGATGGACTTCTGTGAGCACTTCCTCCTTCAAAGCATTGGGCAACAGCACCTGGAACACTGCTTCAGCACCGTCAGAATGAAAGACTTGGCGATATAGGACCCCACTCCTTTCGACCAATCGGTCCCACTGTCGGAGTAGCACTAAAGCAGATGAAGACAGCTGCCTTGTGCTCCTCATAATTGGGGCACTGCTTCTGTTCCCAAAATGGCAAAATTTCCAGAATAACAGGATCAGTTTTCTGGAGCCCACAGATATCAGAAAGAGTGTGATGAGGCAGGGCTATGACAGTGGCTTGAGAGACTACAGGCCTCTGAACCTTTAGGGCCTGCTGTAAGGACTTTGGAAGTAAAGTGGCGAGAAAAAGAACGTCCATATCTGTTACTCCAGGGGGGTACTGCCGATATAATGCATCAGCATTCTTGTTACTCCTCCCCAAGTGGTACTTTATTTCAAAATCAAAGGATGCAAGCTGAACAACCCATCGTTGTTCTGTTGCACCAAGCTTAGCTGTGGATAGGTAGCTTAATGGGTTGTTGTCAGTATAAACGACACACTTATGCCCCAACAGATACTCTCAAAATTTCTCAGCCATGGCCCACTTCAACTTCATGGAGCTATAGTTGGCCATGTTCCACTCCGTGGGCCGCAGACCCCTGCTAGCATAGGCTATAGGCCGTATCTGGCCTCCTTGCTCTTGTGACAACAAAGCTCGGAGGCCACCATGACTTGCATCAACCTCCAAAATGAAGGGGATGGAAAAAATCAGCATATGCAAGCACAGGCGCCGAAGTAAGTTTTGGACTTCAATAATTCAAAACTGTGATTGCACTCCGCAGTCCAGTGCCCAGTGACCCTTTTCTTGGCCAGCTTCTTGGACTTTGAACCTCCAAGCCTTGCAATAAGCTTATGTAGAGATGCAGCCAACTTGGCAAAGCCCTCCACAAACTGCCGGTAATAACTGGCAAAACCCAGGAACAACCGCAGTTCAGAGATGGTAGCCGGGGGTCGCCAATTGGCAACTACCTCTATTTTGCTCGGATCCGTAGAGACACCCTGATCAGAAATCACATGCCCCAAATAGCACACCTCACACTGGAAGAAGGAACATTTACCCAGTTTCGCCTTCAGACCTTCACGCTGTTACCGCCCAAGCACCACCTCCAGCCTCTCCAGATGTTGCTCCACAGTAGAGGAAAAAAACCCACAATGTCATCAAGATATAAAAGCAAAGACTGGCACTGTTGGTCACCAAAAATCCACTGCATAAGTCTCTGGAAGGTGCTGGGAGAGTTACAAAGACCAAAGGGCATACAATTCCATTCAAAGAGGCCAAATGGTGTACAAAAAGCAGTTTTATGCCGATCTGTCTCCACAAATGGAACTTGATTGTACCCACTGGCTAAATCCATTGTGGAAAACCAGCAGGTTACCGATCAATGCATCAAGGGGTTCCTCGATACGAGAAAGAGGGAAGGCATCTCTCCTAGTTTTACTATTCAACTGTCGGTAGTCAACGCACATACGGAGACTGCTGTATTTCTTTTTAATGAACACTATGGGGGACGCATAAGGGCTGCTACTCTCCCTAATTATCTGGGACTCAAGCAAGCTGGTAATATGTTCTTTAACAACTTCATAGTTATATGGTGGGATGCACCTATGCCGAACCGGGACATCATCCAAGAGAGGAATCTTGTGGGCGATCAGGTCAGTGCACCCCAAGTCCCCATCGTGTGCCAAAAAGACAGAGGTATACTTTTCAGGAAGAGTCCTCACCTTATACTGCTCTTCATTGGGCAAAGAGGACAGATCTAAGGCATTAATCTGGTCCTGCACAGCACCTGAGACAGACAAGGATGCCATTGTAGCAACACCATAAGACACCTCAATAACACCAGGTGGCAGACTGACAATGCTGACCTCGCCCAAGGTACCAACTATAATGCGGGGATAAAGCAACACTTCAGTGGAACCCACATTAACAATGGGGACATAAGCAGTTCCCCTCTCCACTCGAACCAAAGCTGGGGAAGCAAGCAGTCCAGCAGGAAGGCCGGAATCCAGGGGTTCGAACAACACAGTAGAATTCGAATACTGCTCTGAACACATGACTGCCACGATCTTCATCACACCACCAGGGATGCGACAAGTTGTCCTACCACGCACCTTGGCTTTACCTAAAGCACTGCAAGAACTTACAACTCAAGCCTGATAGCACTTTTGCAAAGCCTGAACAATAGACACCGGGGTATCAGAAACAGTAGGCAGCCCAAATAGGGCAAGACCATGCTGCCCAAAAAGCTCATGATAGCACCTTTGAATTATGTTCATCCCCAAAACACCAGGAACCCCAGCAGGGGCACCCCCAGGAGGGTCCTTGACCACCAACACCCCAGAACATAACATCAACTTACCACAAAGCTGAACTTCTAGCTCCACATAGCCAACATAGGGTATAGCTAGACCAGAGTCTCTCTAGACCCCAAGGTTCGAAATGTGTCCGAAAAAACTCTCGGTCATAGTAGATACCATGGATCCAGTATCTACCAAACAACCAATGTTGACTCCACCCATGCTCACATCTACATGTGGAGAAGATGACATAAGCTTAGAAACTTCCTCTGAATCACCCAAGATCACTTCTGAGCCAGTGGCTGCACCCCCCAAACTGTGGCTCTGAAGCTCGGTGGGTGCTAGTTTCCTGATGGGGAACGGAGCGGGGCTGATTGCCGGACCGTTGGACTGGCATAGGAGACCGCGATGGGAAAACACCACGAGTCCCATCGCACTCCTGAGCGATATGACCGGGCTGCAGACACCACCTACAACAAGGCCGGATATGCTATTGAGAACTCTGTAAATGAGAGATGCTTTGAGTAAGTTGATTAAGCTGCACTTGTTGCTGTTTGAGCATCTCTCTCATCGCCTTCAACTCAGACACCTGGGGGCTGTTAGACACCAAAGGCTGGCTACTTTTAACTCCGTACTGCAGACCAAAAACTGAAGAAACTGAGTGACTTCGGCCCCTAACACTGTCACGCTCCCACTGGATTGCCTCGCTCCTGACTTCCAGCAATGTAGCAGTAAGCTGTCTACGCTCAAACTGTTTCATGGCGTAAGGCACCATCAATAACATGCTCTGGAAACTGATCCCACAGCAAATTTTCTGCATTTAGAACATCGCTAGGTGCACGATCCTGCAAAGAGGCCATGAGGCTCATTAATGACAGAGAAAACTCTTGTAGGGTCGCCCCTTCCTGCTGCCTCTGGGGAAAAACAACGCTTCCTGCAAAGTGACATAGGAGTCAGTGCACCCATACAACTCCTGTAAAACAGCAATGATCTTAGCTGGGTCCTCTCGCACAACACTGGGACAAAATGTAATTTCCTCTCGAGCCTCTCCCTCTAGGTGATCAAACAAAAAGAACGAGTGATCAGATGCACTCAAATGACATGCTCTCATACACGCCTGTACTTTCTCCAGCCACTCTGCTAGCCCTATACCTGCCCTTCCCCTGAACATGGGGCACTTTCTATCTTGAGGGACATAGACTTGTCTCTCCATAGAAGAGGCAATAGCAGAAGGAGGAGCAACAAGAGGCACAGTGGAAATAGAGGTCATAGCACTGGGACCAGGCATGGCTACCACCTGCTCTCCTCGCAGCCTCTCATTTTCTGCTCTTAACTGTGTGACTACATCTCTTAACTCCTGTAACTCCCCCTCCATAACCACACCTTACAATAAGGCTACAGCAGTAAGACTTAAGAAGTAAGTACTTACTCATTGAGAAACCAACTGCTGCTTTGCTTCTGGGCAAATATAAGATGGTTACACCTACACCTGGAATACTTAAAACAACAAACACCAAAAACACACACCACATTAACCAAAAAAAAACAAAAAACAAAAAACTGGAACACACACCCCTGCCCTTTATAAGTGCAATCCTGCTGACTGTGCCAGAATGTAGCAGCACACTGGAAGGAGGCTGAGTAAACCTCGACTTATATTGAAAGGTAAATAGGTAAATGAAACAACGATCATGCCAGATTGTGGCAACACGCTGCTGTGGGGGTGAGTAAACCTCGACTTATATTGAAAGGTAAATGAAACAACGACTACGCCACCCTGGGAATTTCACCCAGGGAAATATGACAAGGGTTTCACCAATCACTGGACACTCAGGTTCGTTACACACGGGCAGGAGACGTGATTCCAGTATAAAATTTTTTTACTTTTTTACGATTTTTATAAAAATTCACAACACTTAGCACACACACAGGACTAAAGAAAGGGAGAATATCTATACAGTGCTGAGGCTTACTAGTGGGACAATGGGTCACAAACACTCTAGTGAGGAAAACTGAAACCCAGGGAAGACACAGCACACAGGGAGGGAAACCCCACCACCTAGGACACCAAGACCACCACCTTCAGCTCTCAGCAACTAAAAAGGGACAGGAAAAGGGTTTCAATGCTATTACACACATATGCAAATACAATTAACAATTCAAATAAATCAATAAACTCCACAAAACCTCTGATATTTGCATCCCAAGCCTTTAAATGAAATCACAAAAAAAAAAAGAAAATGTGCTGCCAATATCAATTGAATTGCCTTCACAGGTACAGGAGAGAGAAAAGCAAAAATAACAATAAACCAGACACATCACGAAATTACAAAAAAAAAAGGAATACATGCAAAATTGACTTAACTAAATCAGAAATATCCATCCAACTGAAAAGATGAACTCAAAGCATAATAGATTAACTGAAATACCAAAAATTCCAACAAAAAAAGAAAATTAACAAAGAACACATAAATTAACCCCAACCACTCACACAGCTAAAATATAGCCCTTAAATTAAGGCTTTCAAATAAAACAATTGTCCATATGGACCAATGAACACCATGCCTCCCTCCACGATGACAGAGCAAGGTAGATGGGGAACAAGGTGAAAGAAGTCAGTACGGTAGGCGGGTGGCACCGGCAAAAGTGAAGCAGGAACAGCAAAGGAAGACACCCACTTCCAGCCAACCACGCGAGTCAGAGCAAAGCCAAGCCACGCAGCACCAAACAAAATAAAACAAAAGCAACAGCAAAGCAAATAAAATAAAGCAAAACAGCAGTGTTTCTCCAACAGGGGAGCTTCTCACTCAGAACCTAATGGAGATAATCAGCTAAATTAGAACAAATATAATAACAGTGGGAGACAGCAAAAACCATAAAGGGTACATACCGCTCAACTGCATTGATCACCTATCGGGAGGATAACTTGAGCCCAAAACACCACGCCATAACATGCCGCTATAATTAAATAGCAGCATTGGATCAGCATCATAAAATATTAAGAATTACCATCACCATAACAACTAGCAGCCACCACCACATTACCTGCGCCAGCAAACCAGGAAATCCCAAACAAGACGACCAGGAAGCAAATAGTCTCGCGACCAGAGAGCGAGAGAGACTGAACTCACCCCACACCTCTTTTATAGTATGCCCCCTAGTGGCGATTGGCTAATTAAGCCAAAAGAAGGTAGCAGCTTCGCCCACAGAGAAAGTCATTTTGTTACATATATATTCATCTTCTTCCGCTTGTTCCAGGGTCGGGTCGCAGGGGCAGCAGCCTAAGCAGTGAGGTCCAGATGTCTCTCTCCCCAGACACTTCCTCCAGCTCTTCCGGGGGGACACCAAGGCATTCCCAGACCAGACGAGAGACATAGTCCCTCCAACGTGTTCTGGGTTGACCTCGGTGTCCCTTCCCTGTCGACATGACCGAAACAGCACACCAAGGAGGCACTCAGGAGGCATTCTAATCAGATGCCGTCAACTGGCTCCTCTCAATGTGGAGGAGCAGTGGTTCTACTCCAAGCTCCTCCTGGATAGCCGAGCTTCTCACCCTATCTCTGAGGGAGAGCCCTGCCCCCCTGCGAAGGAAGCTCATTTTAGCCACTTGTATCTGCAATCTTGTTCTTTTGGTCACTACCCAAAGCTTGTGACCATAGGTGATGGCTTTAACATAGACCGACCGATAAATTGAGAGCTTTGCCTTTTGGCTCAGCTCCTTCTTAACCATGATGGACCGCCTGCCAATCTCCCAATCCATCCTTCCCTAACTCGTGAACAAGATTGTTACCAATGCAGACCAAGCTCTGGCTCCGGTAATACAAAGACTCAATGTTCCCATAGCAACTGGTCCAGTACACCGTATTTTCGGAGCCCACCCCACAAGATAGCCTAAGGAACACGGTTGAAAGACTTCTCTTAATCCACAAAGCACATGTGGACAGATTGGGCAAACTCCCACGCCCCCAGGATCCTGTAGAGTGTCTAGAGCTGGTCGAGAGTGCTGCGGCTGGGACAAAAACCACATTGTTCCTCCTGAATCCGAGGTTCAACTATCAGTTGGGTCCTCCTCTCCAGTACTCCTGCATAGACTTTCCCAGGTAGGCTGAGGAGTGTGATTCCATGATAGCTGGAACACACCCTCTGGTCTGAGTGTCAACCAAGGGAGTCCTACAACATACAGAGCCCTGAGGTATTCGGTGCGGATCTCGTCCACCCCAAAGCCCGGCCACCGAGGAGCTTTTTGACTATCTCATCGACCTCAGCTGCAGTAATGGGCAGACCCCCACCCAGACCCCCAGGGTCTTCCTCTTCTACGGAGGGCGTGTTGGCGGGATTTAGGAGGTCATCGAAGTATTCCTTCCACCCCCCGACAACATCCCCAGTCGAGGTAAGCTGCTCCCCACTTCCAATGTAAACAGTGTTTGTGGAGTACTGCTTCCTCCTTATGAGGCATTGGATGGTGATCCAGAACCTTTTCGAGGCCAACCAAACTCCTCCCACACTCAGGATTCTGCATTGGTAACAGCCCGGGTTACAGCACGTTTAGCCTACTGGTACTGGTACCTGTCTGCTGCCTCGGGAGTCCAACAGGCCAAATAGACCCGACAGGCCTCCTTCTTCCGCTTGATGGCCCCCTTCAACGCAGGTGTCCACCACCAGGTTTGGGGGTTACCGCCACGACAGGCACCGATACTGGAGTTTGTCAGTTACTAGGGAGTACGAATATGGTGACTGTTTGTAACCTATACACCTTGTTCACACCACCAGATGCATATAAAGCTCAGAGCTGTAGATTAAAAAATGTGGCAGCATATAAAAACATGTAATTCAAGATGTGGGGGAAAAAATTATGAGTAATGAGGTGATTTCACTTTTTTCATATAGTGCAAATTCTCATCTTGTGTTTTCTATAATAACAGCATGCCTCAAGACTATTCACTATGGCGTCCTTTAAAAACAGCCACATCCCTCTAATTTCCAGACCACTAATAATGCATCTGTGTTATCTGAATTGAAATGATTCATAGAATTGCATTTAAAATCTGTTTCTGTTGGGCTTACATTCAAAATAATAAGGGACTGCTGTCTTTCAGCAAATTTCAGAAATGAAATATGGTATTGTATCAAAACGTATCACTTCTCTGCTGTTTCCAGGAGGAAGAGATTCCTGAACTAGAGATTGACATTGATGAACTTCTGGAGCTCTCAGATGAAGAGCAAAGAACAAGACTACATGTAAGTTCTATATTTAACAGTTATTCCATGAGATTAAGTCGGGTATCAGCCATGTACGACAAGATAAACATACAACATATTTTGTCACTCACTCATTTGATGAACTGCTTAATTCTACTAGGGCTGGGGGAAGCTTGAGCCTCCCAATATTCTCCCCATGATTGCATCAGTTTCCTCCGGTTACTCCGGTTTCCTCCTAAAGTCCAAAGACTGGGCTAAATGGCTGTTCCAAATTGACCCTAGATGTGAGTGTGAGTGTGAATGGTTGTATGTGTTGGCACTGGTCTGGGGAGCTGTTCAGGGTGTAATCCGCCTTCACCTAGTGTTGGCTTGGATAGGCTTTAGCCTTACTGTGACCCTAGAAGGATTTAGCAGTTTGGCAAATGAGTAAGTAAAATTCTTTACCTTAAAAAAATGTATACATTCTTCACATCAAATACGTTAAAGAAAGGCCGGTTATCACAGATCCCATAAAGTTGCGTTTGGTGGGAAAAAAGTGTTACCTTCAAATACTTGCAGTCCAACTTTTGTTGCTTTTCATTGATTAAGTATATAATGAACTGAACAGCAGGTTGGCTAACATTAGCATGCCAGACTGGTTACATTACTCTCTTACCCGGTCACTAACATACCATACCATACCAACTTTATTTATATAGCATTTTCACACAATCATGGCTGAAACAAAGTGCTGGCATCAGGTGATGCTGAGGACTGGAGGCCAGCGGCAGACAGTACCTGAACACGTGGTGGTACCTGGTTGAAGTGTCGGGTATGGGCCCGCAGTGCCAGCTCAAGATTTTGCACAGCTCCATGAGAAATGCTTCTACTGGCTGAAAATTATTTTCATGCGCATTAGACTTAGAGGGACTAGAGACTTAGACTTAACTTTATTTATCCCTTTGGGATGACTCCCTCAGGGAAATTCTAATTTCTAGCAGCACATAAGAAAAGCAGTACACAGATAGAAAAAAAGCAGCACACAGATAAAGAATAAACATTATGCTTTGAAACAGTAAAATAGTAAAAAAAATTAAGTTATTCATATTATGAATCAGAAAAAATAAAGAAAATTGAAAAAGGTAGGGAAATAGAAATTCGTAACATCACTTCAGCACCGATATGTGTGTAATAGTGGTCTTTCATGTTCGTAGATTCTGTTCGTAGCTAAGAACAAATCCCAGATAAAAAAATGGTGAATGCCAGAAAAGTGAGATTTAAGAACAAATTATTTGTAAGAACAGTTAGTGAATGAGACCCATTATTTTGAAAACCAAAAACTAGTACTGTGTTCAGTCTGTTATTATTCTAAGCTGCTGGAGCCATGGATTGTTAAAAAGTCCCAAAGACTCTATTATGAACATTCTCACTGATACATGCAGTTTTTTCTTATTATAAAAATTTGCAAATGTTCTGTCTTCTCATGTGTACTCTGTCTTTTTGTTCCCTTGTTGTTTCTGACTGTTGTTACGGTTGTATCACTGAATCTGACTCAAGCCTTATAGCTCACACAGCTCAGTTTTAGCAAGTATTCATGTCACACATTAACTGAAAAAACCTGACAAGAAACCCAGAAACTTTGGCAGCAGAATATGACTGTACTCTGATTCAGGAGCTGAGACACGAAGGTGAGAGGTTATCATGCACTAATCATCTTTGCTACTGCTTAGAGATTAAAAATTTTTTTTTTTACAACCAGACAATGATCATGTTCATCTCCATTTGAAAATAGGTCTGGGTTGACCCTGCTTATTTCACATGCACCTCTGACAGGCTGCAAATGAGCTGTGACACTCACAGCAGAATTTATAATGCCATGGTGCAAAGATTTTATTGAGAATTAATAAATAAAGGGATTTGTGCACACAGCTCACCTTTACCCAAACATATCTGATAGTTTGATTGTTGTTTATGTCATGCTACTGGTCATCTAACCCAACAAAGCATGCTCAACAGTAGTATTTTGATGTGAGTTTTAAAAGCATTAATGATGTCCTTATTGAGTTGCATCATGTGTTATATACACTGGCGATACTCACTCAAATGGACAGAAGTGGAAACCTCTAGGAGGGAGCTGCCGGACATGTCACTCCTAGCAGTGGACCACCTAGGGATAACTCTTACATCAGTGTCGCAGTGCTTGGATCCCCTTGGTACAGAAGCAGTCAAGTTGCATTGCTCTGGCATTACTCCTTCTCAGTCAGCCTATGAATTTTTCAACTCACCCTCGAAGCATGACTTTCCATGAGCATGGGGTCAGGTGTGGTGAGCACTAATTGATCTGCCATATTTAAGCTTGTTACGCAGGTATATGTGGCTTCATGATCCCTGGATAAATGCCATGTTTCCTTGAAATTCAGAACCTCTGACCTGGTGACAACTGGATGAGAATGCACCAGGGAAAACGGTGTCTGGAGCACTGTATGACAAACGCAAATACTGCATCATATGTCACTTTGTGAATGTAGAATGGTCTCTACATAGCCAAAAGGTTTCCAGGTAATTTTTACTGCCATCCATCCATCGATTCATTTGTCCATCGTCCATCCATCTATACCCCTTGTCTGTCAGGGTCGGAGGGGAAGCTGGAGCCAATCCCAGCTGACTTCAGGCACACACTGAACTTTCACAAGGCTTACACTGAGAAAAACAATCATTCACACTCACATTCACACCTCTGGGGAATTTAGAGTAGCCATTTGACCTATTCTGCATTTCTTTGGGCTGTGGGAGGAATCTGAAGGAAACCCATGCTGGCATGGGAAGACCATGTAAATTCTGTTCGGAAAGACCCCAGTCAGCCACAAGGTTCAAACACACAACCAGTATACAGAGTTTTTTATAATAAATTATTTTCCCCCAGCCTATTGTAGAATATTAATATTTAATTAAATTAATACTTTTAAAGAGTACTTTTTTACAGTCAGGAATCAGTTTTGCATTAAAAAGGATAGAAATTTCAGAAACTGCAGCCAGAAATACAGCACAGTTATGTGTTTTTTATCATTTTAATTTAAAAAATCATTAAACCTTATTATGGAAGCTAAACTAATCACCCAGGTAGCTCAGCCTTAAGTGTTGTACAATTTAATGGTGTAAAAATAATTTAATTTTTTTTTCCTCACTAGGAACTTTTGCAAGAATGTGGAAAGCCAAAAGAGGTACAGTGCATCTTCACGGTTTACCTTCTCATTATTTCTATGAAAGGAACATGAGAAATCTTTTTATTGCCTGTTTGTCCTCACAGGATTTTATCAACGGGTTACTTTATCGGATGAAGGGCCTGCGCAAGATGTCAGGGCCCCTCAAGAAATAGTTCTAGGTCAAAATCCACAAGCAAGACAATGTGAAAACCAGTATGTCTCAAAATCCATATTCACCTGTATAGCATTGAAGATCTGTTGAAAGAATGAAGTAAACACAATGAATTTCTCTGGACAAGTGAGTCAGTAAGGGAGCTGTCCATAAATATAATTTTTTATAAAATTATGTACATTCCTGGTGCTGCTTCCAGCAGACATAGGGTCGCATCACAGATATCTATGTACATCTATTGTACTATCTATTACTCAGTTTTTTTGTGACTTGTAAATTTTTGGTTGCCTATTTATACATTTTTGTTCTGAAAAGCACTGTATGTGGTCATAAAGAATATGTTTTCAAGGGTAGACTGTTGGTGATGTTTAACTATGTTGTGAAATGCCTTTACTAATTAACTTTTAAATGCCATTCTGGTGTAGCTGCACGTAATGAAACACTGATGCAACATTAAACCATGTTTGTAAGGACATCGCTTCATTCACACATAAAGGAAGCTAGATGTTAATTTAAAACTTTTAAATTTAAAAGTTCAACCAAACATCAACATGGATTGAAAACATATCCAAGGTGCAATTGTACAAAGCTTACCTAAAGGAGAATTGTGTGGTGCTTAGCAACTTCTAGAAACAAAAACAAAAACAAACAAACCCCCCCCCCCCCCTTCCCCCAAAAAAAATATATCCTGTAATTCAGTCATGTGTATAACCACCTTTAGGAATAATAGCTCGACATAAACATTTTCTGTAGGGTTTCATCAGTGTCTCACATCCTTTTTGGAGATATTTCAGCTCATTCTTTTTTTACAGCATTGCATCAAGTCATGTTTGATGTCTCCCTGCCTCCACCTTGGCCTCATTAATCCAAAGGATATTGTTCCAGAACTTTAGCAATTTGTTCAGATGCAGTTTTGCATAGCTGAGTTATGTAGCCATGTTCTTTTGGAAGAGAAGGTGCTTATTTCTAGGCACCCTTCCATTAACATAAGCATTTAATGTGTTCCATAGGTCACATGATGCATATATTTCTTAACAGTACACAGTCTGAACTTGAACTTGAAGACCACTCGTGGGAATATTGGCAACTGTGTTGAAGATTTTTAATTTGTCACTGTAGAATGATGAATTTCAGATTGCTTGCAGGCGGTCTTATAACCCCTTGCAGACTGATAAGCCGTAGTTGCTTCTCTGATGTCTTTTTTACTTGGCATGAAGTACACACACACACACACACACACACACACACACACACACACTTGAGTACTCCAGACACCAAACTGTCAAACATGTTCTGCAATTTTGTGCATTTCCGGTATAACACCTGGCTGCTAATTATTCTCTTAATGATTGTGGAAGTAGGAAGGGTGTATTTATTTTTTCCTACCTGTTGCTTTACTTTTTTGTCATCTGAGATTGTTTGTTTACAGTAGCTGGCATTTTTATTATGACCCTGATAAATATAATTTCTTTTTTACTACATGTAGAACAAAAAAGCAAACAAAAATGAAAGAGGCATTCATAAAGTGCCTGCGTCACCAGGGTGGATAATGTAGCAAATAAGCCCTATGGGTTTGGTTTTAATTAGTCATGTGCTCATATGTTCTATAATACGTGGGCATTCTTTTATTAAAATTATTTGCAAAACTCAAATAACACAAAACCTCCTTTGATACCAAAAAATTGTGGTCAGTAGATTTAATGACATAAACAAAATATGGCCTATTGAAAAATGTTTTTGGCAAGAAATGCACAAGTTTTGATTTTGACTTTTCAAGCTCACTAAACATCAAAGTCCTTATATGGTTTCTTGTATAATGCTCCATTGTAGAAGTATATTATCAGCACTTCTTTCTTTTTGAGTTATTAATTCAATTAAATTCAATTCAGTTTATTTTATTCATATAACGCTTTTAGTTATTAGTGCTGAAATTTTTGGAACTTTGATTTTGGCCATTCAAAGTCACTCAAAGCCAAAAGAGATCATGCTGTTTGAGAGTGTGTATATGGTTAACTATCTGTTCCTTATTGCATCTACTGCATAATGCATCATTTTTTCCTCAGATATAAGCAATTTCAGTTTTAAATGCAAATGTCTATCTTTGTGACCTTGCCCTGACCTTCACTTTTGACCTTGACATCCAAAGATCAATTCATTTCCGGGCACAGTTATGGTAGCATCCCCACCAAGGTTGGTGAAAATCCATGCATGGGCATAGTCAGGATTTTGTTTACATACAGGTTAACAAACAGTCGCCGTTGATTACAATGCCTCCGTCACGTGATCAAGGTTTAAACCCAAAGCATATAGCCGTAGTGCATTGGTTTATAAAATAATTCACAAAATCAGTTACAAATTTATGTTTGTGTTTGACTGTGCTTCCTGTCTGTTACTTTATGAACACTTTATTTTTCACAGTAGATTCTTTGGGCTGAACTTCATGAAAGTAGATGGGAATTATTTAATTGATAAACTGTTAGAATCCTAAGCTTAGAAAAGATAAATCTGCTCCTGAGTGGCGCATCGACAAGGTGCGCGACTATCAACCCGGAGATCGCAAGTTCGAATCCAGGTTGATGCCATAGCCATCCATGACCGGGAG
>JBCNYH010000023.1:26242214-26254446 GCA_039654325.1 Tandanus tandanus | reverse complement strand
ATATAGACATTTGTAATTTTTCTTATTGAGACCGTTATCTTTATCTTATCCTTTTCTTTATTTGGTATGGAGCAACTGTGTGCAGAATTTCCTCCGGGATCAATAATGTATTCCGATTCTGATTAAGGCTTAAAGCCAATCTAAAGACATTCATTTTACTTTCTGAACCACTTTATCATTTATTAGAATCGCAGATAGGCTGGAGCCCATTCCATTCAACTTTGGGTGAAGACGTGGTATACCATGAAACCAGTCCATCACAGGGCCAACATTGACACCACTATTCACTCACACCTAAGGGCAATTGAGAATATTCAATTAACCTAATGTGCATATCTTTGGACTGTGGGAGGAAACTGGAACTGCTGAAGGAAACTCACACTAGCATAGGGAGAACATGCGAACTCCACACAGAAATGCCCTAACTGGATTTGGGACTTGTACCCAGGCCCTTCGTGCTGTGCGCTACATCAGTGTGTGTACTTATGCTTTTCATGTATATGCTTTTCTTCCCAAAACTACTGCTGCTGCAAAGTTGGAAGCATACAATTACAGAGAATGTCCAAACAATGTAGCATTACAGTTTCCTTAAACTGAAACTAAAAGGCCCAACCATGCTCCAGCATAACATTGCCCCAGTGGATAAAATGAGATCCATTAAGGTTAGACTGGAAGATCTTGGGTGACCTGCACAAAGCCCTGAACTCAACCCAACCAATGCTCTTGTGTCTGCATAAGCCAATGCAGTGCTAAAAGGCTCATGTGTCAAAACACATTAGTGTCATGCCAGGTATCCACAAACCTCTGGCCACAGAGCGCATGCATGTCTCACTGCGCATGCCTGGAAATACACTATATTAACAAAAGTATTCACTCACCCAACCAAATAATTGAATTCAGGTGTTCCAATCACCTCTATGGCCAGAGGTGTATAAATTCAAGCACCTGGGCATGCAGACCGCTTCTACAAACATTTGTGAAAGAATGGTTCACTCTCAGGAGCTCAGTGAATTCCAGTGTAGTACCGTGATTTACCGAAAAATTCCAGCGTGGTTCCGAAATATTCCACAGTCAACTCTCAGTGGTATTATAACAAAATGGAAGTGATTGGGAACAACAGCAACTCAGCCACAAAGTGGTAGGCCATGTAAAATGACACAGCTGGGTCAGCTGATGCTTAGGCACATAGTGCGAAGAGGTCGCTAACTTTCAGCAGAGGTAATCGCTATAGACCTCCAAGCTTCATGTGGCCTTCAGATTAGCTTAAGAACAGTGCATAGAGAGCTTCATGGAATGGGTTTCCATGGCCGAGCAGCTGCATTCAAGCTATATGTCATCAAGTGCAATGCATCAAGGGATCAGCTGTGTGTACAACTGAAATGTTCGTCACATAAACATAGAAGAACTCTATCAGGAGTCAAAATGGGCTCCAAAACATAATGTACCTGGAGTAGTTCTTCACTCACGCTTTCAAGCGTGCAGAAATGCCAGTTTAAAAGGTAAGAAATTGGACTAGATAGAGTGGTAAGTTATGGCTAACTAGTACCTACATAACCCTGACAGAGTGTGAAGTCCATTACATTCACCATCTGAAAACCAATATTCAAGCAGGCACAAAAATAAGGGATAAAACCACTTAATCCTCATAACCATGAGAATATGATGCCTGTGACTGTTTTATGATGGAACAGATGTCTCTCTCTCTGTGCAAGAAAATCACTCTGGACACCAGGACTGGTGACTGTGTGCTGTAGATAGCTGTACAGAAAGCTAGCTGCCTTGTAACATTATGAAAAAATTATTTTATTTACTTTGTGGATTGGTAAAATGTGATGCTCTTGTAGGGCACTCTTTTCTGTGTTTTTTTTTTACCTAGGTGGCTTTAATGAACTTGGTTTGATTGGAAAAATCGTCGGTGTGTTGACCATGTATGTTTTCCTTCTCCGCAAAAAAAAAATGGCTGCTACAGACTCGGTGGGTTGAAGTGGGCTTTAATTTACTTTATTTTTCCTTATTTCCAGCCTGACTAACATTGCTAATCCACTTGTTTCTAAGCTTATTGTCCTTGGGAAAAATGAAGAAACTCATGTCAATCCCTGACATGGTTATTAAAGCATCCAGGCACACAACAAGTTGCACTCTGCATTTTGACTCTCTCTGTGCGTCATCAGCTGTCATATATTACCCACAATCCCCTGCGTGACTTAAATCCAATAGGGCAGCTATGCAGTTCCCCTATTAAAAAATTTTCTTTCAGATTTAAAAGTTGTCTTTTAAAAAAAATAAATAAATAAAAAATCTACACAATTCATCCTACTGATTTTCCAAATGACATCTGTGCCATTATTTGAACATGGAGGTAAATCCTGACCCCTGAAAGATGTCTTACCTGTTTGGTGTATAACTCCACTTTATGTTGGGCTTCTGGGAGAAGTTCAACATCATGTGCTCCATAAATCTTCTGTGCGATTATTCTGATCTTGTCAATGACCGGCAACTAAAGACACAAAACAGGATTACTGTATACGTACAATATAGTGCACATCTTAGGCTCCCTATTTTTTAGTACAGACAAACTAAAAACAGATACTTATTTTATGACGTCTACATTATTGCATCAGTACAAAAACATTTCAGATGTCCAAACAGTTTTTTGGCACAAAATGAAATGTTACAAAAAACGTATGTAAAGATTGGAATGAAAGAGTATTGCATAAGAGAAGACGACATGTATATATTATTGTAAAGCCGAGCAGTGTTTGAGCAGTGTTATTTCACTTTAAAGTATTTTTATGAAACCTTTAATTTCATTATTCGTTAGGCACCTCTCCAGACTTGAGCAGCTCTACATGTAACTTACAGACAGAAAAGTTAGGGTGTATATAAACTACAGCAGAAGTGTGGAAAGTGTAAATAATGCTACCTCTGTGTCATACAGGAAACTGAAGTTGCTGGGTGCCTCTGCAGCTTTCTGCACAGCTTTGCCCAACTCCAAAGCTCCAACGCCCCCATCTGCCCAGTGAGTGCAAGGCACAGCATCAAAGGCTCCTGCATGTTTAGCCAGCTCACAGATCAGCTGCAGTTCAGCATTAGTGTCTGTCCTGCACATGAGCACACAGAGAGGACATTCACAGACAAACGTTAAGCACATGATGTTGTTACAGCATTACTGTTGACTGTGACAAGGCACCTACAATGAAGACTCGTTCCAAAAAAGTTCAACAGATTACATTTTTATAATTAATCTATTAATAGCCTTAGATTAAAATTACCTTTTTCATTTTTATTTTGATATACTGTATTAATCCCATAAGGGAAAAATTTGGCTCCGCATTTAACCCATCCAAAGTAAGCACACACACACACACATACACACACGTAAACAGTGAGCACAAACACTCGGAGCAGTGGGCTGCCACACACATTGGGGTGCCCGGAGAGCAGTTGGGGGGTTAGGTGCATTGCTCAAGAGCACTTCAGCCATGAAGGTGGAAGAAGGGAAGGTGCAGCTCACTTCCCCGCCGCCACACATTTTTCCTTCTGGTTCGGGAATCGAACCAGCGACCTTTCGGACCCAAAGCCACTTCTCTAACCAGCAGGCCACGACGTCCCTCTTCCCAGCCACTTCCTCCAGCTCTTCCGGGGGGACACCGCGGCGTTCCCATACCAGCCGAGAGACGTAGTCCCTCCAGCGTGTTCTGGGTCGACCACGGGGTCTCTTCCTGGTCGGACATGCCCGAAACACCACACCAGAGAGTCGTTCTGGAGGCATTCAAATCAGATGCCCAAGCCACTTCAACTGGCTCCTCTCAACGCGGTTCAACTTCGAGCTCCTCCCGGATGACCGAGCTTCTCACCCTATCTCTAAGGGAGAGCCCCGCCACCCTGCAAAGGAAGCTCATTTCAGCCGCTTTTATCAGCGATCTTGTTCTTATGATCGCTACCCAAAGCTCGTGACCATAGGTGAGGGTAGGAACATAAATCGACTGGTAAATTGAGAGCTTTGTCGTTCAGCTTTGCTACGGGCCATTCGGTCTGTATCACATAAGCCCAAGCGTGGTCCACATTGGTAACATGTCAAATTCGTTTCCGGTGGGGGTTGGACTCCATCAAGACTGTCCTTTGTCACTAGTTCTGTTCATAATTTTAATGAAATTAATTTTTAGGTGCAGCCGAGACATTGTGGGGTTCTGTTTTGGTGGTCATAGAATCTCATCTCTGGTTTTTGCGGATGACGTTGTCCTTTTCGTTTTATTAAACCAGGACCTTCAGCTCTTGTTGGAGCGAGCCGCAGCTGAAAGTGAAGTGGCCGGGATGAGAATCACCACCTCAAAGTCTGAGGGCATGGTTCTCAGTCTGAAAAGGGTGGAATGCACCTTCCAGGTCTGGAATGAGGTCCTACCCCAAGGGGAAGAGTTCAAGTATCTCAGGGTCTTGTTCACGTTGAAACTTGATGCAACCTAAAACCATAACTACTCTCAGAGCCATGCTATTACAGATCAAAAACAAAATCAACAGCTCCTGGAAAATCAGAATTAAGAATTATTCATAAACCATATCTTTCACTGTAATATAATACAATTTAACTCTAGTCAACAGAATGCACAGTCTGTGTGTGATATTAAATTTACTTTTTGCTTATGCAGCCTCTTACTTGAAAGCATTGACTGCTACAACGACTGGCACACCAAAGTGCTTGGCGTTCTCAATCTGCTTCCTCAGGTTACTACAGCCTTTCTCCAACAGCTCCAGGTTCTAGAAGACCACCACATGCTTAAGTTGTAGTTAGGTAAGGTTTTTAGCTTTGTATATATAAAACACATCTAATATTTCTATACAGTACTAGCATAAAGGATATGCTGCAGATAAAAAAGGCAAAAGTAAATGTGTACTAAACAGAAGAATTGATGATTATCACCTCTTCAATGTATTCCTTTGGAAGGGGCATGCCAGCTGTCACCTAAAGAAAAATATGTGCACATTTCAATACATTGCAGTACAGCAAAAATATAATCAAACTAAGAGAATTTTAGATAATTTTTGTGATAGTTCAGTGCATTCCTTACCATCATGTCAGATAGAAATAAAAATAATTAAAAATCTAAACAATAAGGGCATTCCTATTGATAAAGCAATGAAATGAACAGAATTGTATTATACTACTTTTTTATATTGTGTCAACCATTTTTCACATTTTCATTTATCATTCCATGCATGTGGTCAGAAAGAAAAAGCAGGCCAATACCCCTCAGCCCATGTGGCACATTATAAAATCAGGTTGTAAAACCATACTTGAGAATTCGGAGGTATGGTTTCCTATGTTGTTCTTGATGTGTGAGTTTTGGATGCTGGTTTTCCTCTGTGCAGGGGAGTTGGATTAAAAGAGATCTGCATTTCTTACAGAATGTATTAGAATGGCCCAGTCAAAGTACAGTTTTACATGCCACACTTTTCAGATTTTTTATTTGTAATAAATGTTGAAATAGATGTTTCATTTTCCTTCCACTTCACAATTATGCACCACTTTGTGTTGGTCCATCACATAAAATCCCAATAAAATACATTTGCTTTGTAACATGACAAAATGTGAAAAGTTCAAGGGGTACTTTTGCAAACCACTACATATGGTCCCTGTCAGCTGTTAAATTATGTTCTGTCAATGTTTAAGGAAATTATGGAGCACAAACTTATTGAAAATGAATAGTTGGGATAAGAAAAAAAGACTTTCTCATCATCACCTGTCCAGTTTGGATGAGTTTGTGCTGATGATTGATCATGACTGATGATCAGATTCTTGATGCAGCCTTCTGCTGTTATAGCCCATCCTCCTCAAAGTTCAATGTTTTGCGCATGCTTTTCTGCTCACCACAGTTGTAAAGAGTGATTATATGAGTTACCATACCCCTCTTGCTAGTTTGAACCAATCTGGCCATTTTTCTCTCAAGTGCTTCCACTCACAGACTTGTCCCTCATGCAATGTTTATTGTTTTTTAATTATTATTTTGTGTAAACTATAGAGCCTGTTCTGTGGGAATGCCACGGTTACAATCTGTGTTTTTCCACATCAGCTGAAGCTCTCCTGTAGATCTGTATGATTTTATGCAATGTGCTCCTCCCACATGATTGGTCAACTGCATAAATAAACAGGTCTTAAAGAATAAAAGAAATAAACTAATAGTTACTTCACACAATGATTACCTAAACTTCAGGGTAGTTAGCAGATTGCCAATCATTTGACCACACGTCAGTTATTATACTTGCTCCCACTCACTGTTGGTCCCCCCCCATGCATCTTCAGTGCTCTCACTGTGGCCACAAGCACCACCACGTGAGGTCTCAGCCCGGAGTATCGACACTTAATGTTGAAAAACTTTTCCATGCCAATGTCTGCACCAAAGCCTGCCTCAGTTACTGCAAGAAAGAAATCGACAACAACAACAACAAAAAAAGATCAGAAATATACTTGATAATCAGCTACGTTTATGTAGTAAGGGGGGAAAAAAAGACACTATAAATGTAAACCTGTTTGACTTCATTATTAATCCAAACCTAAATAAATTGAAAACAAGTATGTCTATAAATAGCTATAAAAGAGGCAATTCCTGGAGTTAACCGCACAGCTACTGCAATATTATTGTTGGAACTTTCAGGAATAAAACACTTAGGCCATAGACAAGATATTATTACACTCTTTTATTGACAGAATATCAGCCGACTGCTTCTTCTTTAAGTAGTTCTGTATAGTTTGGAGTGTTTGGGGTCCACAGGGTATGACATAGTGTTGCAAAATGGAGTGATAGCCTTCCTTCAAGATCCCTTTTACCCTGTACAAATCTTCCACTTTCCCACCACCAAAGCACCCCCTGCCCATCAAATTTCCCCCACCACGTTTGACAGAAGGCATCAAGCAGTCCTCTAGCATCTTACCTTACAAATGTTGTTCTTTCTGACCCAAACATCTTAAACTTAAATTCATATACCTATAGAATTTTTGTTTTCAATTTTCCTCTATCCAATGTTTTTCTTTGTAACTCCAGGAGTCGCCTTTTCACTGTTGAAGTTGATTCTGGTGTTTTGTGGGTACTATTTATTGAAGTTGCCAATTGAGGACCTGTCAGGCATCTGTTTCTCAAGCTAGAGACTCTGATGTACTTGTCCTCTTGCTCAGTTGTGCACTTATATGCAGTTTGTGTTGATCTGTGAAGGGAGTAGTAAACATCGTTGTTCGAGATCTTCGTATGTTGTACATTTCTCACATGGAATAGCTTAATTTCTCAGAACAAAATATAGATTGTTGAATTTCTGAAGACAGTTCTATTTTTTCGACATTTTAAGTTTTTAACCAAACCCACAAATGCTGATTCTCCAGATATTCAATTCATCTAAAGAAGGGCAATTTTGCTGCTTCCTTATTCAGAAGAGCAATTTATCTGTGCTGACACAATTGCAAGAATGTTTTATAATTACTATTTATGCTTTACTTTACATGGTATACTTGGATTAGCGAACACCAGTAGGATCGTTCCTGAAAATGGGTCTCTGTACACCTATATATTCCATTAAAAATCCAGCCGTTTCCACCAATAATCATTTTCATCATTAACAGCGCCTAGACTGACTTTCTGATCAGTTTGGTCTTTTTTTTTTTTTTGAAAGTCAATGTTCAGTCTGAGGAGTTGTCTATTTTATCTGTGTATCAATGTTTTTGTGAATTACTTGCCCAGAAGGGTGCTCACATCCTGCCGTTTCCCATCACCCTGCTAATTTGCAGCTAAACAAAGTCATAATCCTTTACACAGAGAAACCCATCAGTGTCCTGACTAATCTCACAACAGACTTGCAGTGATAACTCATCTGTTTACACTGTCCAACAGGGCACTGGTATGCACTGGAGAGAAGAGGAATGAAGGTCAGCAGGAGTAAGACAGAGTACATGAGAGGTAGGGTGATAAGAAAGTGGAGCTGCAAGGAGTAGAAATGATGAAGATAGATGATTTAAAATATTTGGGGTGAACTATCCAAGGTAACGATCAGTGTGGTAGAGAAGTGAGGAAAATAGTGCAGGCAGGGTGGAATGGGTGGGAAGAGTGGATGGGAGATTTATGGTAGAAGGATATCTAATAGTGAAGGGAAAGGTTTATAAGAGAGTAGTGAGACGAGCTAGAGATGAGAGATGAAGGTGCAATTTTCTCTAGGAAGAACAAGAATAGACAGAATTAGAAATTAATATGTTAGGACAGCACGTGTAGAAGTGTTAGTGAGAGAGATCAAATTGAGATGGTTTGGACATGTGCAGAAGAGGGATGAAAGGTATATTGGTAGAAGAATGTTGATGATGGAACTGATTGGAATGAGAAGAAAAGGAAGGATAAGGAGGAGATTTATGGATGTGGTGAGGGAGGACATGCAGGTGATTGGTGTGATGGAGAGGGAGAGCGAGATGGAAAAAGATGATCTGCTGTGGCGACCGCTAACGGGAGCAGCAGAAAGACGACGCTGTCCAGTAGAACAGATTTTATTCTTCTGGTAGAATTTAACCCTGTTGCACAACAAGAAGCTGTTAAGTAAGCTGAACAATGCTTATTTAAATTCACCTGTAGACTTTCTATAATACTGCTTTATATAAAAACTGGTGAGTGTCATTAGAGCACGTCAGTAAGAAATTTATCTAAAGCTTTATTTGGCATACCTACAAATCCTTCAGGTCCTACAAGCTTCAGAGCAATTTTATCAGCCAGGATAGACGAGTTTCCATGGGCTATATTGGCAAAAGGGCCGGCATGTACAAACACAGGGTTGCCCTAAGATGAAAGAATGAATCAGTGGTCATTCTTCTTGTTACAAAGTTGAAAAGCTTCTGCTTCTGGCTAAACATAGAAAAACAACTGAGTGCAGTGTCTGTGTATACTCACATTTCCTATTCACATGTTTTTAACAACTTAACGACACACACACACACACACACACACACACACACAAGTTCACATACCTCTAGGGTCTGCATAAGGTTGGGTTTGATGGCATCTTTCATTAGCACGGTCAGTGCTCCACACACACCCTGAAAACAGATTGACAGAAAATAAAGCAGGACCGGACTAATCATAAATTCATTAGCTAGCAAGTAAAAGTTTTTTGTTTACTATTTGCATTAAAAAGTCTTAACTTGCAAAAAGTCTTACAACCTACTGAAAATAAGTGAGTACATCACTCCTCTTAGGGATTTATTTTCTCAGGATAATGTTAGTTGTAAAGAAGGCCTCAAAAAAAGTCAGACAGTCTTTGGCTAACATTACAGCTTGGAGCCCTTCTGCTCTCGTTACACATAATGTTATTGTCTCTCATTTAAACACGAGGTGACCGACAAAGTTTAGGATTCATTGTTTCTACATAATATTTATAATTCTGAAAAGATTGTTCATTATCTCATACATTCATCACCCTCATTCACTAACTCCTCTATCCTGCTTGGGGAAATTCAATGTGGGCATTTTGTACACCAAAGTTTTCAAATGCTATGAAAAAATGAATGCATTACAAAAATATATTTATAATAAATGACTGATGAAGAATTTAATGGAAATTTTGAAAATTCAGGCTTTTGGAACGCTAACACAGTTTAAACAAAGTCCACATCAATTGGCAAAAGAGGGCAATAAACATATTTTGAACTTAACTAGTTAAGTTAAATTGTCATGTATGTGTTTCAGGTCTCAAGGGGTTTTACTTAATATATAGTGGGAGACATATATAGGCAGACAGTAGCAACCCATACAGGGCTCGAAATTCCTTCATAAGCAATCGAACAACGCAAGTGAAATTCGCCAGACACAAGTCAAAGTTGCAGCAAGATTGCGCCTGGCGCAAGTACCAAAATCAACCAGGACACGGTTAACTTTCCATTAGTGGATTTACTGATCGAAACAAACCTGTTTTCAGGGCTTTCTAATTAAGCTGGGGGCTGGCGGTATTTCCGGCTACTGGAGTCCTGTGCACCTCCATTTTCACTTTTGTTTTCAAAAGAAAAAATCTGCATATTTCCTACATGCAACATGCCATCTTGCACATGTATTACATTATAAAAATAAATATTTCTAAATATGTCAGTGTACTTACTGCTCAAGCTGCTTTTCATAGCAGACAGAGCAACGCGCATCTCAGGTCTGTTCCACTGGCTTTAGAGAGAGCTACACCAATTTGTGATCTCTGGCCGATTCTTTGGGATGTATTAGAGGGGACATATGGGAAATATATATAGGCTATTCAGTAATCTATTCAGTTTACTCAGTGAACTGCTGTATGTTTTTTTATTCACGTTTACCGGAATCACTAATTCAGCTTAACATAATTTACATTTACAGCATCTGGCAGATGCTCTTATCCAGAGCGACTTACAATTATCACTTTTATACAGTTGAGCATTTGAGGGTCAAGGGCCTTGCTCAATGGCCCAACAGTGGTGATAGTGAGAATTGAACCGATGACCTTCGCATCAGTAACCCATCGCCACCACTAAGCCACCACTCTCTCCTCTGATATAATACGTGACTTTCCCTCATCAGCACAAGCTGGAAAGCTGATCTAGTCTTTTACACACGTCCAAAATTGATAAATCCCCAGGTTTAATTATTAAAAACCTCTTCCAGGCAATTATGCACTGATCTGACATGGAACAAATGCATCACAGAGGAAGGCACAGGTTTTTACGTGCAGCTCCGCACTCCACTATCTCACACACGTCCGCACTTTAGCTTCAAACCAATAGTGCCGTCCATCAGCTAAAACTGAGCTCAGACAGCAGCTCATGCTGGAATCAGAACCAGAATCAGTATACTTTATTGATCCCGGAGAAACTGTGCAATTATTGTATTATATTATAATACAATAATATGTAATTATTAAGTTATTGTAAAATATTATGAATTAGTAAGAACTAATTTAACTGGATCCACTGGACTCGAGACAATCAAATGAAGGGTACATGTAAAAAAGCATAAAAAGTAATAAAAAAAAGAAAGAAAGCACTTGGATTTATTTTATTTACATTTTAAGGGCAGGTTTAATACAGTACATGAGCTGAATAAGCATAACTCACACACACACAGCCACACCAGTGTCACATGCATTCGTCAATTTCTCATGATGGATCCACAAATCAGCGTTGCCTTCTGGGTCATTTTAAGTTGGTTAATGGTAATGATGACATCATGAGGACAGAGGTTCCTGCTACTTTTAGCGGCTCTCCTGCTACCCAAAATTTTTTTAAAGGCCTGTGCTTTATGCGATCATGTACTGTCACTATGTGTTGTTTTAACCTGCTTACTGACTATTTCAACTTATTTGCTGATCAAGGAGCTGAATATTAGCAAGAATAGAACAATAAAGGTAAAACACAAGCTATTTTGTTTTGACGCAAGTAACTTTTGCTGGCAGCTTGCATTACGTTTTCAAAGAATTTCAAGCCATGCCATATGAAAAGATTTTTTACACATTACATTTTCATGCCTTTGTGCTTGAGGCAGGAAGACCGATGCTTTATTTAGTAACACTGTGCAGTTTTACTGGTCTCACAATACAACTATTCAATTAAATACCATGATGCATTACGATGCAGTGCATTCCCAAGTTTGTATAATACTGCACATGGCTACTTTTTCATTAATGAATAAAAGCAGTCAGATTATAATTTTCTTATTATTATTATAATATTATAATATAACTATAATTATAATTTTCTTATCTTATTTTTTTCTTATTATTTAATATAATTTTCTTATTACTTAGAACTATTATAATAATTTTAATTAACATTGATAAAAATACAGCTTTATATCCTGTTCTTTTTTTTTTAATATAAAACACTGTCCTCAACCATACACTATTTCTCTCTTTCTCTATCTGTCTGACACATACACACACTTTCCACTACAGTTGATGAACTTATATCTTCAGCGATCACGAGACAAAACAAAAAGAGGTGGGTGTCGGGTTTTTTTTTTGCTCCTCTGCGAGCTTCCATTAAAGAGAAAGCTGAGTGCTCACTTAGTGTAATGTAATACGTTTAAGCGATTATTAATGTGACCAGTAAAAACTGTTCCTGTCGGATAAGCCATAAAATATTACATAAAGTCTTACATAAAATATTTAGTCATGTTTTGGTTGCTAATAGTTCATGGTGACTAAATAAATCAAACCTTTCAGTTCCAACATTTATCACAGCTGTGTGTACTGTGAT
>JBCNYH010000023.1:26214603-26231638 GCA_039654325.1 Tandanus tandanus | reverse complement strand
CACCTCTCGATTTCGTAGGTGTGTGTGTGTGTGTGTGTGTGTGTATGTGTATATATATATATATATATATAAACACAAACACACACACCTATGGTCACAATCTTTGGGTAATGACCGAAAGTACAAGATGGCGAATACAGACGGCTGAAATGAGCTTCCTTCGCAAGGTAGCGAGGCTCTCCCTTAGACATAGGTCATCTGGGAGGACCTCATTGCTTAGGCTGCCGCACCCGCGACTCGACCCCGGATCAAGCGGAAGATGATGATGATGGAACAGCATTACCAAATTATCAGTACGATGACTCAAAAAGTCAGTATGAAACATGGACAGAATGAATGGCTTTCTATTCACTAAAATAGCTCTAGCTAATAATTGTCTAATTAGTTAAACTATGCCAATTGATAGTGCTTGACATGTTCAACTTTTCCCTATTATCTATAATCAATAAATGCCAATACATCAGTAATCGGTGAGTGCACAAGATATACTATATCTTTATCATTATTCCCATTTTAAGTCTAGTGCGTTTTTATGAATTTTGCAATGCACATGCAAATTCCATGGTTCCTTGTGCATGTGCCTGTGCTCCCTTTCATGTTGTTATTGGACCTATGGAGCCCTTAGCAGGGGCTCAGAAGAATGTGAAAATAATGAGGTCTTTCACTTGTCACAAAGGTGAGCGTGAAAATGGTGTAAACTAGGAATTACTTTATTACTATGCCACTAGGAAATACTTTATTTCAAAAATTGCATTCACCATATGTACATATTTTGATAGTGTATCATCACCCTGGCATGTACAAAAGATTTTGATGCATCAATTAACAAATAAACTTGGACATGGAAATATTTATTCAAGTTTGAAGTTGCGTAGTGCCAGTTTCGGGATCAGACCCATATATCTATATATACACACACACACACACACACGCATACATATATACATATACAGACATATATATATGTGTGTGTGTGTGTGTGTGTGTGTGTGTGTGTGTGTGTATACAAATAGATCTCACTCCATAACACACCACCTTTATTTTTTTATTTTCTGAACTTATTAACCAGAAAACAGCCATATTACCTCTTCCATGGGAATAACCTGAGAATAGCCACCTCCAGCTGCACCACCTAGTAAGAAAATAGGTTGTGGTCACGTTACAAGATTTGCTAGCATGTCTCGTCATTGAACGCAGACACATGACCTACCCTTGATGCCAAACATGGGGCCTTGAGATGGTTGGCGTACACAGGCAAACACATTGTGATTGAGGTGAGCACCAAGAGCCTGTACTAACCCTATTGTAGTGGTGCTTTTCCCCTCACCAAGAGGTGTAGGAGTGATCCTACAAAAACAAAAAAGATAAACACAGTATTTACAAAATTGTTTCACATAAAATTCCACCTTTTTGACCATAATTTCATGCACAACACTTGAACAAAGCTAAATTCTCTTTCTTCCTCTTTACAAACATACATATAATTTACAGCTTACATACAAGTACAGATTTTTTTGTGCCTACAGTGGCTTACAAAAGTATTCATACACCTGGAATTTTTCCACATTACAGCCACAAACGTAAATGTATTTTATTGGGATTTTATGTGATAAACCAACAAAAAGTTGTGTATAATTGTGAAGTGGAAAGAAAACGATACATGGTTTTCAACATTTATTGCAAATAAAAATCTGAAAAGTGTGGCATGCATTTATATTCACTCCCCTCCCCAAGTCAATACCTTGTAGAACCAACGTTCACTGCAATTACAGCAGCAAGTCTTCTGAGACTGAAATTTTGGCTCATCCTTTGCAAAATAGCTCAAGCTCAGTCAGATTGGATGGACAACATTTGTGAACAGCATTTTGTTTTTTAAGCCTTGCCACAGATTTTCAATTGGATTTAGTTCTGGACTTTCCCTGGGACATTCTAACACATGACTATGCTCTGATCTAAAATTCATTATATTGTATCTCTGGCTGTATGTTTAGGGTCATTGTCCTGCTGGAAGGTGATCCTCCACCCCAGTCTCAAGTCTTTTGAGGACTAACAGGTTTTCTTCCAAAATTGCCCTGTATTTGGCTTCATTCACCTTCCTATGAACTCTGATCCACTTCCCTGTATCTGAAGAAAAGTATCCCCACATCATGATGCTGCCACTACCATGTTTCATGGCGGGGATGGTGTGTTCAGGGTGATGTTCAGTGTTACTGCCACACATAGCATGTTGTATTAAGCAAAAAGTTCCAATTTTGGTCACATCTGACCAGAACACTTTCCTTCACATGTTTGCTATGTCCCCCACATGGTTTATGGCAAACAGCAAACAGGACCCCTTATGGGTTTCTTTCGACAATGGCTTTCTATCATGACACTCTTCCATAAAGGCCAGATTTGTGGTGTGCACCATTAATAATTGTCCCGTGGACAGATTTTTCCCCCTGAGCTGTGGATCACTGTAGACTCCTCCAGAGTTAGCATGGGTGTCTTGGCTGCATCTAGGATCAATGCTCTCCTTACCCGGCCTGTTAGTTTAGGTGGCTGGCCATGTCTTGGTAGGTTTGCAGTTGTTCCATACTCTACATTTTCAAATCATGGTTGTAACAGTGCTTTGTGAATTTTATAACCTAACCCCACTGTGAACTTCTCCACAACTTTATCCCTGACCTGTGTGATGTGTTCCTTGGGCTTCATGATGCTGTTTGTTCACTAATGTTCTCCAACAAACCTCTGAGGTCGTCACAGAACAGCTGTATTACTGAGCTGAGATTACACTACACACAGGTGAACTCTATTTGTGACCCGCTCCAGCATAATATGGATTAAGTCATAAGGTAGTGTATTGAGTAAGAGCCAAAGTTGAAAATGGTCTACTTGGGCGAAAATGCAATATCGCAGAAAATACATCCTTCAAAGCATAATCTTCAATATGACCAAGTTCAAATATCCATAAACAAACCTATCCATGCTAAAATTCTTGTTTAAGAAAGGGTTCCATGTCCAAGTTGTTGTAAAACAATGGAAAAATCCACTTATTTTGCCGATTTTTAAACTGCCTTGGTCATTGCTCAGGGTATTTCCTTATAATCCATATTTGGTACCAGAATACTCTCCCTACTTACAGAATCCCAGAAGGATTCCCCGAATCATATAATGCTAAACCAATGAGAAGCCTCAAAACAGACGATGACTCGGTGTAAACAAAACTCATTTCTTGCTAGGAAGACCGCACTGATTGGTTGAAAGCCGGATTCATTTAGCTTATGGATGTTGGGGAGTTTCAAATGAGGACACTCAGAAACTGGTTCTGTAACTGTAATTGCTATTTTTTCAAAAGTAGCATTTCCTGATTAGCGACATACAAAGTGGTGTAACTCAGTCCATTTTCATGCTATAATCATGTATTACACCTCATTTTATAGCATATTTCCAAATATATGAATAGCTCGTTATGTCAAATTCCCTACTTAATCTGTATCAGGTGACTTCTGAAGGCAGTTGGTTGCACATCCCTTTTATTTAGGGGTATCAGAGTAAAGGGGGTGAATATAAATCACCACACTTTTCAGATTTTTATTTGTAATAAAAATTAAAAACCATGTATCATTTTCCTTCCACTTCACAATTATTCCCCACTTTGTGTTGGTCCATCTCATAGAACCCCAATAAAATACATTTACGTTTGTGGCTGTAACATCACAAAATGTGGAAAAACTCAAGGGGTATATAAATACTTTTGCAAGGCATTGTAAATTACACTTTCTGACATTGTTCTGCAAACAAGATTGATTCCTTACCCAGTAACCACTACATATTTGCCATCAGCCTTGGACTTCAGCCGATCAATAGTTTCCAACTGGACTTTGGCCTTGGTCTTACCATAGAGCTCAAATTCACCTGAGAGAAGCCCAATCTCTCTGGCCAGACGGTCAATGGGCTTGGGTATACCAGAGCGGGAAATAAGAATATCACTGTGACAATGAAAAAATTAGGTAAAAGTCTCAGTAGTACCATGACAGACATATACAATGTTAGCTAAATGCTTATTTGAGCCACACAGAAACCTATGGTTTATTTAAACATAAAATATAAACAAATATATTACATAAATATATCTTCTTCCGCTTAATCCGGGGTCGGTTCGCGGGAGCAGCAGCCTAAGCAGTGAGGTCCAGACATCCCTCTCCCCAGACCAGCCGAGACATAGCCCCTCCAGCGTGTTCTGGGTCGACCGCGGGGTCTCTTCCCAGTTGGACATGCCCGAACCACCACACCAGGGAGGCATTCTAATCAGATGCCCGAGCCACCTCAACTAGCTCCTCTCAACGAGGAGGAGCAGCAATTCTACTTCAAGCTCCTCCCGGATGACCAAGCTTCTCAACCTATCTCTAAGGGAGAGCCCCACCACCCTACGAAGGAAGTTCATTTCATCCGCTTGTATTCGCGATCTTGTTCTTTCGGTCACTACCACAAGCTCATGACCATAGGTGCGGGTAGGAACGTTGATCGACTGGTAAATTGAGAGCTTTGCCTTCTGGCTCAGCTCCCTTTTCATCACGACAGACCGGTACAAGCACCGCTTTACAGCAGAGGCTGCACCGATCCACCTGTCAATCTCCCGCTCCATTCTTCACTCATTCGTGAACAACACCACATGATACTTGAACTCCACTTGGGGCAGGACCTTATTCCAGACCCGGAGGGTGCATTCCACCCTTTTCCGGCTGAAAACCATGGCCTCGGACTTGGAGGTGCTGATTCTCATCCCAGTCGCTTCACACTCAGCTGTGAATCACTCAAGCGAGAGCTGAAGAGCCCGGTTTGATGAAGCCAAAAGGACAACATCATCCGGAAAAAAAGCAGAGACGAGATCATATGGTCACCAAATCAGAACCCCTCAAAGCTTTGGCTACGCCTAGAAATTCTATCTATAAATATTACCGATATTAATATTATTAACAGAACCGGTGACAAAGGATAGCCTTGGCAGAGTCCAACCCCTACTGGAAACGAATTCGACGTTACCAATGCGGACCAAGCTCTTGCTCCAGCAATACAGAGACCTGCGGCCAGGACGAAAACCACATTGTTCCTCCTGAATCCGAGGTTCAACCATCGGTCGGATCCTCCTCTCCAGTACTCCTGAATAGACCTTTCCGTGTAGGCTGAGGAGTGTGATTTCACGATAGTGGGAACACACCTTTCGGTCCCCATTTTTAAAAAGAGGAACCACCACCCTGGGTTGACAATCCAGAGGTACGGCCCCCGATGACCACGCGATGTTGCAGAGACGTGTCAACCAAGACAGTCCTACAACATCCAGAGCCCAGAGGTATTCAGGGGGGATCTCGTCCACCCCTGGAGCCCGGCCACCGAGGAGCTTTTTAACTACCTCAGCCACCTCCACCCTAGTGATGGGCAGACTCCCTCCCGAAACCCCAGGCTTTTCCTCTTCTACATAGAGTGTGTTGGTGGGATTGAGGAGGTCCTCAAAGTATTCCTTCCACCTCCCGACAACATCCCCAGTTGAGGTGAGCAGCTCCACACTTCCACTGTAAACAGTGTTTGTGGAGTACTGCTTTCCCCTCCGGAGGTGTCGGCATTGGCGACAGTCCAGCCTGCAGCACATTTGGCTGAATCAGGAGTCCCACAGGCCAAAAGGACCCAATATTCCTCCTTCTTCAGCATTGCATTGGTGCTTTAGTTCGTCAGTTCGAGGCTGAGCAACATTAATGCAGCAAATAAATGAAGTCAGCTGACGTCCTGAATGTATTGAATGACAAGGTTATCATGACAATGGACTTTTTGTTCCCTGATAGTACAGATATAAAATTTGGCTCAAATAGTCAGAGTGGTTCAGGGACCATGAAAAATAATTTTTTACATGTTTAAGCAGCCCAGGGTCCTGACCTTAATCCTATTAAAAGTCTGTGATGTGCTGGAGAAGACTTTATGGAGTGGTTAAATTTTACCATCATCAATTCAAGATGTTGAGAAAAAAATGAACCCAACTCTGGATTTTAATGAATGTTGTGATATTGCATAAGTTTGTTGAAAAGCTAAAGGCAGTCCAACAAAATATAACAGTGTACAACCATTTTTTGGTGGGGTATCATAGTTTGTAACAGTCAAAATGAAGAATCAACCAGATGACACCTGAGGCCATAAAATAAGTAAGGAAGAAAACTGTTGAAGAAACCATAATGGATCCAAACAAACACATTGATATAAACGTGTGATTGAAATTCATTCTTTTATGAAAGTCTGGGGTATGCTGTTACAGAAAACTTAAACAACAACTTCTGACAAAACACATGTAATAATGACAGAGTGCTGTGGGATAATACATTTTGTACATGCTATACAAACTGCACAATCTGATTGATTCACTATCTCAGCATAATTAATAATGCATTCTGTCCTGGGAACTATTTTTTGATTGCTGCATGAGTTCTGCAAGGGAATATTTGGCTTTCCATTTAACCCATCCAAACTGAGCACACACACTCGGAGCAGTGAGCAGCCACATTGCGGCACCTGGAGAGTAGTTGGGGGTTAGGTGCCTTGCTCAAGGGCTCTTCAGCAATGAAGGTGATGGAAGGGGAAGGTGCTGCTCACTCCCCCAACTGCCACACATTTCTCCTGCCGGTTCGGGAATTGAGCTAGCGACCTTTCAGTCCCAAACCCACTTCTCTAACCATGAGGCCACAGTTAACTCAATTCAATTAAATTTTACTGGTATAACACTTTTTACAACCATTATGGTCACAAAGCAGCTTTACTTAGTAAACAAATTTAATAAAGAATTTAAATGAACAAGGCGGTGGTGGCAAGAAAAATTCCTTCAGATGACATGAGGAAGAAACCTTTTGAGGAACCAGATTCAAAAGGGAAAATACAAACCATGTAAAAATATAAACCATGTAGCAAAAACTTCACTGTAGTTTATCATGAAGTCTACTGGGTTATCTTATAACTGTAATGGGAATTGTAGTCCTAAATCATTTCAGTTATTGACAGTTATTCACATATTTCATGAATAACAGTAACATTTGGAATCAGACAAGTATGGATGCTAATATGAGTGTATTTTTTTAGAATCAATTAATAATTTTAGAATTAATCGAATATTAAAATTAGATTTTTTTTCCTACCAAACACAACTTGCCTGATCCAAGGAACAGGCCTCATGGAAGAAGCAATCATATGCGGCTAGAAGGCCAAAGTACTTACCACACGGAAATACAAGAAAAAACATTAAAACTATGGCTTATTTCACCATTTTAATCTGTGAGCCGTTTTGATTCAAGCAATTCTCCATATCGTATGAAAGCTGAATTAAATAACTGTTTAATTATTCATTCAAAATATTTTCAAAGTAGAAAGTAACATTACTATGCTGCATGTGGTAATTGTGCAATATTCATTCAAATTATCCGATTTCAATGATGAAATATTTCAGCTTGTAGAACAATACGAAGGATTATTTGATGAAATATTCAAACCTGGGAATGGGTCTCTGCAAGTTGAGCTTGGTAAAAAAGATGTTCCATCTGCCTGGTTCATGTGCTTGAAGAAAGCGCTTGGCACTCAGTACAGTATTCTAGGGGGAAGCACAAACAATATCAGACAATACTACCCTGCCTAGTACCCAATAAGAAGACAGAAATCATCACAGATACCTGCATGAGCATTGCAACAGTCATAGGGCCGACTCCACCTGGTACAGGCGTGATGAAGGCTGCTTGCTCCTTGGCAGTGGCAAAGTGAACATCACCTACAACCCGCTTCCCACTTGACTTGGTGCTATCTTGAAAAAGATTTAAACACACATAGGCTTAGAGGGAAAACTCAACACCGGTTATAATGGTAAACAAGGTGTACAGTACAACTGCTCTCACCTCGAGCCAGCTGGCTTCCGACATTGTTTTTCTTTAACCCTATTTTCTCCCAGTTTTCACTGGTTCCCATGATAGACATGTCACATGATAGACACTAACCAGTATGGGCGAATGCTACTAGTGAAGTTCGGCACCACTTCCATCTACACTATCTACCCTATACACATACACACAGGAAGCAACAAGCAACACTCGATCATGTAAGGTCAGTGAAAGGCCGCAAAATGATCGATAACAGGCGAGAAGTGAGGTGGGTGGATACGGAGTTAAACTGAGCTGAACTTTCAGGCAACGCAATTTAAGTGACTATCAATCAATTGACAGATGGCGCCAGACACAGAGTGTGAAGAATGCAAGACCTAGGCAACCGACACTTTCGCTTCTTGCTCATTGCTTCTTGCATGCAAGTCTCTTTACTCAATAAATGCTCACTGTTGCCTAAGATTGGTTTTCTAGTGTTTCAGTCACTGACAGGATAGAAAATTAATATTCCTCTCGTCCAGAGACAGCTAATGCATGTAACTGTCAAGATTATAACTTGCAATTCCCAAAGAACAGGGCAAATGTTTTTTGTTCGATGCACCATTCAGGAGCCCAAATGTGCATGTTTTTGTTTTTTAGTAGCCATTGGCCTTTATACTACTAGACGGTTAACATGAGACCCACAGTCAGAAAAAACAAGCAAGCACATATTTCTCCCTCCATACTGACCTGGAACATGGTTGATTCCACAGTCAATGACTACAGCACCTTTCTTAACCCACTCGCCCTTCACCATCTCTGGTTTGCCAATCCCGGTCACCAAGACATCTGCCTTTCCCACCTGTAGAAAAAAAAAAAATGCTAAATGTTATTTATGCATCATTTCGGCATTAATAGAATTTTAAATTAGGCTTGTACAATATAACAATATCTCCCCTACATGACATTACACTGCCACAAAATCTAGCAAGGTTTATTGTCAATTTTATAATTTTTTTTTTAATTGAATTAAAAAATTTTTTTACTGCTAGAGCAGTAAAGCACTATGTTTTTGCAAACAATCTCCTCATAAACACCCAAGTCAGCTAACGTATTTTGTCTATTCACAGCGTGCATGATTTACTGTAATCATACCTGAAATTTATTACAGATGACTCGTTAAGCAGTGCTAGTACAGTCAACAGATTCATACATGAGACACATGAATCAGGTGTGGGGAACTCATAAAATCAACGCTGCTATCCGATGGTGTCAGAACTTTGCTTATGTGAAATAATTTTAGATATTGTGTTAAGAATATCACAGTCAGATTTTTATTAGATTGCTTGCTAATAATAACCACACAACAATAATAAAAGAACTGATTTTTCGATGTATTTGGAGGCTAATTTTCTCATGGTTCACCATAACAAGCGGATAAAAGTCAAGAATGTAGCAGCTAAGCTGTAGCTGGTGCCTCTGCGTGAGGATGGGGTGCCCAACTCCAAGCAAATAATTGAATACATAGTGTTTCTGGTGAAGACAAAAGATGTGCATCATGTATCTTACAGCAGGTTTGTTCATGTGTCATATTTAGAAGTTCACCTCAGCTGCCAGGTCTATAGTTTTTGAGTGGCAGGTGGTAACAGTGGCATGATTCCACAGGAGGAGGTCATGCATTGGTGCACCAACAATCTTACTGCGACCAACCACCACAGCCCTTTTTCCTGCCACAGATACACCTGTGGGAACACGGCACATTAAATCAACCACATGGATATTTACACTTTTTCCATTATCCATTGTAGAAAGGTTAGTGTAATAAGAGATATTTTTGTCATAAAATGCAACTATCCATGATGCCTATATTTTCCTTTGATAATTTCTTAAAACAACACAGCAGGGACATAAAGCTATGAATAATAAAAATGTTTTCTTAAAAGAAATCTGAATGTTTTCAGATAAGTAGGTTAGTAGCATCTTATTGAAAGTGGGCTTTATTTATCAAACTGATCTCAAATTACTTTTTCTAAATCGTTCACATGAACATTTAAACAATACATTTGATATTATAACAGACACACAGTGTGCATCCTACCTTTTATCTGTTTATTTTAGTCTTTTATTATATTCCTATTAAAACCCTTTTCACAAACAACCTGAATTTTTTTTTAATTTAGACTAAAGAAATGACACCCTATAAGAGAAGATACAGTTAGCGTGTTACTGCAATGTGCTGTGGTCACATTTATGCATTCTGAGCTTTGCCTTTTAAGGAGATTTGAAGGGGACTAACTCTCAGGAATCCTGTGGGTCATGGGATGCAATAGAGCAGGAAGGGATTTAATGTTATTATTTATCACATTACTGGAATGGAACATTCACTCATTCGCAGAACCGCTTAATCCTATAACGGTTACAGGGAGGCTGGAGCCTCAGCCGACCAGGGCGAGCCGACCTCAAAATCTCACCAGACCACCGTAGGGCCAATACACAATGCCTTGGGGGCTATTTGGAACAGCCAATTAGCCTAAATGGGCATGTATTTGGACTGCAGAAGGAAACTGGAATACCTAGAGTACTTTAGTACTTTTGCACTTTAACCAGTTAATTTATTGGTGATTGGAATTGGTCTGCATACGTATGTGACTACAAAGCAAATCAGTGTTACCTAAACCTTTACCTAAACACTGCATACCAACCTGTCTGTTTAATGAGCTCCATGCATCCATTGGGAGTGCAGGGAATGAAGCAGTCTCTGAGGTCACCCCGGGCTAGTTTTCCTGCATTAATGCTAGTCAAACTGGAAAACAGAAACCATAATTTTTAATTTTTCAAAATGTCACCTGTTATACACAGACAATTCAAGAATGTACTTAATCCTAGCTGATGATACAGATGGCAAAGCTAGGTTAGGTTTCTTTATTTACCCATCTACATCCTTTTCTGGAGCCACAGCGTTGGTGACCTTTTCGGTGTCTATGTGGTAAATGGAATCCAAAGGCAGCTGCACTATGAGCCCATGCACACTGCAGTTCTCATTGACCTCAGTGATACGCTGCAAGACCTGAGCATGTGTGTGGTCACAATAGGTAAAATGAGAAAATGTGACATATTTTATATGCTTTCCAGCATAGCATTATCCTGGAATTAAAAACCCATTACTGTTTGCACATCTTTCTAGCATCTAATATGAATGACTGCTTTTATTTTTTAATTTCAAGAGCATTTACATGTGAAACCTGTTTTAGTACTGTTATCTACACACAATGATTGAGAATGGACACATTATACTCTCACCTCTTCTTCTGTAGCAGTCTGTGGAAGCCGCATGTGCAGCGCATTGATTCCAATCTAAAAGGACAATAAAAATAAATAAACAGTCCTTACATGAAAATAATGGTGCAAAAACTGCTAAAGACAAGTCCAATTGTAAAACAATGCTAAATTCTCAATTACTAGAGCTCAAATTAGTTTTTTTGGCCTGTCCAAATTCATTACCTCAGCAGCAGCTTTCAGCTTCATACTGATGTACAAGTTGGAATCATCTCGGTCTCCCACCTGAAATACAGATATAATGTAATGATGTGTGTTTGTAAAGCGCTGCATTATAAATGAAATGAACAGTTAGGAAGGCTATTAAGGGGAAAAAAATATCTGAGATTGGCAAAATATTAATGTTGTAATATTATGAGAAAGTCATAATGATACGAGAATAAAGTTGGTGACTGTCTATTGTGAGGAGAGGACGCTGGCGTTGGCTGTTCGCCGCTTCTCCGTGCTTTGTGCTTCTTGCTATTTTTTTACTTGCTACTTTTTATTAGTTTTAATGCTACTTTTGTGCTATTGGATAATGCTGAGAATTTAAATGCCACTTACATTGCATAAAGACTCAATAAGTTTTGAACAACAACTGCTGCTTTGGTCATAGACAACTAATCCTACTTGCTGCTGTTACCTGACTCAACTTCGGGCTAGCATTAGCCACGACAAGCATCCGCCGTTCTTTAACAAAGTGCCTACATGCTGGATCTCTACTCTGTTGCTTGTGGGTTTTGCTTCTTTGGTACCTCATAATGTGAACTTCGGCTTTACAACCGTATGCACAGGTACAACATTCAACCGACAACGCTGATATCACAACTCATCCACCCGATGCCACGGTCCAGTGCTCACCATTGCAGCTACTGGAACTCAACAACAACTTCGCACCAAACATTGGAGTCATCGAGCAGCTGGGAAACCTCCGCCGACCCCGCTACATCCATAGGGGGTCCCGCCGATCATTTGTTTGCACCAACAATGGGAGCTCTGCACCATCCCTGTGGTCCTGTGGCTCCGTCGTGCGTTGACTACGTTATCAGAGCACTGTTACCATGGAGGCTAATAACAATAGCCTCTCAACGACCTGGCGGAGTAGAAATCCCGGTGTGGACTCCAGTGTCCTTCACCCACTGACTAAAACTAATTTTAAACAAAAACTCAAAGTTGAACTCCTTAACGTACAGTCTCTGACAAATAAATCATGTCTTATTCATGATCATATTTTGTACATCACTTTTCTGACACCTCCTACTTAAAACACAAAAAGCCAGAAGGATCATGAGGCCCCGCTTTCACGGTCTTTATTCATACTGAACATCAAGATCAAGCGAGTTTTTGCCCTTCTGCTCTACGGGAGGTTTCTGTACCCCATGGATCAGGTGCCATCTCCACAAGCCGAAAACACTGGCAGAAGAGAGTCAGACCAACACAGCGACGAGCAGCAGGATGAAGACATGGACATGAGTGACTGATGGCATGCGCAGGAGTAGCACATGACTGACTTACCTTTTAAATATGTAACATTTTATGGTTTAATGTCATCCACCCGTGGCGCCGGGTGGATGACATTATGTGCCTGACTGAGACCTACCTGACGTCTACACAAGTTTAAATGAGTCCTGTCCTGCTGGCTACACATACATGGAAAAAGCCTGGATCACTGGCTGTGGTGGAGTTCTGGCCATCATTCATTAGAAATGAAATGAAATGTTTCCCCTACCTCTTCCCAACTTGTCTACTTTTGAATGTCTGGCATTCAAACTCAATCACACACAAATTACATTACTCCTTATTTATAGACCACCAAAGCAACTTGCAGGCTTTATTACTGAAATGTATGAACGTCTCTCAACCTTTTGCACATCAACCAATGTAATGGTACTTGGGGACTTGAACATCCACGTGGAAACTCCCTCTAATTACTCAAGCGACACTATGTGTCAAGTCAACTAACTGTTCACAAGTTAGCCTACAGAGAACATCAAAAGCTTTACTCCAAAGCACTTGCTACTGCCAGATCACAATATTATTCAAACATAATCAATAACAATTCTGGCAGCTCCAAATGACTCTTTTCCGTAGTCAATCACCTGCTCAAACCTCAAGCCTATAACAGCAATAATCTAACAGAGGAGCAGTGTAACACATTTATTTCATACTTTACCACAAAAGTAGATATCATCACTGTCCGTCACCATCCCGCCACTTCAAGACCTGGCCTCCTCAAAACCTGAGTGCCTCTTCTTACAGTTTTCCACCACTACAGTGAGTGAAGTCCATGGCCTCATCCAGAGCATGAGACCATCAACAGGCTCCTTGGACCCACTCCTAAATCCACTGGTAAAAGCAAATGCCTACGTCATTAGTCCTCTTATAATCAATATCATTAAACAGTCCTTCCAGAGCAGTACAGTACCAAGAACACTTAAAACTGCAGTCATTAGACCACTTCTCAAAAAAACATTTTTAGATCCTGATGTCATTGCAAATTATCGCCCTATCTCCAACCTCCCATTTCTTTCAAAGGTTTTGGAGAAAGTGGTCCTTGCCCAGCTCCAGGATCACCTTCAAACACACAACCTTTTTGAAAAATTCCAATCTGGTTTCCGATCAGCCCACAGTACAGAGACAGCCTTGGTCAGAGTTACCAATGACCTCCTAGTCGCTGCTGACCAGGGCTCTCCGTCACTTCTCATCCTCCTGGATCTCACTGCCGCTTTTGATACAGTTGATCATACTATTCTTCTACATTGTCTCCAGCACTTAGTTGGATTCACTGGTGCTGCTCTGAAGTGGTTTGGTTCATATCTCGCGGATAGGACTGAGTATGTGGCCCTGGGAAATGTAAGATCACGGTCCCACACTGTTACCTGTGGGGTTCCACAGGGATAAGTTCTGGGGCTGACCCTTTTTAGCATCTTCATGCTCCCACTGGGCCACGTCATCGGCAGGCATGGAGTCTTATTCCATTGCTATGCCGATGACACTCAGCTATATGTGAGATTGAACCCAACCTCCCCCACCCATCCATCAGCCCTCACTTCCTGCCTGGAGGAGATAAAGGCATCAATGTCTCAGAACTTTCTGCAGCTTAACAGCACTAAAACTGAAGCCCTTCTCATTGGTACTCCCCACCAGCTAAGTTCTTCCAATGTTAATTGTGTTTCCTTCTCTGGTCATAACATCCCCTTCTCACCCTCTGTTAGCGATCTGGGGGTCACCTCCACCTGTCATTTGATATACATATCCACCACCTCTGTAAAACTGCCTTCTTTCACCTCAGGAACATTGTTAAACTTTGCCCATTCCTCTCCCTCCATGATGCTGAGAGGCTGGTCCATGCCTTTGTCTCCTCCAGGCTGGATTACTGTAATGCACTCCTGGTCGGGATTCCTGGCAGGAGCCTTCAGAAGCTCCAAAACATTCAGAACAGAATCCTGATGAGGGTGCGTAAATACGAACGCATCACTCCCATCCTCTAGACACTTCACTGGCTCCCCTTCCACCTCCGTATTGAGTACAAACTTTGTCTCTTCACTCATCAGTGCATTCATGGAAACGCCCCGCAATATCTCAGAGAACTCCTCACACTAAAAACCACAACAAGACTCCTTCGCTCCACAAATACATTCCGCCTTTGCACTCCCAGGACTAAACTCCACACAATGGGGGATCGAGCCTTTTCCTCTGCTGCTCCTCGGCTCTGGAATGCCCTGCCAGAGTACCTGAGGGCGCCACAAACTGTGGACTGCTTTAAAAGACAGTTGAAGACAGTTCTATTCAAAAAGGCCTACTAACTGTGACTGCTCTGTTTGTTTGTTTTATCTGATTTATGCAGCACTTTTAAACTTATCTTTTGTTACTATCCTTTGTTTTAACCCTTGTCTTACTTTAGCTTGTGTTTTATTCTTGTTTTACTGTCAAGTGTAGCACTTTGAGATTTTCTTCAAATGTAAAGTGCATTATAAATAAAATGAATTATTATTATAATTATAAAGTCACTGTTGTGAGAATAACGTTGTAATATGAGAATTAAGTAATATTACATCAGGGTCTGAAATGTTCATTTTTTTTTTTTTTTTTGAGAAATTGCTGAAGTTTGCATCACAATTTTCTAATAACTTATTTTCAGAGTTTTAAGAATAAAAAGCTTAAAATCTTCCTCTCCAGGCTATGGTGTTATATTGAAAATTATTCTAACAGGTTTAACATATTCTAACATTCTCTCTCCAAAAGCACGGTTAGACCCATGTTATTGGGTATCAGTACCAAGTTAACATGACTGTCTATGTTATCTGGTGCCAGTAACCCATTTAGTGCTAACAGTGATTAAACTCCAAGCTGTTGGAGATTGAAGTTTATTTTCTTCTCTTATTTATTTTACACTCCACTTTGTGCAGCTCTATATGATTGTGCTGTGTTTGATTCTAACACTCAACACTATGTTTACATGATACCCGTTTGTGCTAATGTTACATGTTACTATGGAAAATCTCCGGTTAGTTTAGGTTGGAGTGTGGATCTCAGTAAGGTAGATAATAACATGCATTGTTTCACAATTAATATTCTATGATTAGAGAAAAAAAGTATTATAAAGTAAAAGTATTATAAAGTAAAAGTGTCTATTCCGCTATCAGTGTTTAATGTAATTGTACGAGAAGTTAAATGATAGTTAAGGGTTTAATTGTTTAATAGAATTCAGTGATAAAAGAGGACTTCTGGACCTGCTCATTTCAACTGTCTAACAGTTTATAAATTTTATTTGTTCTTCTTGCTTGAATAATTTTATAATAAATTGCTTCCTGCATGAAAATGAGAAATGTGGAGCATCTTGTAAAGTTACGATTCAATACAGGACTTGCAATAAATAAATAAAGACATACATACAATTAAAACCACATTATCGTAAGTATCACGGCATACAGTGTGGACATTCTCGCCTGTTCTCTTCAATATATTTACTAAAAATAGAAATTTTTATTCTCCCTTTAAACATGCCGGCTTTATTCTCAAAATCACAGATTTTATTTACTATTTTACTCACTATGGCCCTAATACTGTCATACACATTGCAATGGTATCAACAAATGAACTAAATCGCAACTTGTATTTTTTTTTCCTGTTATTACACTTAGAGCCAGATCTACTAAGATCCCAATCTGCGTGTACTAATTTGCGTGCGCAATCTAGAATTTTGCGTGTGGGGTGGAACTGCAGTTTGCGGGTGATTCACCAAGAGTGATTGCGTAAATGACAACAAGTGCAAATGTGTTGGAGACACGCCCATTTAAATGAGGGGATTGCGTGTTTCATGTTTTGCACCATGGGGAGTTTGGAGCGCAAAATGAAATTCAACCTTACAGAATTAGAGGTGTTGGTAGATGAAGCCAATAAACACTTAAATTAGCTACAGCAAAGCAATCTGACGATTGCACAAAGGAAAGCTATATGGGAGAAAATCTGAAATCTGAAAAAGTAAATGCTGTTGGTAAATCGATGCGAACAGTGGGTGAGGGACGAAAAGAAGACATCAAGGCATCAGAAGAAGAACAAAAGAAAAAAAAACTTTATATGTATAACTTCATCAGAAGTTCAGCCACCTCCCTCAAATCCCCCCAAAGCAGCCGCCACCCCTGCAGAGCCTCGAACGGGTCCAGAGGACATTGATCTGGAGTTGCAGCCCTTCAGACAATTGCACGGGAGATGCGCGCGGCGTCTTCGTTGGCCCGGCGGTCAGGCGCTACAGTCTAATATATTTTGTGACTGAAGCAATGTGTTATATGATTTTGCAGGACTTAACCTAATTCGACGTTAATGAGACTGAACATTTCGTTTGATATGTTTATATG
>JBCNYH010000023.1:26127225-26138288 GCA_039654325.1 Tandanus tandanus | reverse complement strand
ACCTCACTGCTTAGGCTGCTGCCCCCGCGACCCGACCCCGGAAGAAGCGGAAGAAAATGAATGAATGAATGAATGGTGGAGCTATTACTTTCATGGAAAGGTATGTGCACTTGTTTACTCCAGGGATCAGCTGATCACCCTGATGCCGGCCGGATTGAGGCTTACAGAAAGGACAAGGTATAAGCCTTGTCTCCCATCTATCATAATGGAGAACGTGAGGTCACTGGTGAACAAAATGGACAAGCTGACAGCACTAGCCTGGAGTCAGAGGGAGTATTGGGAGTGTAGTTTCATGTGATTCGTGGAGACACGGCAGACCAGGATAATGACACTGCATCCATTTTGGGCTTTCACACTGTCTGGGCCGACAGTGACCGCACCATGAGCGGTAAGCGGAAGGGAGGGCTTGCCATTCTTGTCAATAGCTGGTGGTGTAACCCTGCCCACATAAACATCAAAGTGCGGCGTTGTGGACCAGACATTGAACTGTGTGCTGTTGAAATCAGACCATATTATTTTCCTAGGGAATTTTCCCATGTCATCTTAGTGGTTGTTTATGTTCCTCCTTCTGGCAACCCCACAGCTGCATGTGACACTGGTTACAGACTCAGCACCTAAGTGCATTCACTGTGATTTCAGGTGACTTCAACCATGTCACCATGGATACTACACTCTCAACTTTTGTGCAGTACATGGACTGTCCCATCAGAGAGGAGAGAACTTTAGACCTGCTGTATGCAAATATTAAGGATGCCTACAGTTCCCCTCCTCCCCCCACTGGGTAGATCAGACCACAATCTAGTTTACCTCTCTCCCTGCTACTGTATGTGCCTGTTGTGACTACAAGGACTGATAGGAGATAGTCAGAGGAGGCCTTGGAGGAACTACAGGGTTGTTTTGAGGTGACAAACTGGCAGGCTGTGAGCCCTGCGGTAAGGACATTAATGGGCCCACTGAGTGTATTTCAGAATACATAGCCTTCTGCACTGACTCCATTGTTTCAGCTCAGACCATCCATTGTTACCCAGATATTAAGCTGTAGGTGATTAGACATCAAAGCCCTCCTTAATGACAAGAAGAGGGCCCTCAGGGCGGGCAACAAAGAGAAGGTGAGAAGGACCGAAGAATTACTCAGAGTCAAGGTCAGAGAGGCTAAGAACGACTACAGAAAGAAGCTGGGGTGGAAACTCCAGAACAACATGAGAGATGTTTGGAGTGGTATGAAGACCATCACTGGTTTCAGGCCATAAAACAACAGAGGAGCTGAGGGCTGTGAGGACAGGGTTTTTTAACAGATTCGGCACTGCGGCTACTGTTTGGCCCCCTTCTAACTTGTCAGCAGCAAGCCTGAAACCCCCTGTCATACCACTCTCTCTCCCCCTCTTTATTGCACCTCTGCCTCATGTGATAGACCTGACACCACTCCCCACCTGTCAACTTCACCTGTGACCAGGTTCAGAGACAGCTGAAAAGAATCCACTCAGGCAAGGCAGCAGGTTCAAATGGATTGAGCCCCAGTGTCTTAAAGCCTGTGCCCCCAGCTCTGTGGAGTCTTACATAACATCTTCATGATAAGCCTGAGTCTGCAGTGTCCCAGTACTGTGGAAGATGTCATGCCTCATTCCTGTACCAAAAACATCACATCCAATAGGCCCCCAGGATTACAGATCCATGGTCCTGACTTCACATGTTAGGAAGACCCTCAAGAGACTCATCCTGGATCAGGTCTGACCCATGGTTAGACCACATATGGACCACATACAGTTTGCTTACCAGCCCTGTCGTGGAGTTGAGGACGCCATCATCTACCTGCTTAACTACACCCACCTGGACCAGCCAATGAGCACTGTGAGGGTAATGTTTTTTGACTTTTCCAGTGCATTCACCCTTGCCGACCCTCCTGGGTGAGATGCTGACAGTGATGCAAGTGGATGCCTCTCTTGTGTCCTGGATTGTGGACTACCTGACTGGAAGATCACAGTATGTGCGCTTGCAGCACTGTGTGTCAGACATGGTGATCAGCAACAAGGGAGCACCACAAGGGACCGTCCTCTCCCCTTTTCTCTTCACCTTCCACTTCAGCTTCTGCACAGAGACCTGCCAACTTCAGAAGTATGACCCTGCTGTAGTTGGATGTATCAGTGGAAGTGAGGAGACAATAACTGGCTGCTGTGGATTTCTTTGTCACATTGTGGGGATGGAGCCGGACTCTCTGACGGTAGTGTCAGAGAGGTGAATGTTGTCCAAAATAAGGACAATACTGAACACTACCCCCACCCACTTCACAATATGCTGACCAGTCCCAGGAGCACATTCAGTGAGAGCCTGATACCACCTAAATGCTCCACTGAACGACACAGGAAATCATTCCTACCTGTGGCCATTAGACTGCACAATTCCTCCATATAGCAACAACACCCACTGTTATACATTTGCATTTTACCTCACATTTACATTCTACTATTTATCATATTGATAGTACAGCAAGTGGTGCTGGACCAAGGCCAGGAAGATAATGAAGGACCTCAGCCATCCCAACAATGGACTCTTTTCTCTGTTGCAGTCAGGGAAATGTTTTCATTCCTTGAAGGCAAACACTGAGCGAATGAGGAGGAGCTTCTTCCCGCAGGCCATTCGGGCCCTCAACCAGAACACCTAGTACCTGGACTTTGTAGACCTACCCTACACATGAACATTACATTCTACCTCAGCTGATTGTTGCACACACAAATTGCACTCCCTGTACACCTTGCACTACTCTGCACACACAACGACCACACTCACTGGACATCTTTGTGTGCATACTGCACTGACACTTTACACACTGTATTATTTATCGTCACTACATTTATATTTGACTATTAACTATTGGTGTTTTTTTATAATAGTTATTGATGCATAAAAGATATTGATATAGATAGTTTTTATTCTATGATATTGATAGGTTTGTTCTTCTTTAAATATAGGACAGTCGTAATAAGCATTTCGCTACATGTTGTATTCTGTATGATTTTGTATGTGACAAATAACATTTTAATTTGAATAATATTTAACCCATGAGAGGGATAAATTCCCTAACTCCAACAATATTTTCTAATCTATCATGAGAATAGTATGATCAATAGTGTCAGAGGCTGCCCTAAGGTTAAGTAATACACAGCCTTGGTCAGAGGCCAGCAGTAGTTCATTTACCACCTTAATGAGTGCTGTCTCTGTGCTATGATGAGGCCTAAATCCTGACTGATACATTTCATGAATCCATTCAGTGGAGCAGGAATGGGTTGTTTCTTTTTGCTGAAATCCACGATCATCTCCTTGGTCTTTTTAATGTTGAGGGCCAAGTTGTGATTTTCACACCATGATGCCAGATGTTCTACCTCAGTTCTGTAAGCTGATTCATCATTGTTGTGGATGAATCCGAGCATCGTGGTGTCATCAGCAAATTCGACCATCAAATTAATTGAGAAGGAGGCACAGCAGTCATATGTGAAAAGTGTGTAGAGTAGCGGACTGAGCACACGCCCTTGAGGGGCTGCAGTGTTAATAGGAAGGGTGAGTGAAGTGTGCCTACCAACTCTAACACATTGTGAATGGGATAAAAATTACAAGATCCAGTTACACAATGTGGATTTCAGTCCAAGGTTATGTAATTTTGGTTTGAGTTTGCTTGGCCGGATTGTGTTAAATGCTGAACGAAAATTGACAAAGAGCAGCCATGCATAAGTGCTTCTTATGTTGTAACAGAGTGTGGAGCACAATTGCAATGGCGTCTCCTGTCAACCTGTTCTCCCTGTATGCAAATTGGTCAGGGTCAAGTGTCCATGGTAGTGCCTCCTTAATGTGTTTGATGACCAGTCTCTCCAGGCATTTTGCTGGTATGGGAGTGAGTGCCACAGGTCTGTAATCATTTAAACATGTTATGTTTGACTGTTTAGAGACAGGAACAATTGTGTGTGCTTTAAAGCAGGCTGGAACCCATGATGTGGACAGTGACATATTGTAAATGCTGGTGAAGACCTCTGCTAACTCAGTCACACAGTCTTTAAGCACCAATGCCAGCACTCTATCTGGTCCAGCTGCTATCCTGGAGTTGATATTATGCAGACAGAGTCTCACATCATGTGTGCTCAGTACTGGGGCAGTGTCAGTACAAGGACAGAGGTTGGTACTGGGTCGGTGTTGTCCCTTTCAAAACAAGCATAGAAGATATTTAACTCCTCAGCAAAGCTGGTGCAGCAGTTCACTGATGTTGTTCTCTTATAGTCTGTGACTGACTTGATCCCCTCCCACACCTGCCGAGGATTTGCAGAGTCACTGAATTTGGCTTCAATACACCTTTTATGTCTAAGTTTGGCAGATTTTGTGCCCTTTCTCAAAGCAGTTCTGAGTGCACTGTAGACATTGGTGTCCCCAGACCAGTATGCTGCATCCCTAGCTTTAACTAGTTGTGATACTTTGTGTGTCATCCAGGGGTTTTGATTTTGAAACACACGTATTTGCTTCCAGGATGTTACACAGTCCACACAGAAATTGATATAGGTCAGCACCATTGTGGTGTACCCATCCAGAGACTCACGAGTCTGCATGCTCTGTCCTCCAAATGCATCCCAATACATCTAATGAAAGCAGTCTTTATGCTTAGGGATTGCATCCTCAGGCCATGTTCTTACAGTCTTAATCACGGTCCAGCAGTTGGTGTGTAGCATGAGTGACAGACCCAGGTGGGGATAAGCCTGAGCCCGTAAGCATCTGCTACATTTGTAAACACCTGATTTATTGTTTAATCTCCCCTGGTTACACAGTTTACAATTGGGGTGGAATTTCTGAAGAACAATTTTTAAGTCAGCATGATTGAAGGCCCCTTGCTGCAATAAAAGCACTGTCGAGATGTGCAACTAGGCTGTTGTTTATGCTATTGTGTAGTAAAGCTAGCGCTAGCTTAGTGTTATCGTCGGGTGGAATATATACAGCACGGATGTAAACAGCAGTGAACTCCCTTGGGAGATAAAATGGTCTGCATTTAAGCAGCATGAATTCCAGGTCTGGGCCACACAGTCTATCCACTACAGCAACTTTGGTGCACCAGGAGTTGTTAATGTAGATACACAATCCCCCATCGGACGTCTTACCAGAGTAGGCAGTCCAGTCGGCTCGGTAGGCAGTGCGGCTCGCTAGTTCAATAGCTGCATCGGGAGTGTTGCTCTCCAGCCACGTTTCCACAAAAATCATGCTGCAGCAGTTGTTTATGGTCCTCTGCATTGTCAGCCATAGGCGTATCTCATCCATCTTATTGCAGATTGACTGGGCATTCTCGAGAAAGATGGTAGGGAGTGGCGGCTTGAATGGGTTAGCCTTTAGCCTAGCCTTTCGCCTAGCCCACAGCTCAGCCCGCTTGCCTCTCGTCTGCTTGTGCTCCCAGGGGAGGGACAAAACTGTCAGCTGGTCGATGGTATAAAGCTGTATTAAGTTCCAGGAGTGCTGCAGGACTGTACTGAAGTGCCTCGGTGTTAGTCCGATAAGAAAAAAATGCCATCTGAAGGAGCTCTGAGCCATTGCATCTGTCTGCACCACCATTGCCCTATCCTATAATCCTATCTTTAGATCAAAGTTGCTGGCTGTAGATTCAGTATGATTTAAATTTATGTTAATAAGATTACTAAAACAAACTATTGACAATGATAATGTTAACAGCTGTACTTTCTTGCACATCTCTTATAAATCAGTGTCTACGTACCTTAAGCAAGTGGCTGCACTTAAGCCTTGGGGAAAAAAAACCCTTCATTGACCTTTCATGTTTTTGACCTTTGTATGGTTAGGATCCATAGTTCCAGAGCACATGCAAAAATAATCCTAATAACAGCAATTCTGTTATTTTGAATGGTGTGTCATAGCTAATATAGTAGCTTTGTGTTTGTGCCCCTGGAAAGGTGTGCTCTGTGAATTTAGATGATAGAGACGAGTATTGATGGATGTGTTTGATGAATGAACATTCAGTTTATTCCAGTAAAGGATTAAACTTGTATCAATTAGTGAGGGAACAATTAGCAATTGGGAAAAATTGTAATTAAATTAAATGTATATTCAAATATCTCTCTCTCTCTCTCTCTCTCTCTGTGTGTGTGTATATATATATATAGGAGATTGTCCGTATGCTGATTGTTGATGCTTTAACAGTTTTCACCTTGATCCTGATTAATGACTGCGGCCGATCTGTCCTGCTTCGATTGCTCAACCACTGTTGGTGCTGGGACCTGGAGTACACCTTTGTGAGTGTTCAGGTCTTTAAATCAGCTCAATTTCTATACAAACAGCATAAATTTTTTTAAAGTCATACTTACTGTATTAGTTTCCTAGGGGGTCAGTGTAACAGCTAAATTCAATATAGATAAACAAGTAAGAAATTAATAATGAAAAGAATGAAAAGAAAGTAATGATTTTCTTTTTTTTTTCATTAACTTTTGAAATCTGGAAGGTTTTTCTGGGTCACTCTGTATGTACCAGTGAGGTGGCACGGCAGCATAGTGTTTAGCATGTCCGTCTCACATTAAGAAGGTCCCAGGCTCAGTGCAGGCATTTCTATGTGGAGTTTGCATGTTCTCACCATGTTTGTGTGGGTTCTTCCAGGTACTCCAATTTCCTCCCACAGTCCAAGGACTGTAGGTGGTGAGTGTTTTTTGGCCCCACGATAGACTGGCGTGCTGTTCAGGGTGTACCCCACCTTCGCCCAGAGTCGGTCCCCATGTCAGTCAGTCCCCACGACCCTAATAAATGATAAAGCATTTTGTCAAATGAAATGAAATGAAATACTTTACACCGGGGAACATCTACAATACAAGATGATTCTTCTTTCAAAACAAGTTCTGCTACATTGTGTTCATGTTTTTTAAATTGGTATTTTTATAGAAATTTTGCAGCTGAAAATGTCTTCTGGCAACTCAGATTTGAGCCTTTAATTTTACTGAGCTATTTAAGTTGAAGTTTTTGTTTACTTGTTTACTTTGTTTACTTACATTTGTTTGCTTACTTTAAAGTCTAGACAGTGGTATTTGTGTTCTAGACCTTCTTCATCTGCCTGAAACAAAACCACATCTCATTTTGTTATCCTGATTTGAGCACAATATCTCTCATACACAAGACTTTTGTTCTTATTTGTAGCCTTGCTATTCTGAATTCGATTTAAGTGGGAACGTGCTCACCCTTATATTTAACCAGGGAACGATCTGGTAGGAAGATATTTTAATTATTTATATGTTATTTAATCTCTGTAATACCTGGTCTATAAAATTATCTATGAAATTAATTACTGGGTTTGTCTGTGTTTGTATGTATCCGTATATTTCAGTATGGGGACACTCTACGCCCCCTGTCTTCCTGCTCTCAACCTCATCAGACTGCAAATATCCATGTATTTACAATGCTGGGGAGTTCTGTCCTTCAACATCCCTTCTTCACACTTCTTCAAATTCTCACGTTCTAGCAACTTCTACATTGTCATCCAGCTAGTCATTCTCTTCGTCTCCACAGTCCCCACCATCTTTACCATCGTCTCTCTGCGTCCATCCTTTGACTGTGGTCCTTTCAGGTACTGAACAATCAACACTACACCCAGTACAGCCCAAAGTTTTTAATCAGTGCATCTTTAAAAATATTATTCATCTTATTATTATTGTCAAGGACAATTGTGTTTGAGACATTTAATTTGTCACAGGTGTGATAAATTTTCAGAACTTATGACAAGAAGAATGTTATTCATATTACATATTAGTGTATTCATATATGTGCACTTTCACATATTCACATTGAGTAAGTAGTCCCATTGGGGGGGGAATGAAAGATCAGTCTTGTGTCATGACTGTGGATGTTTTTTTCTGGGACCATATAGATTGTAAGCTCCAGAAGCCATTTACCCTGAAGTTTTTTTGAAGATATTTACATTTTTAGAGTCCATATTCACATGTTAAATTTATGTCCTTTCCAGGACACTGAAAAATGAAGTTTACCAGTTCACTGGTAAAATGAAGTTTAAAAAGTTGTAACTTTTTATAGTACATTTACACAGTTGCTCATTTCGCAGGCTTTGTTACAGTTCAGAGATGTTCTTGACCATATTTATTTACAATTTATTTTTATATCAGATTTTGGGCTGAGGCATGCTCCAGTTCATGATGGATACATACTAGAGATTGGAATTTGACTGGTGGTATTTATAATTCAAAGGTTTTATTTATTTTTTTGATATGTTTAAAACAGGAGATGTAGTTTGATTAATTAAACTTTAAAAAATAGTGAAAAATAGTATTTTGAAGTCAAAATGTACAAAATGTTTAGTTCGTTAAACATTGTATTGGAGATGACATTTCCCAGGTATCTTAAAGTCCATTCATATACCTAAAGTATTATCTGCTTAACCATTTAACATGACAAATTCTTAAAGAGTGCCATTAGAGAGAAATATGAGAAACTGAATCCTGGTACTGCCAGTAAATCAAAACTACTTGTACTGGAGATGACATTTTCATTTGACATTCTTTATATAGCCAGGTTCAGGTTAATGAAAGAACAGGTTTTAACAACACAACATAACTAAGGTTCAGCATGCACTTTCATCACCCCCAGAGCTTACTCTTAAGTATAATAAATCTCTTTCAGCTGTTATCACAAACTTGCGGGTCCCCCATGTACTGGAGATGACATCTAAATGTGAAATTTTCAACACCTGGGAGCTCGAAGAATAAAATGCAATAAATTTTTTTTCATATACAATATCGCAAAAATTTCAGTACAGTAAACTCCGAACACATTTAAATGAAAATATTTATTCCCTGTACTATAAAAAATATAATATTTTCATAGAAAAAAAGGAATCAATGTTTGATGGAACTAAATATTGCCAAAAACCGGGTACATTTTTATATATATTTCAATAACTGTATGACACAGAAACTAGATTTAATGCTCACAACTTCATCGAGATAAGTACTTCACAAAAGGGTACCACATACACATCAGTCAGCAATTTGTACCTTTCTGTATAGATAAATATATCCTACTTCGAGCATTCAGCGTTTAACATGAAAGTGCCCATATGTATGTTTTTACTAAACTGTACCTGCTGTCTCTCCTTTACTCTACCACTAGGGTGTGCACGATGCCAATGTTATCGGAAAGTCCTCCTTTGTTTCTCTGTTCATTCAATTTGCTGAGCTGCTTAATCCTACTAGTGTTGCGGGAGGCTGGAGCCTATCTTAGCTGACTCTGGGTGAAGGTAAGCTGAACAGCTCACCATCACAAGGCCAAAACACACAACCCTGCACACTCACACCTAGGGGCAATTAGGGGAAACAGGCAATTAGCCTAACGTGCATGTCTTTGGACTGTGGGAGGAAACCGGAGTACCAAGAGGAAACCCACGCAAACATGGGGAGAACATGCAAACTTGAACTCAAGGTGGACGTGCTAATTACTACACCACCGTGACACCCTGTTTCTCTATTTACATTTTTGATGTAATTTAATACTACTGTTAATTAAATAATGAGATATACTGTATTTGGCATCATAAAATTAATTCTGAAATGAATGATGAGCCCTGGACTCTTGCCTCACAATAAGAAGGTCCTGGGTTCAAACCCCATAGTCGGCAAGGGAATTTCTGTCAGGTAGTGGTGGCCTGGTGGTAGGGTGCTGGCTTACTGAAGGTCGGGGTTTCAAACTCCGCTATCGCCAGGTTGTCACTGGTGTCCCACCAGTGCAGCTAACTGTGTAATCAAAGCCCAGCTATGTCTCTCACTGTCTGTGGTGGGAATCATGTAAAAGAACCATTGCTGTTCGTAAAGAGTTGGCCGTCAGCGTATTTCTGCCCTGCGTTGGCCTGGCGAGCTGTCCAGGGTGCACTGTGCCCTCAGCTGAGATGGGCGCCAGCCTCCCCGTGACCCTAATTAACATTAAGCGGTTCAGAAAATGAATGAATGAATGAAAATGAAAACTGATGAACGGAAACATAACAGTTTCTGTACTATTTCAGCGGGAAAAACCACATGTATGATGTGATCCTGGAGACGGTGCAGATGGATTTTCCGGCCTGGTTCCATAAAGTGTTTAGCTACATCTCAAACCCAGGAATGGTTGTGTCTTTTATGCTACTCATGCTGTAAGCACCAGTGTCAAAAATATATATAATATAAATAATAATAAAGTTAACAATAAATAAAGTGAAGTTTTCTGCAAAGATTTGAGGACTTCTGGTCAAATTAGATGTTGATTATTACCAAACGTTGTGCAGGGAATAAACAAAAGGCACTTATTCCGATTATTTTTTGAATTTACATATGGGATGAACAAAAATTTATTTGACCATGGATGCCTAAACTTTTGCAAAAGACTGTATGCATTTTTAAATTATATTTTTCTTAGATAATTTAAAACAAAACATAAGACACTGTAAATCTAATTGATATTTATAGTATATATAATACCAATATTATATAAAATGGTTCTATTCTTAAAATATTCATTATTACTTACTTATTTAATAAATTCATTAATTTTTGTTTGTTCATTTGTTTGCTTTAGCCTTGCGATTTATTACCTACATGCAACATCTAAAACATACAAGCAGGCCAACACTGAGCTCAAAAAGAAGCTGCTGGGTGTAAGTTAGATTGATAGTTTTGGTGCATATAATCAATCAATACTGAAGTTTTGCATATTGAGTTTTTTGATGCCCCTTTAAAGGTACAATGTGTAACATTTTGGAGGATCTATTAGCAGAAATAAAGTATATCATCAATAAGTAAGTTATATTACAAAAATTGTTGAGTTTTGCAGCAACTCAGAATAAGCTGTTCATATCTACATGGGAATGGATTCCCTCTCATTGAGGCTGCCATCTTTCACCAACATGTTTTGTACAGTAGCCCAGAGTCATACAGGCTTCAAAGAGGAGGGGTCTACAACCTCATCATTAGATGCTGCTAAATACAGATAATTTTTCACATTGTACCTTTAATCTGTATGTTTTGTTTAAAACGCTGCATTTATATGATACCATCAAAATAAATTGT
>JBCNYH010000023.1:26109721-26120213 GCA_039654325.1 Tandanus tandanus | reverse complement strand
ATATATATATATAATAAAATATAATAATTATATAACCTTGAATATAACATATGAGTACAAAACATTCACAAGTACATTAAAGACAGAAGAGACTATCCTGTTGTGAAAGATGAACTAAAAGCTAGATTGAAAAAAGAAATCAATGAACACCTTGCTGATACTGCTGAAGGACAGTTATCATCCTGAGTAGCTTGGGGGTGCTGTTAGGGTTCTGGTGCTGTGAGAGAGTATTGTTCTTCTCTTTCATGTGTTTCCTGATTATGATTAAATACATCACCAGTGTGACCAGTGTGTACAAAATATAGTACAACAAACAGTTTGGAGGAATCGGCAATTCCAATGGGAGATGTTAAAATTCTGATCTCACCCCTGCCACCTGACTGTAGGTTGTCCTTCCATCTTAGGCGTCTCAAATTTGAAACTTGAAACCTGGCAAACATCCCCACAGACTGCTTCAGACAGACTGGACACGCCCGGGCAGGACTGTAACATGTCCTCTTGAGCATTATGTGGAGACGTGCCATTCCAGGAAGACTGCCATGTTGCTTTATCAACATCATGTTTAATTTGGTGGAATTTAGGTACTTAACCATCTATACACCTACATACAGTTTACATACACTGAAGAATAGACTGTATATACAAACACTGTACTGTTAATACTGATCAATGGATTCTCTCTTTATTCAGGGCATAGGAAGGTATTATTTAGCCATAATTCTGAGAAGGAGAAGTTTGAATGGCTGTACAGGTTGTGCCTCAGTGTCCAATTCCTACCTGAATTATTTATCGGGCCAAGCTATGTCCACATAAGCAGACATGTGTTTGACTAATTTAAGATACTTTAAAAAAGGTTGTTTTTTCAATGCAAAAAAATTAACTAAATCTAAAAAATAAATACTTTATTTGAGAAGATAAAGGAAATTATCTGCCAGTACCTTAAGACACTTGGTAAAATTTGTTAAAAAAAAAAAAAAAATCTAAGCTTAAAAAAGTGTTTCTTTCTTAATTTGAATAAAATGGTCTTAAAACCAGACCAACTAAACTTAAACTGTGTGATAAACAGCTAATTTTAGGATAAACAACCTAAGAAATGAAAGGCAAATATTAACAATATAATAAATAATAAACAATATAATTTTTTTTACACATTCTTCTCTTACGTAGTATATTATTCCCAAAACAAGATCCAAACATTTTTTGCTGGATATTAAACAGAGAGTCTTTGCAGTGTTGTACCATTAATGGATTTTTAAATGCTCTCTTCTGACTTTTTTTAACCGTTGCGATATGGTTTGATTGATTTGCTTTTCTTTAATGTTGGTGTGGGCGGCACTGTGGTGTAGTGGTTACCAGGTCCGCCTTACCTCAAGAAGGTCCAGGGTTTGAGTCCCAGCCTTACTGAGGGTGTTTCTGTGTGGAGTTTGTATGTTCTCCCCGTGATTGGGTGGGTTTCCTCCGGGTACTCCGGTTTCCTCGCACAGCCTAAAGACATGCACATTAGGCTAAATGAATGTTCCAAATTGCCCCAAGGTGTGAGTATGAATAGATGTGTGTGCTAGCCTGTGAGGGACTGGTGAAATGTTCAGGGTGTACCCCGCCTTCGGCCAGAGTCGGCTGAGACACCCTCCCACAATTGTAGTAGGATTAAGTGGTTCAGTGAATGAATAAATGTTGGTGTGTATTTATTCTATCCTATATTAATGACTTTCTTTGGATTTTATTACACACATCCTTAAAATAAAACTTTTTAAATGACTGTTTCCAATGCAATGATGGCCCCAAATATTTCTTTACCAGTGTATTCAATAATCTGGAAGATGCTAAAGAGTTTTGGTAACTGGTCAGAACAAGCTGGATTGTTGATCAGGTTTACCGTCGGTCAGTAGCCCTGAAGTCCATGTGCTCATTAACTGAAGATGTGGTTACATGCAGGTGAGGAGCAGATTATTTTACGCTGTCTTTTGTCTACCCTCCTCTTGAGATTTCTCCTCTGGCCACTAAGCTTTTTGATGCCAATCTCCGGAGTGAGATCATTTGTCGTATCCAAGAGGACATCTGATGCTCAGGCTTTAGAGGGATGCATCTGACACACAATGAGCGCCGAGTGCCACTCAGCTGTATCCGCTGTGTCACATGCCTTCACTAGTAGAAAGCTGTGGGGTACGAGGTACAAATCCTGAAATTACATGCACAGACAGTGGACATGCCTCGCCCAAAAACTGGCATTGCTGCAACATTGGATGATGGTGAGATGATGGATTATTAAAATATATTTTCTTATTTTGTAATCACCTTTAAGAAAACATACATGATTTACTCTTAATTTAACAGCATTCTATAAACATTATATAGATCTCAACAGGATTCATTAAATCAACAGGATTTATTTTTGCTTGTGTTTGTGTGTTATAGTTGGAATTGATATAGATGCAGAGTTAGACAGTGATGGTAAGTCATGGGATGGACTGAACATTTAAATGACTTTCAGAACTTAGATCTCTTGCTCTGTCTCTCTCTCTCTTTGTCTCTGTCTTTTTCTTTCTCTTATTTTCTCTCTCTCTATCTCTCGCTGTTATTCTCTCCCTCTCTCTCCTTTAAATAAGGATTTTATTCACATTTACACATTTCATGTTGCTGAGTGGTACAGCATGTTAGACTTTACATGTTTATATATCATTTACTATATATGTTATTTTAGTATATTATTGACAAATTGAGTGAAAAGTAGAAACTTTAAAATATTTACAATTAGAATTTTTTTCACTTTTTTTTTTTTTTTAATCTAATGACCATGTTTACTCTGTGATTACTGTCAGAGTGACATGCTTCAATAAAAGACAAAACTCACTGAAAATCTGACCTTCAGTAAAACACTGTTAATATTTTTAATATCACTTGTCTCATGAATTATTTTTTATATATAAGAAATGTTTCAGACAAAAATCATTTATCATAAAATAACATAATATAATGGGGCAGTGTTGGCCCGGTGGTAGGGTGCTGGCTTAGTGATCCGAAGGTCAGGGGTTCAAGACCCACTATCAACGGGTTGTCACTGCTGTTCCCACAGTGCAGCTAACTGGGTTATCAAAGGCCTGTCTATGGTGAGAGGAATGTAAAAGAACCATTGCTGACTTTCGTAAAGAGTAGGCTGCATCGGCGTCAGCGTGTTTCTGCCCTGCGATGGCCTGGCGAGCTTTCCAGGGTGTTCTCTGCCCTCGCCCAGAGTCAGCTGAGATGCGTACCAGCCTCCTTGCGACTCTAATTAGGATTAAGCGCTTCAGAAAATGAATGAATGAATAATATAATGCACAAAAATATTTTTTCTCATTTCTCGTGTATGTGAAAAGAAAATCTGAATGATTGTGTTTGATATTTTAAAAGTAATTTTTGCTTGTCATATGATGTGAGTCACTCTAATCTAAAACTTGGACTTTAAATTTAGATTTAAATAAATAACTTTTTTTGAAAACAGCTTTGTATTTTAAGGGTGGCATGGTGGTGAAGTGGTCCACACATCTGCTTCATAGCAAGAAGGTCCTGGGTTTGAGTCCGGCAAGGGTGGTTCTGTGTGGGGTTTGCATGTTCTCCCTGTGCTTGAATAGTTTTCCTCTGCGTAGTAAAGTTTCCTCCCACAGTCCAAATTAGTTTAACTGTTTCAAATTGCCCCAAATTCTGAGTGTGAATGATTGTGTGTGCGTTGCCCTGTGATGGTCTGGCAAGCTATTCAGGGTTACCCCGCCTTTGCCCAATGCCGGGTGAGATAGGCTCCAGCCTCCCTGCAACCCTTGTAGGATTAAGCGGTTCAACAAATGAGTGAATTATGACTGAGTTTTGTATTTTACAGACATTTTTACTTTCAGTGATGACTCCTGTCATTTCTTATTCGCTCATTTTCTGAGTCGCTTAATCCTACTAGGGTTGCGGGGAGGATGGAGCCTATCTTGGCCGACTCTGGGACCAACACACAACCATTCACACTCGCATTTAAGGGCAATATGTATGTCTTTGAACTGTGGGAGGAAACTGGAGTAACCAAAAGAAACACACACAAGCTTAGGTTGAACAAGTAAACTCCACACACCGCTGAGCTTGGAACTCGAACACAGGACCTTCTTTCTTTGAGGTGAACGTTCTAAGCACTATGTCGCCGTGCCACCCCACAATATAAAATGATTCTATAATATGTGTAACAGCTTACTGTGCTGAAAACAAAAATAAAGGAAACTTTATTTAAATTTAACCTAGTCTTCTTAACCAAAGAGCATTTTTTATGTTGATGTCTTCACATGAGTAAATGAAGGCATTTTTGTTGGTGTGCAGTATGAAATGTTCAATATATACACTGTAGTGTTCAGTTTTCAGTATGAAACAGTACAGTGTGATATCTCACCTGTTCTTCAGAGGACACCAAAAGAAGACCACGAAGTGCAAGAACACCCAGACCTGCTGCTCATAGAATGAAAGCAAAACAAGCAGACAGTGATGAAGATGAGGAAGATGAAGCTCCTCGCCAAAGAAGAGGCAGAAAGAAGAAAGATGACAATTCTGATGAGAAAGCAAGTGAGAAACCCAGCGCTCGGAGGAAAGCAAACAACAGAAAGAGGACCAATGCCAGAGCTCCGGACTCTGATGTGGACAGTGAAGAAGACAAAGGGAGCAAAAGGAAAGGAAAAGTAGTTACCAAGAAGGAAAAAGAAGAGGAGAACAATAAAGGGAAGACTGGAAAAGGAGTTGACAAAAACGGGAAGGAAAAAGGGGATGAGAAAAAGAAAAAAGGAGATAGCAGTGGGTACGGAGGTCTCTTGTACTTTAAAAAACTTTAAACATTTTATTATAACAAACATTTTATCATAACAGTTTATAAACACAATTTATAAACATTACAAGGAATTATGGGATGTGAGAATACAACACATACATTGGGGAAAGTTTGGGCTGCATACATTTTCTTCTAGTGCACATAAACAAGGTTAAATAAGATTTTTGTAAATTCTCTCTTTACACTGTCCAAGTTCCACTATACCGGTCCATCGACTGGAGAAAACACAGACATATACTCTCTAAAACATGACGCCCCACATACCTAACCATCAATTTAGTGAACAGCTTATTAATATAAACTACAAAGAAACCATGCAATCTGATTTTTATGCTATCCCAGGATAAAAAAGTTCTTCTGAGCGGAATCAAAATAATGGACCCTCACTCATCATTATCACACTTTAAAATGAAAGAATAAACCATAAAACTCTCGTTTTAGTTTTTTTTTAATTATGTTTTTTATTGTGTTTTTGCCCCCTAGCCACATATGACAGCTTTGTTCTTGAGGCCTGTTCCATGGAGCAGGCCAATAAAGTCATGTTTGGTGGTTAAAAAAAAAAAAAACCTAATTCTTAAACATTAAAAAATTTACATTTCTTACTATCCAACTTATTTTAAATGTTGTTGCTTTTCTTGCAACGAGTCGAAAATGAACAGAACAGCCACCCAGATAGGGTTAGCATAGCCTCATGTAAACATTATGCAGATGGGATAGAAAAGAAAGCATCGGCCGGTTGGCGCATTAATATTTGGCTTATAATTCAATTCAATTCAATTCAGTTTTATTTGTATAGCATTTTTTACAATTGACGTTGTCGCAAAGCAGCTTTAAATAGAAAAACGAATTTAAAAAAGAATTTTAACATTTAAACATTTCTTCTACAAACCCTACACATATAATGTTTAAGGATGACTTCTTCCCTCACCACCGGCAACAAGAGACTGCGATGATTGCAGGCCTGTTTCTTGGAGCAGGCTGATAAAGTCATATTTGGTGGGGAAAAAACTCATTCTTAAAAAATGCTCTTACCATTAAAAAGTTTCATTCTGAATTTTGTTGCTTTTTCTAGAACAAATCTAGAATGACTAGAAGAGCCGACTTTTTAACTTTAAAAAGTTATTCTATTATACTATAAGAAAGCATGAATACACTGGGGAATTTATTGACTAAGAGCCTCTATGACATCCTGCACCTTGGAATGTGATGTGGAGGGGTACAGGGCTTTGCATCCAGATTTGATAACTTGGCAGCGGAATTTCAGACCAATTTCTACAGAACAGAAGGGTAAAAAAGCCGTCCTGGTAATGCTTTTTACAGTCAATGTGTCAGTTTGACACAGTTTCAAATAAGATATTGCAAGTTCCTAAATTACTGGAAAAGGGACAAAACACATCTAGGACTTGAAATGAAGTTAAAGCTAGAAAAAAGAAGAAAAAAAATTGCTAGTTAACTAAAAAATAGGTGAACAAAAATAGAATTCAATAACAAACCGTACAGAGCTGATAACAGAGATTATAGTGACAATGAAATGGTGATTTAAAATACAGTCCATAAGTGAGCAGTGTGAGATTTGTTGTCTGCACATTACAACTAATTTAACAGAATCATATTGTGATATCTGATGTCTCTTTCTGGTAGCTCATCTTCTGCCGAGTCAGATGTCGAGTCTCTATCGGAAGGAGAAATGGCTCGGCTAAAAGAGGAGGTTGAAGAAAAGAAGAAAATTATTGCCACACTCCGAAATAAACCATGGCGGATGAAAAGAAGACTCGGGGTTTTGAAGTAACTTAAGCTTGTTTTGGTTCAGTAAATGACTTATTGCATGCTTCCTTAGCAGTTGTTGGATGGTCAAGTTTTAATTGGATGTTTAGGGTCTAGCACAGCATCACTATTGCTGAGCTTGTAAAATAATGTGTGGGTATAATTAAGTTGTGTACCTGGAGTTTCACATTTCACTTTTGCACCTTCAACTGCAAACCTCCATGAATTTAACAGAATTTTTGCCGCATTGTATCAATGCAGTCGTGTGATGAGTTTCATGCAGGTATATTTTACAGATTTACAGCTTTATTCTACCGGGTGACACAGTGGTTCGCAAGCAAGATAGACCGCAACCCTAGCAAAAAGTAAACGGTTAGGCAAATGAATGAATGAATGAATGAATGAATAAACAAATAAATTTTACTAGGGTCCCAAGGAGGCTGGAGCCTATCTTACTCAACTCTAGGCAAAGGCAGGATACACCCTGAACTTTGCCGAGCCAACACACACACAACCACTCACACTCACACCTAGGGGCAATTTGGAACGGACAATTAGCCTAATGTGCAAGTTTATGGACTGTGGGAGGAAACCAGAGTACTCGGAGGAAATCCATGCAAGCTCAAAGAGAACATGCAAACTCCACACACCCTTGCCGGACCTTCTTGTTGTGAGGTGAACATGCTAACCTCCATGCCACTGTGCCGCCCCCCTCCAGATTTCACCAATTTCTTAAAAGAACAGAAACCAAATCTCTCTGATCAAGTTTGAAAAAATGCTTGTGAATCCTTTGCACTCTGTCCTTGTGATGAACCTTTACCTCAGTCTGCCCAAGGCAATCGTGAGACAGAGAGTTTAGACTGAAGTTCAGAGGTAGTAGAATCAAACAGTGTCCAAGAGAACATTGATAGCCTGTGTTGGCACCTGGACAGGGGGTTTTATTTCACCAGAAAAAAAGGTGGCAATGTGGCAAGGAAATCTTTTAATTGATCTGGCACCTGGAAGGAATTCCTGGTGATCAACCAATCTGGCTAGGTGATGGACATCATGGTTAGCTTTTGCAATTCTTTTTAGATTGGTACTTTATAAAGTTTCTTAATGAGGTAACTCTAATAGGTTGGCTGACAGGATAATAATCTGTCTGGATCAGGCTGAAATTTCTGCATATTGTTGACTAACTGGATGGCCAGTAAATTTGCAGACTTGGTAATGACATTCAAGTGAGTGCTGGTTATTGCACCCTCTTTCCACTGACATCAAACAATTTACATCCGCCAAGGAGATTGTGTTTTTGGTTAGGTTTGTGTATTTGTTCGCAGGGCTTTATGACAGTGGTGGGGCTTTGGACAAGGAAGACTCCATTACATTTTGTAGATGATTCAAATTCTGGATCCGAGCATTTTTCCAACAATTTTTTAAACATTGTTAGATAGGAGGATTTTTCACATTTTGGTTCATGTGGGTGATTACTGGGCTTGGTGGAGGTTTGTGCTCTTGTTGTCTTATTTTACAAATATGCTTCCTCTGATGTCCAGCATCCATCCATCCGTCCATGCATTATCCATAACACTTATCCATCAGGGATAAGCTGGAACCAATCCAAATGACTTTGGGTGAAAGCCATGGTTACACCCTGATTAGGTTGTTAATCTGTCACAAGGCTAATGGTATATGGTACTGAGTGTAAAAAATGTATATATTCATTTACTCATTCATTCGCTGAACTGCGGAGAGGCTGGAGCCTATCTCAGCCGACTCAGGTTGAAGACAGGGTACACCCTGAACTGCTCCCCAATCCATTGCACGGCCAACATACCCACAACCACTCACGCTCACACCTAGGGGCAATTTGATTTAGCCAATGTGCCTAATGTGCATGTCTTTGGACTGTGGGAGGAAACCTAGGTTTCATTCAAGCATTCCAGTTTCTTCCCACAGTTCAAAGAAATGCACATTAGGATAACTGACTGTTTCATATAGCCATTAGGTGTGTGCATGTTGGCCATGTGATAGACTGGTGAGCTATTTAGGGGGTACTTCACCTTCGCCCAAAGTCAGCTGAGATGGGCTCCAGCCTCCCCGTAACCCTAGTAGGATTAAGTGGTTTGGAAAAAGAATGAATGAATGAATTGTTATTAAAGGCTTACGAGTGTCTCTGCTTGAGTGCTAAAGATATCGTATTTCTTTTGTTGTGTGTTTAATGTCTTGTCATGATCCCTGCATATCATCAGTCCGGAAGGTAATTAATTGGCCAGTGTATTCGGTTACATTGGAAACTAGCAACAGGTGAAATGTGATATTCATGTCAGCATGTGTGTTTACTCTACAGAGATGATAAATTGGGCCACTAACTGCATGTAATGATGCTGTATGAAAGGTCTGAACATTATTTTCTAATGAAGTAATACAATGTGGTGAAAAAGTCTTTGCCCCCTTTTCTGATTTCCTTTATTTTTGTTTATTTATAACACTTCTGATCTACAAACAAAAGTAGTCTATACAAAGCAGTGTTCAATGATTTTTTGATTTACTGAAAGACAAAAACTCTCAAACACCTAGATCACACATGTAACACACTGCTTCTTTAGTCACTGAGACCAAATTTAATTGATAAAGGGTTAATTTATAGTAGTCATCCCCAAGATCAATTACTGCCAGCCCTGTTGAATTTGGACATCACTTGAATACAACCTTTTCAGAAATGTGAAGTTGCCTAAAAAGTCTAAGCAAACAGCACACTATGTCTCAACTAAAGGAAATATCAGAAGACCTGAGTGTGGCAGTGAGGGCATGACTGTAGAATGAGGAATCAGATATCAGGTAGAATCAGGAGGTAGCATTTGGATGACCTGCATCTAATTACCGGTGATTACATATGTGCATGTCTGTGTGTTCACAGGATAGCCGGTTCTTATGAGAGAGACAGAGTGAGAGAGAGAGAAAGAGAAAGAGGGAGGGAGAGAGAGAGAGAGAGAGAGAGAGAGAGAGAGATGCTGACAGGCTGTGGGTTTTTGTCTTATGCACCTCTCCGTCAGTGCTCATGATACCACCATTAAAAAGACACCGGGGAAAATGCTAAACAAGAGAAATAGAAATGCTTGTCTACATTCACCAAAAAACAAACAAACAAAAAAAAACCTTGAGCACCATCCGAAATCTTTTTGGATGATGCTCTGAAGAGTGAGGAGTCAAAAGTGGAATAAATTGGACAACATGTTACCATCACACTACCACCATGTTTGATTGTGGGCATGATATTCTTTTTGTAGAACACAAATAGAATATCATGCCCACAATCAAACATGGTGGTAGTGTGATGGTGTGGGGGTGCTTTGTTGCATTAGAGGCTTGCTATGATTGAGGGAAGCATGAATTTAGTTTGCCCTCTACCATAAAGTATTGACAGAGACTGTCATCTGGGCCATGATCTGAAGCGTAATCACAATAGGTTTATGCATCAGGTCAACAATCTGTACCATAAGAGCAAGTCCCCCGCTGAATTGGCGAAAAAAGTGTTATGATTAACATCTTGGTATGGCCTTGTCAAAGTCTTGACCTGAATTCCAGTGAAATGTTGTGGCAGGACTTAAAAAAGGTTCAGTCAACAAAAGGGTGGGCCAGAATTTCTCCACAGTGATGTTAAAGATTGATCTCATGTTACTAGAAGTGTTTGCTTGCAGTTGTTTTGTATGGGAGATAGAGGTGTTAGTGAGATTTTGTCTTTCGTTAAATAACCAGACCATTTAAAGGTCCAGTCTTACATAGGATATGAGTTTGCTTAAATATGTTAAATCTTTCCTGCTAGGCATGTTGAAATCATTAGAAAAAGAAAGTATGTAGATAACAAAGAAATAAATCCAGTTTTTTTGAGCGAGCAGCATTAGCTCTCCAAAACACAGCAAA
>JBCNYH010000023.1:26079001-26092632 GCA_039654325.1 Tandanus tandanus | reverse complement strand
CATGTTTTCACTTCCACACTTTTGCCGAGCCCAGTGTATGACGTTTCACGTACCACGTGACCTGACATGACCTAGTTTAGCCTGTTTGGCAGCTGTGGGCTTAAAGTGACGGGAAACACAAAATTGAACTTGGCAGACCCCCTTATCCAGAGCGACTTACAGAAGTGCTTTTAAAGTCTCTATCAGTGAATATATTCTGATACTGGTTCACTAAGACATAGACTAAGTATACCATCAGTCAAAACTCAGTGGGTAGGTATTTTGTGTGTGTTTAAACATTTAAATGTCATGCAATTAAGTATTACAAATAAACAAAAATAAGAAATATCAGAAGGGGCAAAGACTGTAGAAGGAAAAACTGTAGAAACCTTGCTCCACTTGTAGGTAGTTTTACCTGAGTGATCTTAACAGCAAATCTAAGAATCCATAATAATAATAAAACAAATGCAAGGATTTCTGAGGTTTTTTATTTGTTTTTTTTGTTTGTTTTTTTACTTTTTACGAAGATATACATTGAATACAAAATTTGTTTATTTATAACTTCATTAAGGTAAAATATCTTGTTTGTCTGTCTGTCTAAATGGTTTTAGGGAGGCACAAGAATTTGTAGAGAAGTTTGAAGGTGCTTTGGGTAAAGGAAAAGGCCGAAAGCTGTACGCGTTCAAAGTGATGATGACCAAGGTACAAAATCTTCTTTAGCAGACCATTGTGGTCTATTAAAAACCTAGAAAACATGCTGTTTAAATGCAGTGTAAGGTTTTTTATTTTTATTTTATTTATTTATTTATTTTCAGAAATTGATCAAGTTCAATCGTGACTTTGAAAACTTTAAAACAGCGATGATTCCATGGGAGAGGAAAATCAAAGAAGTAGAAAGTTGGTTGTGTCTCTACATTTATACCCAACTGATTTATCCAATCCAATTTCCTGTCTTGGTTTAAGTTTCTTGTTTGTTTCAGATTTCTGACTTGATCTACTTTTTCTAAGGTCATTTTGGGTCATCTGTAGCCTCCTACTTCATCTTCCTTAGATGGATGTATGGCCTCAACCTTGTTCTCTTTGGTCTCATGTTTGGACTTGTTGTCATTCCTGAGGTAAAGTTGCATGATATTTTGGTATAAAAGGGTGCCATTTTGTGTGTTTTTTAAAATTGATTGGCCTTAATTATGATAGCAGAACAGAATGACACACTGAGGTTTGATTTATCCAAACGGCATTGTTACAGATCTCAAATTAGAAAGGTTTTCTTCACTAGTTTATGAATATCTTTTCATTATTGGCAATACTGTGCACTGTGAACTGTGTTTCAATTGGTCATCCTAAATCAGACACTTTTTTTCTGGGGCATAATGACTGTACGAATGTAATATATTTTTACCTTCATCTTCGTCTTCTTCTGCTTAATCCGGTGTCGGGTCGCGGGGGCAGCAGCCTAAGGAGTGAGGTCCAGGCGTCCCTCTCCCAAGCCACTTCCTCCAGCTCTTCCTGGGACACTGAGGTGTTCCCAGACCAGCAAAGAGACATAGTCCCTCCAGCGTGTTCTGGGTTGACCCCGGGGTCTCTTCTCAGTTGGACATGCTCGAAACACCACACCAGTGAGGCATTCAGGCATTCTAATCAGATGCCCAAACCACCTTAACTGGCTCCTCTGGACGCAGGGGAGCAGCGGTTCTACTCTGAGCTCCTCCTGGATGACCGAACTGCTCACCCTATCTCTAGCCTGCCACCCTGTGTAGGAAGCTTATTTTAGCCGCTTGTATACACGATCTTGTTCTTTTGGTCACTACAAAAAAGTTTGTGACCATAGGTCAGGGTTGGAACGTAAATCGACTGGTAAATTGAGAGCTTTGCCTTCTGGCTCAGCTCCCTCTTCACCACGACAGACCAGTACAAGCTCCTCTTTACAGCAAAGGCTACACCGATCCACCTGTCGATCTCCTGCTCCATTGTTCCCTCACTCGTGAACAAGACCCCGAGATACTTGAACTCCACCACTTGGGGCAGGACCTCATTCCAGACCCGAAGGGTGCATTCCACCCTTTTCTGGCTGGGAACCATGGCCTCGGACTTGGAGATGCTGATTCTCATCCCGGCTGCTTCACACATAGCTGTGAATCTCTCCAACGAGAGCTGGAGGTCCCAGCTTGATGAGGTCAAAAGGACAACTTCATCCACAAAAAGCAGAGAGGAGATCCTATAGCCACCAAACCAGAACCCCTCAACACCTTGGCTGCGCCTAGAAATTCTATCCATAAATATTATGAACAGAACAGGTGACAAAGGACAGCCTTGGCAGAGTCCAACCCACACCGGAAACAAATTCAACATGTTATTACCAATGTGGACCAAGCTCTGGCTCAATACAGAGACCGAATGGCCCGTAGCAATGGGTCCGGTATACCATATTCCTGGAGAACACCCCACAAGATAGCCCAAGGGACATGGTCGAAAAGCACATGTGGACAGGTTGGGCAAACTCCCATGCCCCCTCCAGGATCCTGTAGAGTGTGTAGAGCTGGTCAAGAGTGCTGTGGCCGGGACGAAAACCACATTGTTCCTCCCGGTCGGATCCTCCTCTCCAGTACTCCTGAATAGACTTTCCCGGGTAGGCTGAGGAGTGTGATTCCATGATAGTTGGAATACACCCTCCGGTCCCCCTTTTTGAAAAGGGGAACTACCACCCCGGTTTGCCAATCCCTATGATGTTTATGTTTGCCAATCCCCCGATGACCACGCAATGTTGCAGAGACGTGTCAACCAAGATGGTCCTACAACATCCAGAGCCCTGAGGTATTCAGGGCAGACCTCGTCCAGCCACGGAGCCTGGCCACAAAGGAGATTTTTTACTACCTCAGCAACCTCTGCCACAGTGATGGGCACACCCCCTCCCGAAACCCCAGGCTCTTCCTCTTCCACAGAGGGTGTGTTGGTGGGATTGAGAAGGTCCTCAAAGTAATCCTTCCACCCTGCCGACAACATCCCCAGTCAAGGTGAGCAGCTCCCCACTTCCACTGTAAACAGTGTTTGTGGAGTGCTGCTTCCCCCTTCTGATGTCGGATGGTGGTCCAGATCCTTTTCAAGGCCAACTGATAGTATTTTTCCAGGCCCTCACCGAACTCCTTTCACACCCGAGATTTTGCTTCAGCGACAGCTTGGGCTGCAGCGCGTTTGGCCTGTTGGTACTCGTCCAGTGCCTAAGGAGTCCCACAGGCCAAAAGGACCAAAAGAACCTCCTTCCTCAGCTTGCTGCCCCCCCTCACCACAGGTGTCCACCACCTGGTTCGCCCCCATGACAGGCATCGATGACCTTCCGTCCACAGCTCTGGGCTGCCGCCTCAATAATGGAGAACCAGAACATGGCCCATTCTGACTCTATGTCCCCAGCCACCATTGGGATGTGGTTGTAGCTGCGCTCCTCTTTTCACCCGAGTGTCCAGAATATGCGGCCACAAAGCTGATGACATGACTACAAAGTCAATCATCGAACTGCGGCCTAGGGTGTCTTGGTGCCAAATGCACTTATGGACTCCTTTATGTTCGAATATGGTTTTGGTGACAAACAAACCATGATGAGCACAGAAGTCCAACAACGAAACACCATTCGGGTTCAGATCGGAGAGGCTGTACCTACCAATCACACCTTTCCAGGTCACACTGTCATTGCCCACATGGGCGTTGAGGTCTCCCAGGATGATGAGGGAGTCCTCAGGGGGAGCACCCTGTAGCACACCCCCTAGGGACTCCAAAAAGGGTGGGTACTCTGAACTGTCATTTGGTGCATAAACACAAACAACAGTCAGGACCCATCCCCCCATCTAGAGGCAGAGGGAGGCTACCCTTTTGTCAACCGGGGAAAACCCCAATATGTGGACACTGAGATGGGGGTCAACAAGGATGACCACACCGGCTTGCTGCCTCTCCCCATGAGCAACTCCAGAATGAAACAAGGTCCAACCCCTCTCAAGATGGGTGGTTCCAGAGCCCAAGCTATGTGTCAAGGTGAACCGGACTGTATCTAGTTAGTATCTCTCAACCTTGCACACCAGCTCAGGCTCCTTCCCTGCCAGAGAGGTGACATTCCATTTCCCAAGAGCCAGAGTCAGTAGCCGAGGATCGGTCCAGCAGAACCCACGCCTTAGGCTGACACCTGGCTCATACTGCACCTGACCCCTATAGCCCCTCCCACAGGTGGTGGGTCCATGAGAGTACCCTGTCTGGGAGTGACCCTTGTCTCCTCTTCGGGCTGGGCCCGGCCGGGCTCCATGGGCAGAAGCCCGACCACCAGACGCTCGTGGCTCCAGGGGGGACCCTGGTAATCCGTGTCTGAGCAAGGGAAACTCAGTCTTTGCACTTGTTTTTCTTATAGGGATATTCTGAACCGCACTTAGTCTGAACCTTCACCTAGGACCTATTTGCCTTGGGTGATGCTACCAGGGGCACAATGCCCCCAACAACATAGCTCCCAGGATCATTAGGACATCATTAGGATATATATATATAATTATAATAAGGCAAAGATATACAATATACAGCCACTTAAATTATTGTGGGAAGTCCCTCTGTCTCTCTGTCAAGATGTCCCGCCAGGGTGCCAGACACTACCACCCCTCTCTGTCATATCATCACCAACTGATTGAGCTACACACAGAACATATCCACATAGAAGTGACTGTACATATATTAATGTTTGCCCATGAACATGCATGGTGTCCATTAATCAACTGATTCAGTATTAAAAAATAGTGAAGAGCATGCTGTACATTTTAATTTATAAATGTATAAATTGTGGGGGGGTTGTGTAGGGGGTTGTAGAAAAATTTTTAGATTCCTCCTTAAATTAATTTTACTATGTAAATCTGCTTTGTGACAATGTCAATTGTAAAAAGCGCTATACAAATAAAACTGAATTGAAATTGAATTGAATTTATACACAAATACTTATAAATTTGCAGTGACTGCCTTCTCTTATTTTAAATTTAATTCAAGTCAAGATTAAAATGTCTGATTCCTCTTCCAAATACGAATCTGTATTCAGGTTTACCAAAAAAACACACCACAAAGCCAACACAATCCTAAAATCCATGTCTCGTTGGCTGATAATAAATGTACAGGTTAGTGTATTGAGATTAAATTTTTATGAATCTGTGGGTTATCAGGTTCATGCAGGGAGCCACAAATATTATTTCTATAAAATCCATGACATACCTTCATAACATTCCCACTTTAATTTCAGCTGTTGTGTTATTAAGTGGAATTCTTGTCGCTGTTTTATAAGTTTAAACATCATTGATTCGTGATTTTATAAGTTTAAACACCATTGATTTGCTTCGACGCTCTCTGTTTTTGGCACTGTGCACCTAGTATTGTAGTAAACAAAGACACGTTTGCACATTCCCTTTCATCTGGACTTTAAAATGCATATCTGTGCTCCTGTATCATGTTTAATTGAATGGATTTTCAAATAAATTATTTTATTCATTTAGTTTTCTCATGATAACAAAACTTTTGTTTTTCCTGTGATAATGATATAATTAATATGAGATCTAGAGATAATAAAACGGTGTTGATTAGGAAAAAAAGCTAAAAACATGTCAGAGGAGCAGGTATCAGTAATTTTCTTTGAATTTTTGAGCTTGCAGCTCCACGCTACTTTTGCAGCATATTGAATTTTGTGGTCTAGACACTATTACATGATGGCTACATTAATACATGGAAATAGCAAGTTCAAGGCTTAGAAAACCAACACATTTAATTAAACTTTGCCAAAAGCATCTAATTAAGGTGAAACTGATAAGTGACACTTAACCACATATTACGTGTGCTTTTTGTATGATTTTGAGCCTGTGTTGATTTCAGAAAAAGTATAATATAATTTAAACAATTGTGCACCAAATTTTTGGATTTCTTTTCCTACTGAATGTTAAAAAATTGTATGTTGTATAATTATTCCAGAACAAGGAATTAAAATTGCAATATCACCATGACATTCAATCCATGACAAGCGTATATAAACTTCTGACCTCTCCTGTGTTATTGAGTACTACTGAATTATTTAGAACTAACTGTACAGCCAATAGAAAAGGTATTTAGTTACAAGAGGGTGGAATGTAGGACTGGACCTGCTGGACCTGAGAGTATAAATGGTTAAATCCAACCAACGCCAGCACAACAAATGGTTTATATGCAACCTATGAACAACTCAGACATTAACAATGACCAAGTTGAACAGACGTTACTATTCTGTTGAAACTATTCCTACTCTTTCAGACAGATTTGGTGATTGAAGTAATCTGTAAAGTCACATCTCGCTCTCTTTCTGGAGGTCCTGATGGGTTTACCTTATGGCTCCATCGCCAGGAAAACGGTGCCGCGTGAGGAGGAGCCCACCGCGATGGACTTCTCCGTCCTTTTTGAATTTGGAGTAAGGAATAGATAATAATACAATAAAACGTTGGTTAAAATTATTTCATAGACTCATTTAAAATTTTTATAATGTTTTTCTTTTTCAAAGGGCTACTGCAAGTACTCTGTTTTGTTTTATGGCTACTATAATAACCAGAGTACCATTGGATTACTTAAGTTCCGTCTTCCCTTGTCCTATTTCCTAGTTGGAATAGGAATATTTGGCTACAGCCTGATGGTGGTGATAAGAACGTGAGTCTCTTTATCTATACAGAATTCACCTTCCTGTTTTGGAGAGGAAGATGAGATCATAGAGATGAGAAAATAGTTGCGTTATGATACAAATGTATCATAACACAACTATTTTATTAGAGTGGCACTCGTAGAGTGTAAGGTACCTCCACCAGGCAATGGATTATTATAAATTGGCATAGTTATAATGAAATGTCTCCCTCTAGTGGGCATCGGATGAGCATATTAAAGATTAACGTTTGAGATAAAACGTTAAAGACAGGGATTTCTTTTTTTTTTTTTTCAACTTGATCCCATGCATGCATCACCTCCAAAATTCCACCAAGTTTGATGAAAATCAGATCAGTAGTTTTTGTATAATCCTGCTAATAGAAGAAAAATCCTTAATAACAAATAAGTGCTTCTTAAGATCCCTTTAATAAATTCCAGATCATGGAATCCAGATCATAATCAAGATCTGCTTCCAAATGTTCTTGCCAGGCCCATACCCCATCCCTCCACTAAGTTAGTTTAAAATCTGTTCAGTACTCCTAATATATAATCCTGTGAAAAGACAAACAAACAGAGAGACGCTAATGAATACATAACCTCCCCACTAAGTGTTGGAGGTAAGAATCATGCTAAATTGATTGGAAAATTGATTGGAATTGTAGATAGCTACTGGCTGATATGTTATTTTTTCATAGAATGGCAAAAAACGCCAATGAAGGAGGTGATGGGGCAGAGGAGAGTGACTTTGCCTTTTGTTGGAAACTGTTCACTAGTTGGGATTATCTCATCGGAAACCCAGAGACAGCCGACAACAAATACGCTTCCATCACAACCAGCTTCAAGGTCAGACAAAACTTCATAATGTCATACCGCTCATTTAACAACTATTTAAACTTATCTCCAAAAATAAACTCAGGGATTGTGTTACAAGAACTATGTTCACACATCTTAGTGATTTTTATGGAATGCTTAACCTTAGTGACACAAAACATTATGAATATTATTAATTACTTGAACGTATATACTGAGACACGAATTTCAACACAAATGTAAGATTTACGTTAAAACAAAATTATTCGTGTTCAACATACAGTTTTAAGGATATTAATAAAAAAATCTAATTCAGATTATTTAGAGTTCATTTCCACAATGAAAGTGCACTTCACCTCAGACCTTGTCAGTACCCTGTTTGCCACCTGATACCTGGTCCACCCCAGTCGTTTTGCTTCACAACATTAGCATCAACATAACGCTCCCCACCCCTACACCAAACTTGCACTATAGCATCAGCAACTCTCAACATGAAACATGATTCATCAGAAAACAGGAACCTGTTCCATCTGAGAACATTCCAGAGGCTCATTCTCACTCATTTTCAGAAGGAAACTTAATTTTTAAAATAACTTGAATTTACATTATAATCACTAAAAATAATGAGCTTATATTTGCTATAAAATATTCAAAAAAGTTTGAGTCAGCATACATTATTGTTATTGGAAGTCTTTGTTCAGCTTTAAAACTAACCTGCTAAGACATTTTGACCACACACCATACCCTTTTTGACCAAAAGTACACCTATTTGCAGTCTTGTATGGGGGTCTTCCTCAAACAGTTACCACAAAGTTAGAATCACACAATATTTTAGAATATCTTTGTATGCTATAAATTTACAATTTCCTGCCCCAGCATGAAATTTCTCTCTGTGCACAAACGGAGGACTATAAAAACATGATTCACCAGAGTTAGAAGTGAAAAAATCATTTGAGTCTCTTTTAAACCCTGAAAACCTTTGAAATTAATTGGAACAACAATCATACAGCAGGCCTTGTCATCAGACATCATAACCTGTCCTCACTAACACTCAAATATCTGAATGGGCACAGCTCATGTTGGCAGACATGGCCTAATGGCTAGAGAAGTGGGTTTGGGACCGAAGGGTCGCTGGGTCAATTCCTGAACCGGCAGGAAGAATATGTGGTGGCGGGGGGAGGACCTCCCCCTCCCCTTATTCCTCTTTTACGGCTGAGGTGCCCTTGAGCAAGCCACCTAACCCCCAACTGATCTCCAGGCTCCGCAATTTGTCTGCCCATTTCTCCTGTGTGTGTGTCTACGTGTGCATGTGTGTGTGTGTGTGTGCTCACTTTGGATGGGTTAAAATGCATTGCCAAATTTCCCTTGTTGAATTAATACAGTATATCAAAATCGAAATTGAAAAAAACTCCCCACAGCCATGGCCCAAAATCTAGTGGGAAGCCTTCCCAGAAGAGTGAAGCAAACTTATAACAACACACTGGGGACTAACTGTAATGGGACTCACGACTGTGATGGTATTAATACTTTAATCCATGTTCCCACAGGAATCTATAGTGGATGAACAGGAGAATTTAAAGGAAGAAAACGTTCATCTGAGGAGATTCCTGCGTGTCCTTGCTAATGTACTGATCCTGTGCAGCCTGGGAGGGAGTGGATATCTCATTTACTTTGTGGTGAAAAGATCGCAAGACTTTGCTAAACTAGAGCGCAATGAGTTAACCTGGTACCAGAAAAATGAGGTAACTTTTATAATGGATTGGCTGGTTTTGGTATTGTTGCATTCTACACTACTACTAGATACTATTATTAATATTATTAATATTTATTACACAGGAACGGAGCAATATGATTAGTCTTCCGTCTCAGGATTTAAAAACATTATTATTCATTCAAGATATTTTCTTGTTCCTTTTTGGTGGAAATCCATCAAATAATTCAAGGTCTTGCATGATTGCTATCAGATAAGTGGATTATTGCATCATTGAGATCGGATAAGCCCACGATCAAATAATTCTCTATATCATAGTTCACCTAATTTAATAATTGCTTATTATTCTGTGTGGATAATGCTCTAAACTAAACTAAAAACTAAACTAAAACAGCTGACTCACAGTTTGTCACAGTTACTTCGGGATTGGGGGGAAGATGGAAATGGAAAAATACATAATAAAAATCTGGTTTTACAACCCCTGCTAAAAATTATGAAATCAGAGCTCTTGGAGGATGTTCATTCAATTGTTTAATTTGGAAAATAATAATAATAATAATAATAATAATAATAATAATAATAAACCAATCACAGACGTTTCAAAACTATTTTTATTCAAAATTCCAAAATTCTGACGTTAAGAAACATTTTTTTTTTAAATGAAAGAAAGATGTTGTAGTCAATTGTAATTTTTGGTATTAGATCAAACATAGTAAAAAATATGAAATCACTGAATTCTGAGAATGGGCAGTGGTGGCCTGGTGACATGGGCACTGGCTTACTAATCCAAAGGTCAGGGGTTCAAGCCCCACTATCACCAAGTGCTCGTCGTGCAGCTAAATGGGTTATCAAAGGCCAGCCATGTCTCTCACTATCTGTGTTGAGAGGCATGTAAAAGAACTATTGCTGTTGTTTGTAAAGAGTAGGCCATTGGCGAGCTGTCCCGGGTGTACTTTTCCCCAACCACAGTCAGCTAAGATGAGCACCAGCCTCCCCGTGACCCTAATTAGGATTAGGCAGGGCAAAAAATTAATGAATGAATTCTGAGAAAAATATGATGGAATCATGAAAAAAAGCCACAGCACAAGTGCTGTGTTTTACTACCCCTGGGTTTTATCACAGTTGGAAATTTCTGAGGCATCGACTTAACTATTGATGAGAAGAATTCTTCATCAATCCTCTTCCAAATTTCTCTTCTTGCTGTTACCAGATTAATTTTGCAGGTTGGAGCCTTATCATGGACCGTTTTCTTCCATTTCCACCGGAGATTTTTAGTGAAAATCCGGACTATTTGCAGACCATGCCACTGACATTATACGTCTTTCTTGAAGGAAAATTTTCTACATTTTTAAACATTTTTGCCCGATGGATAGATGCATCATCAACCTGAAAAATTTTGCCATCATCACCAAACACCTTTCAACTGTTGGAAGAAGAAAAGTTTCCAAAATTTCAATGTAAAGTAGTGCATTTATTGAAGATGTAATGACGGCCATCTTCTCTGTACTTTTACCTGAGACGCAGCCCCAGATCATCAATGATTGTGGAAAATTACAGGTTTTCTTCATGCTGTCATCTTCTGAAATTTCATTGGAATGGAACCAAACTAAAGTTCCATCATGATTACCTCACCCAATGCAGATTCATGATTCATCACTGAATGTCACTTTCATCCAGTTGTCCACAGTCCATGATTGGTTTTCTTTAGCCCACTGTAACCTTGTTTTTTCTCTTTAGGTGTTACTGATGGCTTTCATTTGGCTTCTCTAGATGTAAATTCAAGTTTCAAGTTTTATTTGTCATATACAGGTAACAAAGGAACATCACTACTGGCAATGAAATTCTTGGACTCAGAGCCCCCTCTATATTCCACATAAGAAACAAATATTGCATGTAAAGAAACAAGTATTGCACATAAAGAAACATTTGGATAAAATCTAAAGTATACAATCAAAAACTATATAAATAAAATAAATAAAAATATAAGCTAAAAGAAGTTTAAAATATATAGAGAGTGGGATAATACCGAATAATTAAAGGAAATACTGAAGTGGCCATCAGGAAGTTTAAGATCCAGTTGCATAAGGAGACACTGATGCGCAGATTCCAGAGCTTCATGACAATCCTGGATGTGATTATGGTGTTAAAAGCAGAGCTGTAGTCAATATACAGTATTCGCACATAAGTGTCCTTGTGGTCCAAGTGTGAGAGGGCAGTGTGCAGAGCCAGCGCTATTGCATCATCTGTGTATCTGTTTGACCAGTAGGTGACCTGAAATAGGTCTAGGTATATGGAGGTAAGTGCTACTGGGCGATAGTCATTGAGGCAGCTCACATTAGGTTTCTTTGGGACAGGGAAGATAGTGGTCCTCTTGAAGCATGTGGGGACAACAGACACGAGCAGGGAAAGGTTAAAAATGTCTGTGAAGACATGTCCCAGTTCCTGAGCGCACGCTTTAAGAACACGACCTGGGATATTGTCCAGTCAAGGAGCTTTCTTTGTGTGTACTTTTTTAAAGTATATACACCCATCTGCCTGAGGAATCTGAAAAGGACAGCTGTCCTCCACTGACAGAAACTCTGGCTTGCTGTGGTTCTCAAAAGCGGGCATAGCAGACCTGGTGGGAGTACTGTGAGCATACTCAATCAAAGAAAGTAAAGCACTCCAAGAGGCAGGATTAGAGGCAGACACACAATGCAAGGCTGCTTCCAGGTCCTGATTGGCATGTTCTTCTTGACCACTGCTCTGTGGATGAAAGCCAGATGTGAGACTGACAAATGCACCTAATGCTTGACAGAACAATTTCCATACCTGTGAGGCAAATTGAGGACACCGATATGAAACAATGTCCGCAGGTATGCCATGCAGGTGGAAAATATGGTCCATAAGCTGGTTTGCTGTCTCCTGGGCCGATAGAAGCTTGGGAGGCGCAATAAAGTAAGCAGGCTTGAAAAATCTATTAACCACTGTCAAAATAACCGAGCTACCTTGGGAGACTGGGAGGCCATTGACACAGTCCTAGCAGATATGGGACCAGGGACAGCTTGGCATGGGAAGAGGGGTAAGAAAACCTGCAGGCAGTTGGTGTGAGGACTTTCCTCGGCACATACTGAGCAAGCGGAGATAAAGGCATTTGCATGTTGGTAAGGCCACCAACAACATCTTTTGATTAGAGAAAGGGTTCAGTTTATACCTGGGTGGCAGGCAAGTGGAGAAGAATGACATCACTGAAGTGCTTGAGAACGGTATTGCAGCAGGAATGAATAACTGGTTAGGAGGTCCAGTGCCAGGATCTGGTTCAGTCTGCTGAGCTTCACATACCATCAATATCCTAGGAAACTGTTTGTTGATGATATCTCAAGAGGAGGGAAGGATAGTGTTAGCCTCTGTGACTTCCTTTGTGCTGTCGAGAGAGCACATCTGGCTTAATATTCCAGAAACCAGGTCTGTAAGTCAAGGTGAAATTGAATCTACCAAAAAACAAAGCCCACTGAGCTTGCATAGAGTTGAGTCTTTTTGCACACTGGATATATGCCAGGTTTCTATGGTCCGTCCAAAGGATAAATGGCTATTCTACACCTTCTAGCCAATGTTGCCATTCCTCTAAGGCCAGCTAAACTGCAAGAAGCTCTCTGTTGCCCATATCATAGCTCCTCTCAGCAGGAGACAAGCTACTGGAAAAGAAGGCACAGGGGTGTATTTTCTGGTCTAACTCTGAGTTCTGAGAGAGTACGGCTCCAACACCAATGTCTGAGGCCTCAACTTCGACGATAAACTGTCAAAAAGTATCTGGCTGGATGAGCACAGGTGCAGAGCAGAATAGCTCCTTTAAACTGTTGAAGGCTGTTGAAGAGACAAAGGGATAGGAGATTAGAAGGTTCATACCTAGTAACTTCATCCTTGAGTTGTGTGCTAAGCCCCTTCATGAACATGCTCTGTAAAGCCTCCTCATTCCACTAAGCATCTGCAGCTGAGGTCCAAAATTCTACATTCTGTACTGTCTACAGTGCAGTTACCTTGAGACAGAACCAGAAGGTGACTACTTGTATTCACACTGTGGTCAGAATGATCAAAAACTACCTTGAATCTTGATAAGAAATTTTCAAATGTTAATTGAGGACCTCAGCCCACTGTAACACCCATCCCTGGGAAGCCACAAAACATAAAAAATCTTGGACTGATCATCAGAATCAGAACACTTTATTTATCCCGGAGGAAATTTTGTGCACAGCGTTGCTCCATACCAAGTAAAGAATAAGGTAAAGATAAAGTCTCAATATAAGAAAATTACAAATATCTATCTATCTATCTATATATATATATATATACACTGCTCAAAAAAATAAAGGGAACACTAAAATAACACATCATAGATCTGAATTAATAACATATTCTTATTAAATACTTTGTTCTTTACATAGTTGAATGTGCTGACAACAAAATCACACAAAAATTATCAATGGAA
>JBCNYH010000023.1:25997006-26010415 GCA_039654325.1 Tandanus tandanus | reverse complement strand
CACCCGGGATTTAACCGGATGGATACCAGGCGGATCTATTTCTTTATAAATCCTCATCACCCGGGATTTAACCGGATAAATACCAGGCGGATCTATTTCTTTATAAATCCTCATCACCCGGGATTTAACCGGATTAATTAAATATTTCCCTTCACACTCCAACCGCTGTGAGCTAAACTAATTGAACTGTATTTATTTGTTTGTTTTTATTTATTTATTATGACAAAAATGTCATAATGTAGAGAAGTACGAAATCCACATGGCTCTTGAACCATTTTCCATCCATCCATTTTTTGAACTGCTTAATCCTATTGTCATGAGAACGCTGCAGCCTGTCTCAGCTGGCTCTGGGTAAAGGAGAGGTAGACACTGAACTGCTCGCCACACCATTGCAAGGCAGCATACACAATTATTCACACTTACACCCAGGGGAACTCTGTAACAGCCATTTAGACTAATGTGCATGTCTTTGGACTGTGGGAGGAAACTGGCGGAAACCCATGCAGCACAGGGATAACATGCATACGCCACACAGAAATGCCCTCATAGAGCGTGGAACTTGAACACAGGACCTTCTTGATGTCAGATGTGCTAACTACCACACCATCATGCTGCCCCCTAGCCATTTTCAAGCCGTAAAATTAATCGTCATCATCTTCTGCTTGATCCGGGGTCAGATCGCGGGGGCAGCAGCCAAACAGTGAGGTCCAGATGTCCCCCTCCTCCTCTTCCGGGGGGAAACCAAGACATTCCCAGACCAGCTGAGAGAAATGGTCCTTCCAGTGTGTTCTGAGTCAACCCCGGGGTCTCTTCACAGTTGGACATACCCGAAACACCACACCAGGGAAGTGATCAGGAGGCGTTCTAATTAGATTCCTGTGCCACCTCAACTGGCTCTTCTGAACATGAAGGGGCAGCGGTCCTACTCTGAGCTTCTTCCGGATCGCCAAGGTTCTCACCCTATCTCTGAGGGAGTGCCCCACCACCCTACGAAGGAAGCTTGTTTCAGCTGGTTGTGTCCGCAATCTCAACAGACACTTTAAGCCCTTCACTTGGGGCACCCAGAGGGTGCATTGTTGTTACCAATGCGGACCATGCTCTGACTCCGGTGATACAGAGACCTAGTAGCCTGAAGCAACGGGTTCGGTATACCATATTTCCAGAGCACACCCCTCAAGACAGCCCAAGGGACACTGTCAAAATCCTTTTCTAAATCCACAAGGCACATGTACACAAGCAAACTCCCATGCCTCCACCAGGATTCTGTAACTGGTTGAAAGTGCTGCGGCCATGATGAAAATCACGTCGGATCCTCCTCTTCAGTACTCCTGCATAGACTTTTCTGAGTAGGCTGAGGAGTGTGATTCCACGATAGTCCCCCTTTTTAAAAAGGTCAACTACCACCCCGGTTTGCCAATCCAGAGGTACGGCCTGGATGACCATGCAATGTTGCAGAGATGAGTCAACCATCACAGTCCTACACCATCCTGAGGTATTCAGGGCGGATCTCATCCACCCCAGAGCAGGGCCACCGAGGAGCTTTTTGACTACCTCGGCAACCTCAACTCCAGCGATGGGCGGACCCCTACTCGAACTCCCAGGGTAGGGTCTTCCTCCTCCATGGAGGGCATGTTGTTGGGATTTAGGAGGTCCTCAAAGTGTTCCTTCCACCTCCTGACAACATCCCCAGTCAAGGTGAGCACCTCCCCACTGCTACTGTAAACATTGTTTGTGGAGTACTGCTTCCCTCTCCTGAGGCGTCGAATGGTTGTCTGGAACTTTTTCAAGGCCAAATGATAGTCGCTTTCCAGGCCCTCACCGAACTTCTCCCTTATCCGAGGTTTTGCATCGGCGACATGCTGAGCTGCAGCACGTTTGTTTCAAGGGTTGCCACCACAACAGGCAATGATGACCTTCCGGCCACAGCTATGGGCTGCCTCCTCAATGATGGAGGCACGGAATATAGCCCATTTGGATTCCATGTCCCCTGCCTCCATTGGGATATGGTAGTAGCTCTGCCGGAGGTGGGAGTTGAAGGCTTTTCTGACAGGAGACTTCGCCAAATGTTCCCAGGAGACTCTTGGGTAGACACTTGGGTCTCCCAGGTATGGAGGGTGGCCAGGTGGTGATCAGTTGATAGCTCAGCTCCTCACTTCATCCGAGTGTCCAGAACAAGTGGCCACAAGTCCGATGACACGACTACAAAGTCAATCGAACTGCAACCTAGGGTGTCCTGGTGCCAAGTTCTCTTATGGACCCTTATGTTCGAACATGATGTTGACGATGGACGAACTGTGATGAGCAAGGAAGTCCAACAAAACATCATTGGGGTTCAGATTGGAGAGACTCTACCTACATCACACCCTTCAACGTCACACTGTCATTACCCACATGGGCGTTGAGGTCTCCAAGGACAACAAGGGAGTCCCCAGTGGGGGAGCTCTCTAGTACACCCCCTAAGAACCCCAAAAAGGGTGGGTACTCCATTATTTGATGCATAAGCACAAGCAACAGTCAGGACCCGTCCCCCCACCCGAAGGCGGAGGGAGATTACCCTTTCATTATCCAGGGAGAACCTCAACATGTGGGCACCGAGACGGGGAGCAACAAGGATGCCCACACCAGCTTGCCGCCTCTCCCAATGAGTAACTTCAGAGTATAATAAGCCCCAGCTCCTTATGAGATGGGTGATTCCAGAGCCCAAGCTATGTGTCGGTGAGTCCAACTGTATCTAGTCGGCATCTCTCAACCTCGCACACCAGCTCAGGCTCCTTCCCCAATAAAAAAAAGGTGGCATTCCATGTCCCAAGAGCCAGAGGTATTAGCCGAGGATTGGTCAGACAAAACCCACACCTTTGTCTGCCACCCAACTCACAATGCACCCGACCCCTATAGTCCCTCACACAGGTGGTGGGTCCGTGGGAGGGCAGACCCATGTCTCCTCTTTGGTCTGTGCTCCATGGGCAGAGGCCCGATCTCCAGGTGCTTGCCTTTGAGCCCCTCTCCCAGGCCTGGCTCCGGGAGTGACCCCGGTAACCCGTGTCCGGGCAAGGGAATCTGAGTCCTTGCTTTTTTCTTTTCATAGAAGTCTTCTGAACCGCACTTAGTCTGTACATTCACCTAGGACCTGTTTGCTTTGGGTGACCCTACCAGGGGCATAATGCCCCCAACAACATAGCTCCTAGGATCATTAGGACATGCAAACCATTCCACCATGATAAGGTGGTGATTCAACCTGTAAAATTATTTTCATTTTTTTAATCTAAAAATAATTTTGGCAATATTAACATCAGCATCGATGTGTTGCATTGCAGTGATAACATTTTGTTTGCAGCTAAAAAATAGCATGCAGTACCGCTTTAAATGACATGCAGCCACAAAATGGTCACCTGATATATATATATATTTTTTTTAGCCTCTTACCTCCTATTGTGTAAACTCAAAGTACCTGTTTGTTTTTGTCACAGATTTTGTTTGATCCAGAATGCACAGACAAACACACCGAATCCCCATATCAGTGCACGGTGTGTTTGAGTTGCGAGTGAATTGAGGTGTGTTTGAATGCTCTCTGGCCTTGTCCCTGTCACACACCTGCCTTGCAGACAGTATGAGAACTTCACAGGGACATTCCGGTGTCACTCATTCACTGTGTAGCGTGAGCTTGGAGCTTTTATATCGACACATCAAGAGGAATGAATCACTGCCTTCCTTACATAGCTGGATCATCAATGCCAATCACATATCCTACAAAGTACACGTTTTCAAATTCTGTTATTATTAAAAAATAATAAACTGACACATTAAACTACTTACATGGCATGCTGAGGAAATGTTCATCTTTCACTGAACTGATGTATATTTACTTACATTAGTTCTCCAAGTCACTAATGATACACTGCACATATCACTACAGCCTGTGTGTGTGTGTGTGTGTGTGTGTGTTTGTGTTTGTTTCTAGGCGGTATTGGGTGACAGAAAGCCGATACCGTGAGTGCTTGTGAAAAGCTCCAGAGAGAGAAATGGAACATTTTAAACAAGTTCACAGAAATAAAAGTGCTTCACTTTACTCTATTGGCCGAGCTGTGTGAGCGAGGGGGGTGTTGGAGTGTGTGCCGTAAATGTTCAGAGATTCTTGCAAACTCTATAGAAGCTTATTGGCAAAGCTTCCGGGCTTTGCCCTTATTTCAATCACAGAATATGCAGTTCGTTTTTAAACAATACTCCAAAACCGAGCATGTGCATTTTGCCATGACATGACGAAAACACCAAACACGGCTGTTAGGATCAGACGATATAGGCTCAATAGGTAAGCCATTTTGAATTCGCCCTCACAACTCAGCTCAGTATCTACTTCCTGTAATCTATTCTGGGGTTTGCTTTCATTCCTGTTCAGTATTATACATTGAGGTCCATGGCTAACTTGAAACTAAAGATGTTAGTTAAGATATGAACAGTGTGTAAAGCCTGCGCTGTTTTTTTAGTGTCTAGCGGTTTTGGGGTTATCTTGTTGAATGCTGCTGTGGCACATGGGCAAAATATTTTTCCCTTTAAATTCTACAGAGCCCACGTGCTACAAGGGAATGGAAACTTGATCCAAAACAAAAATCCCCCATCAGAACCCATAGGGGGTGCTGTAAAATTTAACTTCTATGTGTTTTTTCCTCACAATTAAAGTAGAATTATAAATTTAGAAGTACAGTGTGTAAGATTTAGTGGTATCCAGTGGTCAGGTTCCAGATTGCATCCAAGTGAAATTTCATCCTGACCCCTCCTTTTGATCTCTGTATACAGTTGTGCTAAAAAGTTTACAGACCCTGGCAGAATTTGTGATTTTTTTATTTTATTTATTTATTTATTTTTACCATTTTTCAGAGAAAATGAATGATAGTACAAAAACTTTTCTTTCTCTCATTGTTAGTGGCTGTGTGAAGCCATTTATTATCAAACAATCGTGTTTGCTCTTTTTAAATCATAAAGTCAAAAGAAACTAACCAAATCACCCCGATTAAAAGTTTACATATCCTGGAGGTTTTGGCCTGATATTATACACACATGTGGACAATCACACGGCTTTAAATGGCTACTAAAGGTAACCATCCTCACCTGTGTCCTGTTTGCTTGTAATCAGTGTGTGTATAAAAAGTCAGTGAGTTTCTGGACTCTTTTTGTAAAATTCTTTTAGAAAGACAGGAGCGTTTTTGTTTTTACCTGTTTAACATGACGATGACTACAGGAAGTAGTTGAAACATGTTAAGCAGGTAAAAACAAAAAAGAACAGTTAAAACTAAGAAGACAGTATGAACTTCTACCAGAGAGTTTCTGGACTTCTGACAGGCCCCTGCATGGTTCAGCCAATGCTGCACTGATACTGGATTTCAAGCCTTAAGGAAAGCAAAACGCAGTGTTCAGAGACTGTTCAGACAGAGACAACCATCTAATCTTTTGGATCAAAGTTATTTGGAGTGACCGAACTTTATGGCCCCAACTATAAACACTACATTTGGAGAGGAGTGAACAAGGCCTCTGATGAAAAGTCCACCATTCCTACTGTGAAACACAGAGGTGGATCGCTAATGTTTTTGGGTGTGTGAGCTACAAAGGCTCAGAGAACTTGACCAAAATTTGTGGCAATATAAATGCAGCATGTTATCAGAAAATACTGGAGGAAAATTTACACTCATCATCCTAGAAACTGCACATGGGATGTACCTGGACGTTCCAACATGAAAATGATTCTAAACACAAGGTCAAGTCAACCTGTCATTGGCTTCAGCAGAACAAAGTGAAGGCTCTGGAGTGGTTTTATCAGTTTCCTGACCTCAATATCATTGAGCCACTTTGAGGAGATCTCAAATGTGCAGTTCATACAACACAGTCCAAAACTTTAGAGGAACTGGAGGCTTTTTGCCAAGAAGAATGGGCAGCTTTACCATCTGAGAAAATAAAATGTTTCCCTTTCGCGAGAGTGCAAAATCATGAGAATAGGACATAGATGCATCAGTTCCTAAAAGACAAGATGCCACCAATAATAACAGTATATATATTAAACTAACAAATCATTTATATTTTACATTTTTATATATGGCATTTTGCATACACCCTTATACAGCATGACTTTTTTCTTTTTTTCTCTCATTTATACAACTGAGCTGTTGAGGGCCATGCTCAAGGGCCCAACATTGGCAGGTTGGTGGTACTGGGGCTTGAACCGCCGAATATCCGATTAGTAACTTAGAGCCTTAACCACTGAACCACAACTGCCAAACCAGATATAAACTAATGAATTTCTAAATAAAATAAAACTCAATACATCTGCATATAATACTAAATTATATTTACATACATGCATGGTATGTACAGTGTGTTGCAAAAGTATTCATACCCCTTGAACTTTTCCACATTTTGTCATGTTACAACCATAAAAGTAAATGTATTTTATTGGGATTCTACATGAAAGAACAAAATAAACTTGTACATTATTGTGAAGTGGAAGTAAAATGGTACATGGTTTTCAACATTTTTTACAAATAAAAATCTGAAAAGTGTGGTGTGCATTTGTATTCAGCCCCCTTTACTCTGATACCCCTAAATAAAATCCAGTGCAACCACCTGCCTTCAGAAGTCTCTTAATTATCAGAAATAAGTTTTCAAAAGAAACATATTCTACAGAGCTATGATTTATTTTGTAGGAATTATTATCCTTTTTTTCTGAAATTTCAGGCGACTCATTACAGCTTCTTGGCCACTCTGGAGGTTTTGGGGAAGTTGTGTTTCAGTGCCCTGGCTGGAGCTATAGTGGACACAGTGGGCTTCCCTATTGCCTTCCTCTTCTTCCTCTTCCTCACGTCCAGCAGTGCATTACATGTATGGAGAGCCATGGACATGGGAGTGTTGAAGGAGCAGCTCAAAGAACAGCCGCAGTAAATCAATGACAGGATGACATCGGAAGAGTCAGAGTGTAAGATGAACAAGAAAATAACTCATGGCTTTTGTTTTGAAATGCTGGACCCATAACTTAATTCAAATACCCTTTTTAACTCGATGCATATTCCATAATTGATTATCTGCAGCATAAATTCAGCATATCAGGTAACACAGAAGTCTTATAGATAAAACAGGTTAACAATACAGTAATGAAGGCTCTTTTCATGGGTCCTCAATGTCAGGATTACATTGGACTTCATCTGTTGCAGTCAGATGAAGCTCACCAGTCACTTTTATTAACGTAGGAGAACGCTGAGCTTCCATGTAGTGCTGCATGACACATTTATCATATTCCTCCACTCATCTCCAGTAACAGTTTTATCCTCAGTTGGATTACAGTGCTTTAAATTTCCATTTTAATTTAATTTTATTTGTAAATGATTTTCATTCATTATCAGTACATATATATATATATAAACAGAGAACAGAATAACTGCAGGAGAGGGCTGGATTAGGATATGAGTGGATGGATGGATGGTAAGAAATAAATGAGCTATAAAACTTATACAGTGCTTAACAGTTTTATTACACCACCTGTTACAATTAAAAGAAATGTAAATTGTTTATGGCTGGTGGATTGATACACAGAGTGACCCATTAAAAGCTCCTACATTTCAAAAGTTAATGAAACAAAAGAAAAGCATTAAATTATTATTTTCACACATCAAACTTCATTCAGTACAGTTTTTATTCATCATGACTTAAAGATAATCCTCCACTTAATATTTGTCATCGCCAGTACACTCTTGGAGGTGATTTCTGAAGGCTGCCATGGCTCGATGGGTCATGTCGGGCAGAACAGTGGTGATCTCCTGCTGAATAACAACTTTAAGGGCTTCAAAAGTTTGGTCTGGATGAGTACACTCATGATTTAAGGTAGCACCACAGAAATAAATCACAAGGGGTGGGGTCAGGGGAACAGGCCACCATCCAACATCACCACGCAATGAGATCACCCAATCCAGAAACATTTCTCTCAGCACTTCCAATGATCTTCCAGCTGTGTGTGCTGTAGCTCCATCTTACTGAAACCACACATCCACTTCTTCAGCATCAAGGGGTTCAAGTTGGAATAGACCTCAGCACCTCTCCTGCATTACTCAGTTTCATGTGTGATAATAATTTGATTTATTTTATTATATATATATATATATATATATATAAATGAAATCATGAAGGTCTGTTGTTCTAAAGTTCAAAGGAGGCCAAACTAAATATTTAAATTAAAATAAATACTAAAACGGAATAATCACTGAAACAGAATAAACACCAGAACAATAAACATTGAAAACAATTAATACTGAAATCAAAATAAATACTTAAACTGCATAAACACTGAAACAATAAATAACAGAATAAATACTGAAATCTGAAAAAGTTTCAAGTTTTATTGTCATATACAGGTAACGATATCATCACTACCGGCAATGAAATTCTTGAACTCAGAGGCTGCTCAATATTGCACTTAAGAAACAAGTATTGCACATGAAGAAGCATTTAGATAAACTATAAAGTAAAAAATAAATACTATATAAATAAAAGAAATAAAAATATAAGCTAAAGGAAGTTGAAATATATATACACACACACAGTAGGATAAATACAGAATTCTTAAATAAAATGCTGAAGTGGTTGTAGTGCAGAGGTAGTGTGTGCATGTACAGTGCGTACAGTGCGTGTGCAAAATGTTGTGTGCAAATTGTCCAGTATATCAGCAGTTCAGTAGCCTGATGGCTTGCGGGTAGAAACTGTCCGTGAATCTGTGGTGTGAGTCCGGATGCTCCTGTAGCGTCTGCCCGAAGGCAGGAGTGTGAAGAGTGTGCTAATGGGGTGGCTGGGATCAGAGAGGATCCACTGGACCTTCCTCCTACAGCGCTGAGTGTAGAGGTCCTGGATGTCTGGCAGTTCAGTCCTGGTGATGCGTTGTGCTGATCTGACCACCCTCTGTAGAGCTTTGTGGTCAAGAGCATTACAGCTTCTGTATCAGGCAGTGATGCAGCCAGACAGAATACTCTCGATGGTGCATCGGTAAGTCTATGCCAAACCTCCTCAGCTGCTGAAGAAAGAAGAGTTGTCTTGCTGCTTTCGTGATCACACCCATGTGATGTGACCAGCTCAGATCTTCACTAATGTTGATCCCAGGAACCTCAAGCAACTGACTCTCTGTACTAAAATAGAATAAATACTGAAATCAGAATAAATACCAGATCGGAATACTTATTCAAAATAAAAATGGAAATCAGAATAAATCCTGAAACTAGAATCAGTACTGAAACAGAATAAATACTGAAACAAAATAAATATCAAAATCAGAATAAATACCGAAAGTAGAATAAATACTGAAACAGAATAAATACTGAAACAAAATAAATATCAAAATCAGAATAAATACCGGAAGTAGAATAAATACTGAAACAGAATAAATACAGAAATCAGAAACAATAAATACCGAAATCAGAATTAATTCTGAAACATAAATACTAAAATCAGAATAATACTAATATCAGAATAGACACAGAAAGAGAATAAATACTGAAACCAAAATATTCAAATCAGAATACATCCTACGAACAGAATCAATACTAAAAAAGAATAAATACAGAAATCAGAATGAATACCAAAATTTTAAATAATACTGAAACAGAATAAAGACCAAAATCAGAATAAATATGGAAACCAGAATAAATACTGAAATCAGAATAAATATGGAAATCAGAATAAATACTGAAAACAGAATACATACTGAATCAAAATAAATACAGAATCAGAATGAATACTGAAATCAAAATAAATCCTAAAACCAGGATCAATACTGAAACAGACTACTGAAATCGGAATGAAAACCAAATTAGAATTAATACTGAAACAGAATAAATACCAAATTCAAAATAAATAATGAAATCAGAATAAATGAAAAATCAGAATAAATACTGAAACCAGAATGAATCCTAAAATCAGGATCAATACTGAAATCAGAATAAATACGGAAATCAGAATAAATACAGAAATCAAAATAAATACTGAAATCAGAATAAATATGGAAATCAGAAACAATACAGAAATCAGAATGAATCCTAAAATCAGGATCAATACTGAAACAGAATAAATACTAAAACAGAATAAATACAGAAATCAGAATTAATACTAAAACATAATAAATACTAAAATCAGTATAAATACTGATATCAGAATAGATACAGAAAGAGAATAAATACTGAAACCAAAATAAATATTGAAATCAGAAGAAATCCTAAGAACAGAATCAATACTGAAATAGAATAAATACCGAAATCAGAATGAATACCAAAATTTAAAATAATACTGAAACAGAATAAAGACCAAAATCAGAATAAATACCAAAACCTGAATAAATACTTAATCAGAATAAATACAAAATCAGAATCAATACTGAAACCAGAATAAATATAGAAACCAGAATAAATACTGAAACCAGAATAAATATAGAAACCAGAATAAATACTGAAATCAGAATAAATATGGAAATCAGAATAAATACTGAAATCAAAATAAATACAGAAATCAAAATAAATACTGAAATCAGAATAAATATGGAAATCAGAAAAAATACAGAAATCAGAATAAATACTGAATCAGAATAAATACTGAAATCAGAATGAATCCTAAAATTAGGATCAATACTGAAACAGAATAAATACTGAAATCAGAATGAAAACCAAAATTAGAATTAATACTGAAACAGAATAAATACCAAATAAAAAAATGAAATCAGAATAAATACCGAAATCAAAATAAATACTGAAATCAGAATAAATACTGAAATCAGAATAAATATGGAAATCAGAATTAATACTAAAACAATAACTACCGTAATCAGAATAAATACAATAAACTTAATAAATACTAAAATCAGATAAAACAGTGAAACAGAATAAGTAATAAAAGAAAATATATTCTGAAATCAGAATAAATAATGAAACAGAATAAATACCGAGATCAGAATAAATACAGAAATCAGAATAAATAGAATAAACAGAAATAATACTGACATCAGAATAAGTAACGAAACAGAATGAATTCCAAGAACAAATATTGACAACACTCACACGCGTGTGTGTGTATTATAATATATATAAAACTTTTTGAGAAGTTTATATAGAGTAGTGTGCAGTGAAGATTGTACACCACCACTTTTGTCCAAAAGGGCTCCTAATAAAAAAAAAGTAAAAAATTACTTCTCTATAATTTTTCGGTGAAAATGTCCTGAACAATGCTATTGTAGGCAATGAGAACAAAAAAATTATTCTGACAAGTTTATTGAGGTAAAAGTATGGCTAATAAACAAAAGCACTGAAAATACCAATTTTTCAGAAAAATTGAAAGGTGTCGCAAATTTTATTTATTTATTTTGTACTTTAGCATAGCATGAATGAACTTCAAACCAAATGTAATGGTTTAGCGAGTGAAGAAATAAAAAAATATGTGAACACTATGCCTAAAAGGTTAAATGCTGTAATCAAAGTAAAGGGTGGCCACAATAAATATTGTTGTTTGTTTAATTATTCTCATCAATATGATCCAATATTACATGAAATAAATACTTGAATAGTACTTGGTTTCTGATTTATCTTCATTTTGTTAATCATCACTGCATCACTGTATTTTTGTATTTCTTCACTTGTTTAACCATTCCATATGGTTTGAAGTTCATTCATGCTATGCAAAAATGTTTTTTTTTGTTGTTGTTGTTCTCGTTGCCTACAATAGCATTGTTCAACACATTTTCTCCAAAAAATTATAGAGAAGTAATTTTTTACTTCTTTTTATTAGGAGCGGGTATAAGTGGTGGTGTATTATCTTCACTGCACACTACTGTTACAGAAATCCTAATAAATACTGAAATCAAATTGAAAAAAAAAATCTGAATAAATACTGAAACTTAATAAATACAGAAATTAGAATTAAAAAAAATACATAAATACTGAAATCGAATAATTCTGAAATTAAATTAAATACTGAAATCAGAATAATTAACGAAACAGAATAAATACCAAAATCAGAATACATACCGAAACAGAATAAAATACTAAGTTCATAATTAATAAGATAATCAAAATAAAAACAAATGAAAATAAATAACAAAATAGAATTAATACAGAAATCTGAATAAATACAAAAAAAAAAAATCAAACAAAATAAATATTAAAACAAGAATAAATACTGAAATCCGAATAAATACCGAGATCAGAATAAATACTGAAATCAGAATAAATACCGAGATCAGAATAAATACTGAAATCAGAATAAATACTGAGATCAGAATAAATACTGAAATCAGAATAAATTCTGAGATCAGAATAAATACAGAAATCAGACTACATACTAAGATCAGAATAAATACAGAAATCCTAATAAATACTGAGATCAGAGTAAATACCGAAATCAGAATAAATACTGAGATCAGAATAAATACAGAGACCTGAATAAATACTGAGATCAGAATAAATTCTGAAATCCTAATAAATACTGAAATCAGATTGAAAAAAGAAATCAGAATAAATATTGAGACTTAATAAATACAGAAATTAGAATAATAATAAAAAATACATAAATTCTGAAATAGAATAATTCTGAAATAAAAATAAATACTGAAATTAGAATAATTAATGAAACCGAATAAATACCAAAATCACAATACATACTGAAACAGAACAAAATACTAAGATCATAATTAATAAGGAAATCAAAATAAAAACAGAATAAATAATAAAATGGGATAAAAACCCATAAAAATCTGTATAAATAAATAAAAACCTAAAACAAAATAAATATTGAAACAAGAATAAATACTGGAATTAGAATAAGTACCGAAATCAGAAAGCATTTTGGATCAGTATAAATACTAAGATCATAATTAATAAGCAAATCAAAATAAATACAGAAATCTGAATAAATACAAAATAAATAAAAAAATCTGAAACAAAAATATTGAAACAAGAATAAGTACTGAAATTAGAATAAATACTGAAATTAGACTAAATACTGAAATCAGAAAAATATTCAAAATATAATAAACATTGAAATTAGAATAAATAACTAAGACATAATAAAAATTAAAATCAGAATAAGTGCTGAAATGAGAATAAATACCAAAATTAGAATAAGTACTGAAATCAGAATAAATGCCAGAAACAGAATTACACTAAAACAGAATAAATAATGAAACAGAATAAATTCTAAAATCAGGATAAATACTGAAACAGAATAAATATTGAAATCAGAATTAACAATGAAATGGCATGCATTTCCTCAAGTTTTAGTGCATATACACATACATATATGTGTGTGTGTGTGTGTGTGTGTGTGTATGTGTATGTATGTATGTATGTATGTATGTATATATATATATATATATATATATATATATATATATATACATACGTATA
>JBCNYH010000023.1:25937917-25948198 GCA_039654325.1 Tandanus tandanus | reverse complement strand
TGTGTGTGTGTGTGTGTGTGTGTGTGTGTGTGTGTGTGTGTGTGTGTGTGTGTGTGTGTGTGTGTGTAGGAGAGAGAAGTTTGTTGGGAAACAGAGATGTAAATTGCCTTGTTTAGTAATTTATAGATGTGGGAATAGAGTGCAAGTCTCTGCAGAGTCATAAAGTATTAATGGGCTAATCTTTTAGATCCTGCCAACATGATAATCAGAATGTGAATGACAGCAAGAAGCGCGCGCGCACACACACACACACACACACACACACACACACAGTATATGCACTCTTGTTTCTCTATTGCATCTATTCACTCTGGGTTTTTTTGGGGGTTTTTTTTATAAGCACACAAACTTATCTGTATAAGAACTACCTCAGGAGTAAAAGGCATTAGTTTGTGACCCTTTGTACACAAGGTGATGAAGTGTTTGTCTTTAGAGGAGGCATTTTTATTGCGAGTGCTAAAAGTTTAAACAGTGTTAAATTGGAGAAAAATTATTCTCGGACACTCGGCTCAGCTAATTCGTGATCTATGCGATGTTGAGCATGATCGTGTTGATTATGGTGTTGATGCTGGAAAATCCATGGGTTAAAGGGGTAACAGTGTTTTAAAGGATAATACAGACGGTAATATTAAGCACATCTTTAAACATATGTTATTGTTATGAAAGATAAACATGTATACAAAACTGGAAATAGGCATAAACTTTCACTTTGTTATTAGTTTGAAATCTGAACATGTACCATTATTATCACTCAGCATGAAATCATGGTATTCGTTGGAAAAATGTATAAAGTAACAGTTCTATTTTTATCAGATTATTTCAAGGAGTAACTCATAAACCAGAACATGATTGAAGATGATCCAAACAGATTGCTAATACTAACAGTACCATCAGTCAGGGCTAGATCTTTATTATCATTCAACGTTAACACCAGCTGTTCATTTATACATCACCTGGAAACAGTGGAGACCGATATTACGTAGGGATGCAATTACTGAGAGGAAGACTTACATATCAGATATGCAAGCAAAATATTATTAGGGTCCATTAACTGTACAAAGTGAATTTATTTACCGTTTTGGTTTATTTTGATTCGTTACACAACAACAATGAGACCAGAAGGTGTGGCATGCACTAAAATTCTGCAGGTGCATGCAAATGTACTTCTTCTGTATATAACATTTAATGACATACACTAAGGACCGCACACACACAGTGCAAAATAACCCTGGGTTTAAACTGGGGCACGATGTATACCCCAGTTTAAACCCGTGATGATCTTGAGGGAACCTGGTGGATTTGGGATGATCTTGAGAGAACTTGGTGGAATCGTGATGATCTTGAAGGAACTTGGTCAAAAATTCAGATTATAACGATGTATTACGATTTGACGCTACTTGTGATAGAACTTGGGAAGCACGGAAGAGTGTACGATTTATTCAAGTTTCATCTCCTGGATGTGAGCTGTCTCCTTTTTATTTCTTGATCATGTTCCAAGCGTGCTCATAAATCGTGGGCTCTGTGCTTTTTTAAATCTCGGAGACTGCGGACATCATGCTCAAGTGTAAACCCAGAGTAAAGTTTACCAGCATGATATAGATCATCAGGTGTTCTCAGTAAATCGCGGAAAGCCGAACACTGTAAAAAATGCTGTGACAAACAGGCAAATTGTCAGAGCAGCTAATTAAAAAAATTAAATACATGAAAATGAATAGAACAAATTGAAAAACAAACATAAAAGTGATAAACTACATGTACCCTGCAAGATTTTGGCCAAATATGAGCTGAATTCATGATCTCTAAAAAGGTAAACTTTGCATTCACACCTCGTATTAAAATATAATTATATTAATTAATATGTACTTACTACCTAAAGATGGAGATCCCAATAGATATCTCTATTGATAGGTATCCGAGGCTGGTGTCATAAGAGTAGCATGGCTCCTTTAAGGGCTGAATCAACTTCAGCCCTGAAATAAATAAATAAATAAATAAATAAATAAATAAATGAAGCAATCAATTAATCAATCAATCTCTCCTGCATTTCCCAACTCCGGTTTTGAAGTTTTCTTTCCACCTCCTTTCATTCATTCCTGCCTTGATTTGTATAACCTGTTTAGTTCAATTATCCTTGTAACGACTTCATGTTCTGTGTTACTGTTTGCTGTTGTTTTGCTCAGTGAAAAATTTTCTACCTACCTGAGTTAGATCATGTGTGTTTATTCTGTGTGAGTCTGAGTGGTGGTGTATGAGCCTCTATTTTGGGGTTTTCAGTTTTGTTATGAATAAATATGTTTTTGTTATGCATTCATTCATTCGTATTCTAAGCCATTTAACACTAATTAGGGTCGCGAGCAGGCTGGCACCCATGTCAGCCGACTCTGGGCGAGGGCACACCCTGGACAGCATACCAGGCCATCGCAGAGCCAACACACACAGAACCATTCACACTCACACCTTTTGGCAATTTGAAACAGCCAATTAGCCTACTGGGTGGGTGGGTGGGTAGGTAGGTAGGTAGGTAGGTAGGTAGGTAGGTAGGTGGGTAGGTAGGTAGGTAGGTAGGTAGATTTCAGGTGTCTATTGAAGTCTCCTTCTAAATAAATTCAAACTAATTTAAAAATCACTTCAGCAGTTTTTTATACCTCATAATAAATCTGAGCGTAAGATTTAATAATCAAGTCTTGAACAAACAGGAGTTTGAACCAGCACTGCACCATCTCCTCTTAATTAATTAAACTAAAAGAAAACCCCTGCTCTGTGTCATCTGACTCCTAATCTCTTCTGACAACTACGAACCTTCTATTCCAAAGAAACAAATAAATAATGTACAGTACTCCACTGAGCACGCCTGTAATATCCCCCATGCTCTAGGACACAAGGGCACTTTATACAGCATACGAATCAAACATATTCTTTCAGCGAATCTTTAACATATGCCGTTATTTGTAAATTATGCACAGACTAGGCTAAATTCTTAATCGCTTCTGTTTTCGGTTAATCAGGACATCGGGTATGTAGTGTAGCTTTGTGAAAGTCACCTTTTGGTGGAAGATTCATGCAAACAGCAAAATATGCTATCAGTAAAGGTGTGTGTCAAAAGATAAAAAACTGGACTTTAGGTCTTAAGAACAAAATACAACAAATTAGACAGCCTACATTTAAAGTTCCCCATTCACTAGTGAAGATTATGTGTGTGTTTTATCTTCCATTATCAGTTCATTTTGGATGAATATAAAGGTTTCCTGATGAAACCACCCCAGCTCACAGGCTTAGTACCTATTGTTTGTCTTGTTTAGGTTCTGTATATTTACAATAACAATAACAAGACGGTGTGACCGGAGTAATGATTTTGTGCATGCGTGATAACTTGGCAGCGCAACAGCGATTGATAGGAAGTGGAAAAGTCTAAGATCAAATGTTAAGAAACAGAGAAAGGGATATGACTTCAAGAGAAATTAAAAAAAGATGGTGATGTCACTAAAGTGTACCTGTGGTGAATTAGTGCTACAAGCTATTTAAAACAGTCACGTAGAATATCAGTGGTTCCTTCTGGCAACATCACTCTGTGCCCCTTGTCAAAGTACGTTCAAGTGTTACGACTCTAGGCATGCTCAGAGACATGTTGCCTTTCTGATTGGCTGTTCAAGCCTGGTTGTGACGTCAATGCTTTGGATTGGCTGGGCTACGTCACTGATCCGTGCATCATAACACAATATCAGCCAGTGCTGAGCTGCACAAACAACAAGTGCAGAAATCACAGAAAACATTTCTTTTTATTCCTAAACCACCTGACGACAGGAAAGCCAAGTTGGCAAAACATTAGCTGCATAAGCGATTTTGGATTTACTGTCATGCTCATCTCTGGCAGCGTCTGTCGAACGGATCCTCGGCTAATGACTCCGGCTCTTGGGACATGGAATATCACCTCTCTTACGGGGAAGGAGCCTGAGCTTGTGCTCGAGGTAGAGAGATACTGACTAGATACAGTCAAGCTCACCTTGACACATAGCTTGGGCTCTGGAACCACCCATCTTGAGAGGCTGGACCTAATTCTCTTCTGGAGTTGCTCATGGAGAAGGGGTGTGCTAGAGAGATGGGATCTCCCTTGTTGTCCTGGGAGACTTCAACACCCATGTGGGTAACAACAATGTGACCTGGAAGGGTGTGATTGGTAGGTACGGTCTCTCCGATCTGAACCCAAATGGTGTTTTGTTGTTGGACTTCTGTGCTTGTGACGGTTTATCCAACACAAATACCATGTTCGAACATACAGGTGTCCATAAGTGCACTTGGCACCAGGACACCCTAGGCCGCAGTTTGATGATTGACTTTGTAGTCATGTCATCGGACTTGCGGCAGCATGTTCTGGACACTCAAGTGAAGAAAGGAGCTGAGCTGTCAGTCAATCACCACCTGGTGGTGACCTGGCTCCAATGGCCGGGGAGGCCACCCTCAAGACCTGGGAGACCCAAGCATGTAGTTAGGGTCTCCTGGGAATGTTTGGCAGTCTCTTGTCAGAACAGCCTTCAACTCACAGACCTACTACCACATCCCAAAGGAGGCAGGGGACAGGAAGGTTATCTGTGCCGGAAGGTTATCTGTGCCTGTCATGGCAGCAACTATCGAACCGGTAGTTCTATCGTGTCGGTGAGGGAGGCCATCTAGCTGAAGAAGGAGACTTATCACAGAAGCAGACAAGTACCGACAGGCAAAACATGCGCAGCCCAGGCTGTTGCTGATGCAAAATCTCGGGTGTGGGAGGAGTTCGGTGAGGGCCTAGGAATCGACTATCAGTTGGCCTCGAAAAGGTTCTGGATCACCCTCCGACGCCTCAGGATAGGGAAGCAGTACTCCACAAACACTGTTTACAGTGGAAGTGGGGAGCTGCTCACCTCGACTGGGGATGTTGTCAGGAGGAGGAATACTTTGACGACCTCATCAATCCCACCAACACGCCCTCTGAGGAGAAGGAAGAGCCTGCAGTTTCGGGTGGGGATCTACCCATTGCTGGGGCTGAGGTCACAGAGGTAGTCGAAAAGCTCCTTGATCCGGGGTGGATGAGGTATGCCCTAAATACCTCAGTACTCTGGATGTTGTAGGACCGTCTTGGTTGACACACAGTAGTTCCCCTTTTTTTAAGAGGGAGACCAGAGGGTGTGTTCCAACTGTCATGGAATCACACTCCTCAGCCTACCCGGGAATGTCTATGCAGGAGTACTAGAGAGAAGGATCCGACTGATAGTCAAACCTCGGATTCAGGAGGCCGCAACACTCAACCAGCTCTACACACTCTAAAGGATCCTGGAGGGGCATAGGAGTTTGCCCATTCTGTCCACATGGCTTTTGACTGTGTCCCTCAGGCTATCTTGTGGGGTGTGCTTTGGGAATACTGTGTACTGGACCCATTGCTATGGGCCATTAGGTCTCTGTATTACAACAGGTCAAATCCGTTTCCAGTGAGGGTTGGAGTTCGACAAGGCTGTCCTTTTTCACCAGTTCTGTTCATAATTTTTATGGATAGAATTTCTAGGCACAGCCAAGGCAGTGAGGGGTTCTGGTTTGGTGGCCACAGGATCTCATCTCTGCATTTTGCATGATGTTATCCTTTTGGCTTCATCAAACTGGGACCTCCAGCTCTCATTGAGGCAATTCACAGCTGAGTGTGAAGCGGCTGGGATTTGAATCAGCACCTCCAAGTCTGATGTCATGGTTCTCAGCCGGACAAGGGTGGAATGCACCCTCTGGGTCTGAAATAAGGTCCTGCCCCAAGTGGAGGAGTTCAAGTATCTAGGCGTCTTGTTCACGAGTGAGGGAAGGACAGGAAAGGTTAACACTGAGTTTTTGCCTTTTACTCACAGATTTCTGCCTTCATTTGTCTTGTTAGTTTAATTATCTGCGTAATGAGTTCATCTTCTATGTTACCGTTCATGTTAGGTGTTGCTTTGCTTGCCAAAAGTTTTTCTACCTACCTGAGTTAGACTGTGTGTTTTTATTCTGTGTGATTCTGAGTGGTGGTGTCAGAGCCTCTATTTTTGGGGTTTCAGTTTCGTTATTAATAATAAATCTGTTTATTTAATTGGTTGGGGCAAGGACATGGAACAACCATCCAAGTCATGTTCCATACCTGTGAGGCTTCTGATCTGCGCTATGATGACTGTAATGGAAAATCAGGTAAGTTGAAATGCTGTAATAACAACTTGTTTATTGATGATTATACGTATCGAGATGCATGTGTTGTGATCCTATATATACCACTGTACTACCTATCTTATATACTACCACCCTGAGCCTGATTTTCTTCTCAGTCTGTACCTATATATGCATAACACAACAATAAAATGCTGAAATTAAAGACATTCTATACACAAATATCTGCTTTTTATTTTGTAAATTTATGTCAAAGAACAGCACTGCAGTTGAAAGTGCCGGAAAGTGATGTAAATTCTGCTGTTCACTGGGCATGAAAAAAACCACAGCAGGAATGAGTGCGAAAGTTCATTGTAATCTATAATTAAACCTGCCACACACACACACACACACACACACACACACACACACACACACACACACACACACACACACACACACACACACACTCATTTGGTCAGTAAAAGTCAAGTCCCTGGCAGTGGTGTATGCTGCTGAAGCTGATGCATGATGGGAAGTGACAGCACAGCCTGGGGCTTCCCCAGAGAGGGCGGAGCTTATTGGAAGGCTGGGAAGTTCTGTATGTCACATTTAATTTTACTATTAGTACTGACTTTAATAAGGCACTGAGATGAAACAGGTGTGTAAGCAGGTATGCATGATGGTGTGCATGATACATACACACAGATACTAAATTAGAATGCAGTGTGAACACGGCTAAGACAAGCATGTCAGTAATGTATTTTGTTACAGGTATGTAATTGTATCGCTGTTGTATTTTCCCTGATTCACAGATGTATAAGACCATGCATACCCAAACCCATATGTGTACCTAAAACACATGCACTGGGAATAATACTGAATATGAAAAACACATTGTGTACCACATGCTCTAATGATCATTGACATCATGCAGAAATGTCACTTTTTTGCCCAGCTGTTCTTTCCTATGACATCTGCACTTTAATTTAGCACCCTGACACTGTCCCATATGTTATGATGCAGCTACACAACAAGCCTGTCGCTGTGGTTACAGAGGGCAGCGGTTCTCATCAGGTGTCATCTGGCATTTCCCAGGAGAATTAAATCATGATCAAGTTCAAATATCATAAGCATCTTTATTTTCTCTTAACAGTTTCTTAAACTTAAAAATCCCTTTAGGTTTCTAAAATATTCTTAAAATTTAACAGAAATTAAACACTCACCTGGCACAAGAATATTTTTAATCTCATTTTCAGTTAGTAAATTATTTTTAAACAATTTTTAAGTATTTTACATTTTATTGTATTACTCATTGTACTGTATGTACATGGTGTTATGGCTGAAGTGTGTAAATATGATAATGGGATTATAAATCTATTTTTAACTTGAAGCAATCAGAGAGCGCAAACCTCGGCCAAGGTATCTCATTTCCCTCCTTATTTTCATTTCCACTTCGTTCATCTCTGGACAGTTCTTACTTTAGATATACATACATATGCGTGATAGAACTTATGTAGATGTTGGACTGTAATTCTTGTGGAATATTTATAGTTTTTACTGCGTTTTTAGATTTTTATGGCGTTAAACACAAACTGTTAAAATCGCCTCTATCCTGCAGTGATATATTTATTTTTTAATTCCCAGATGAGGATTGTGAACTGCACTTGGAGCATACGTCACCCCTTCAAAACCTTTATCAAAATCCATCTTTTTGCATAATGCTGCTAACAAACAAACACAGAAAAAATCATTACCTTCTTGGCAAAGATAAAAACATGGTAATTTATTTCCTCCAGTACATTGATACTATTTTGTTTATTTCACTTTTTGGTCCTTAATACAGAGCCTTCAAAGAGTTTATGCAAGAACTTATTTGTACAGGGGGTCACCCTGATGGCAAGGAGGGGTATTGTGATATAACAGACCTCCTGATGCAGTATAACCTTTATTAAGCACTTCAAGTCAGGCATGATGGGAAATATTATTCTTGCATCACCCCTAAACTCTTAGTTTTAAAAAAGTTCTGTGTATTATTTAAAATTAGATTAAAAATGCATGTTTATCATGACCAGGTCTAAGTGATTGGGACTTTTTCCATTGTGTGTTAACATGGCTAACATTGTACTTGTCAGGATAAAAATATAATTCTTGGAATACATGGATTAATTATATGACAACAACAATTCACATGTTCTGATTGATGTTCTGGTTGAGGCTGGGGCAAAAAAAAAATCACATAGGGACCAGTGTGTATTCGACCAGCAACTTAGCTGTTAGCTAGCTGCACTGTGCACTATGATCTTTACCAGCTTCCAGAGAAGTATTTAGTGTTTTCTTGAAGATTAAAGGTAAACAGGAAATATCCAAAAGAATAAACAGTTTATGAAATCCCACGAAGTACTCGGTGCTCACTGTAAAGATCATCAAGTGAAGGGAAACAAGCTGAAAGCTATCAAAGCACTGACAGACACACATGAAGACTCATACTATATTATTTTGCTATAACTGGGTATGTGTACAGTAACTTTGTACCCTGAAAAAAAATCTTTTCTAATCATTAATGCACTGAATGATTAATTACACCATTTGGCTTCCATATAAGTTCTTAGATATCCAGTTATGCAAATGTGTTCTGATGTATAGACTGAAGTACTCAGAGCCTCACCAAAGTTAAAAGGTCAAAGGCCATATTGGTTCATGCATTACTAAGATAACAGAGAGCCATGAATATGTGTGTGTGTGTGTGTGTGTGTGTGTGTGTGTGTGTGTGTGTGTGTGCGTGTGCCACTTTTAGATATATGAATTTAGTCTTTAGTCATTTTTTTATAAAGGATTTGTTGTTACAAATAATTGGCAAATTATTTTGCAGTGCCTCCCTGTTCAGTTAACATTGTGCTGCAACATTCTCTTTTACACTGTTTCCAGCAACAGCAGAAATAACCTGAAGCATTGAATTTGATCATCCTTAAATACTTTTTTGATGCTATGGGGCTTATTGTTCCTCTAATTGTAATTCAAAGCTGACTAGGCCTTTACCACTTGTGGAGGAGCTACAAGACTTGGGGATGGGCTGCACCAGTTGAGTAGGAGATGGATTACTTGGGAATGGGGTAGACCCCATGGCGAGGGACTGAACCATTAGGGAAGGGGCTATACCACTTGTAGAGGCACTGCAACACTTACAAAAGGACTTATATCATATTATATGATCTATTTTTTTATAAGGTCTAATTGTTCTCTTTTGAATACCAATATTAGCACACTGTAGCTTAATGGCAGAGAAAGCAGTGTGTTGTGCGTGCTGGTCAGTGGGAACAAGTGTATGACATTATGCCCTGAGTCTAGACACAATCTAGCCAAGCTGCCCTGCTGACCTACATACAGGATTTATTACACCACCTACTCCATTCAGACAGTGAGGAGAGGGAAAGGAAGGAGGTCAGAAAGCAAGAGATAATAAAAAGAATGCAAGAAAGCCCATGAGAAGCATGTATACAACAGTGGCAGCTAGTGGTCTGTCAAATAGTGGAAGCACTACATATCATATATTCATAAAATTTGTCAATCACTGCACCATGTTATTTAGATATAATTTTTTATGTATGCCCTGTGAAAGTTAACCAGATTCCAAAAACCCAGTTTAGATCCCAAATTTCCTGTTTCATTAAAAGTTTCATTAAAGGTTTCATTAAAAGTCTAGCAGTGCTCAGAGTCGGCTGAGATGGGCGTCAGCCTCCCCGCGACCCTAATTAGGATTAAGCAGTTCAGAAAATGTATGAATGTATGAATAATGTATGACATGTGTAATCTTGGACATGCCTAAACTCACAGGAGAAACAAGCATCTTCGCTGTTCCAAAAGGAGAACTGATACAGAGTCCCACTTCCACTTTATTATCTATTCAACTATACATTCCATTTACACACACACACACACACACACACACACACACACACACACACACATCAAATCTAATAGAAAATCAAATCTAATAGAAGATAACAATTGAAACTGAATATTTAATAAAAATAAATATATATTACCAGAAGTGATCAACCCTTTTTTAATTAATTCTCCCCTTAACACTGGATATGTACCTAAATATTTTAAATTAGCAATTATCAAACCTCTGATTAAAAAACCTATGTA
>JBCNYH010000023.1:25866261-25880217 GCA_039654325.1 Tandanus tandanus | reverse complement strand
ACATTTGCTGTGTTTTGGAGAGCTAATGCTGCTCGCTCAAAAAAACTGGATTTATTTCTTTATCTACATACTTTCTTTTTCTAATGATTTCAACACGCCTAGCAGGTAAGATTTAACATATTTAAGCAAACTCATATCCTACGTAAGACTGGACCTTTAAGAATAATTTTTTTATTCAGGTGTAAGAACACGTCTTTATTGCCTTGTGTTCCACCGCAGGGCTTTTTCAGGAGAAGTCAACAGAACAACGCCTCGTACTCGTGCCCTCGGCAACGCAACTGCCTGATCGATAGAACCAACCGGAACCGCTGCCAACACTGCCGCCTGCAAAAGTGTCTCGCTCTGGGCATGTCACGTGACGGTGAGGTTGTCACTTCTATCACTGTTGCTACTAATAATCATAAAAACATTATTTTCTTTTTTCTAATAATAGAACTGAAATAATATCACTTCTATGGACAAAAACCATTTGGTATTGTTTTATACAGTGTGACCCAAAACAGCCTCCCATATTTCAAAGATAAATTAGAAAAAGGTTAAAGAGGTTAATCAAATTATTATTTACACACATAAAGCTTAATTCATTACACTTTATTACATCATTATTTCCACGCATGAAATAACAATTTGTTTATCCTTAACTTTCTTTTATTTACCTTTGAAATGTGGGGGGATTTTTTGGGTCACCCTGTGCTTGTGTTACACCTCTGTACTGTATATTTGATAAATTAAGGCTTCGGCTTCTTCTTTAGGAGCCATGATATCACCAGTCAGCTCAGTGGTGTTTCTGTTGAACTGCTGTTTCTGATAATTCAACATGGGTTTTTTTTGGGGGGGATCCCCAATGCCCGATGATTTTGCAGCTCATTTAAAATAAATGTTGTTGTATCTTTTTACCAGCTTGGGCAGATTTACATAAATTTACCTGTAAGAACGATAGAAACTGAAAGAAAAAACTATTTTGGAAAATGCTAGCTTTGAGTTAGTCGTCCTATAAAAGGCAACATTCACTCCATGGGTCTTTTCTCTGTGTGTAGTGGTATTTTCTTTATTTTTATTCTTATTCTTACTGTGCTTCTCCTTTTCAGCCGTAAAATTTGGTCGCATGTCGAAGAAGCAGCGCGACTCGCTGTATGCCGAGGTACAGAAGCACCAGCAGCGATTGCAGGAACAGAGGCAGCAGCAGACAGGCGACGTTTACTCCACCAGTCTGAGCACTCTCGGGCACGACCTAGGTGGCACCTACACCAACGGACACGTCATCGACATGGCCAAGACGCATGCCTCCAGTGCCACCGCTGCGTACTTCAGCATGGATTCGACCCAGCCGAGCCCAGACCAGTCAGGACTGGACATGGCAGGAATGAAGCCCATCAAACAGGAGCCTGTTTATGATCTGACACCCATGCCCGACCTTTTCCCGTACAACTCATACCACGATAGCCAGCTAGCACCTGGAGTGTCCATGGGGGAGCTCGGTATGACATCATCTCACTGATTCATTCATTAATTTACTGTTTAATTCTACCACAGTCACAGAACGGCTGGAGCCTATCTCAGCTGAATCTGGGCAAAGGCACTCTGAACAGTCCATTACAGGGCCAATTCACACTCACACTTATACCTAGGGGCAATTTGGAACAGCCAATTAGCCTAATGTACATTTTTTTTGGACTTTGGGAGGAAACCGGAGTAGCTGGAGGAAACCCCATGCAAGCAGGGGTAGAACATGCGAACTACACACAGAAAAGCCCTCACTGAGTCCAGGACACAGGACCAAACCCAGGACCCTCTCACAGATTTAGAAACTGGACATTTTCTTAAATCCTTTTATCCAAGTGTGTCCAGATCGTCCTAATATTCATACAACATCCTGTAAACACACTCAGGTGTAGAGGTGTAGTGATTTAGAATCAGGTGACATATTCTAGCAAAAAACATACACATGTGCACGCCTTCATTTTCTCCAAATGAGAAAATGATTAGGTTTTTTTTCCCTCCAGATCGAATTGCACAGAATATAATCAAGTCTCATCTGGAGACGTGCCAGTACACAGGCGACGAGCTGCAGCAGCTGTCCTGGCAGACACACTCGTACGAGGAGGTCAAGATGTACCAAAGCAAGGTGAGAATATTCTTCTGATTTTATTTTTTTGCACATATTACAGGTTGGAGAAAGCTTACCGGTGTGATCCACTCCCTCCTGACCCGTCAGTGTGGATAAATATGCAGGGTTGTGTATTTTTTAGTAATATAGCGCTTTTTTGTGGTTGCTGTCTACTCTGTGTAATTAAAATGGGTGGCCACCAGAGGGCGCTGCACAGAGAGAATACAGCTCTGATTTGGATGCAGTTTAATCCTGATTGGTCATTATGTGTTGATTAATTTTCTATAACAGCAGCTCAGTATATAATCTACTGTTAGATTAATAGTAAATTCATTAAAATGTTTTATTTTTACCTGGGAAATTTTCTGTAAGGAGACATTTAATGTGACTCCATGTCTCATGTCACTTGATTTACAAAAAGTTCTTACCACAACTGTCTCCATTCTGTTACTAAAGAAGAGAAAAGAGAGAAAAAAAAGAGCAGGCCAAAGGCATGAGACGTATCACCAGCTCCACTGATTTGTCCTGTATCAAATGGAATATGGGTAATTATCAAGCAGCCCTTTAAAACAGCGTTTTTGAAGATTCTGTACGGAGGGAAAAGCTGCAAAGCGAATAGAAAGCAATTTGCTTACACGAGGGTTTTTTGTGGTGTCCTCTGGATGTGTGGTAAACGGAAAACTTCACAAGTTGCAGTTTCGTCTGGTGCATGATGGGAAACATTTCAAACAATATCATACATTCAATTAATACTCTGGACAGATTATAGGAATCAGATCAGGGATTTATTTACACAGGGATATATATAAATACAAAGTCCGGTAAAATGAAATGAAATGATACTCTCACCTTGAATTCTTTATTTAATCAGTACAAACTCAACTTTTTTATTGTGTATTTTTGTTTAATTATTGTTACATTTAATGTTATGGATCGTACACCAGACACCCATTTCTTCTCCAACCTCGATGCTTTCCTTCTTTCTGAAATTTAAATATGGAAAAAAATTAATTGGGACGGCACGGTGGTGTAGTGGTTTATAGCAAGAAGGTCCTGGGTTCGAGTCCCGAGCTCAGTTAGGGCGTTTCTATGTGGAGTTGCAATTGCTGGGACAATATTTTCTTTTAATTCATTCACTCATTTGCTGAACCACTTAATCCTACTAGTGGTGAGTGGAGGCTGGAGCCTATCTCTGCCGACTCTGGGCGAAGGCAGGGTACAACCTGAACAGCTTGCCAGACCATCACAGAGCCAGCACACATGCAAACATTCACACTCACACCTAGGGGCAATTTGTAACAGCCAATTAGCCTAATGTGCATGTCTTTGAATTGTGGGAGGAAACCGGAGTACCTGGAGGAAACCGACACAAGCACAGGAAGAACATGCAAACTCCACACAGATACGCCTTCAACAAGCCGGGGAATCAAACCCAGTGTGGCCTTAAAGTATAATCATCTGATAAAAAATCTTCATAACTTAATATCTTAATAGACAGTATATAATAACACAGTGTGTGTGTGTGTGTGTGTGTGTGTGTGTGTGTGTGTGTGTGTGTGTGCAGCCACGGGAGGTGCTGTGGCAGCAGTGTGCAATTCAGATCACACACGCCATTCAGTACGTGGTGGAGTTCGCCAAGCGCATCACCGGCTTCATGGAACTGTGTCAGAACGACCAGATACTGCTGCTCAAATCAGGTGTGAACTTTTACTAAACTTATTTAAATTCCAGTAAAATACCTTTGCACTTTTTTTACCACATACATGCTTACATGAGTCTGAGTACAAAATATGGCCAAATACGTAGTGATTTGTCTTAAACTATAGAGAGAAAAGTATTTGTTTATGAGGGAATGGGATGCCAGTCTGGGTGTGTCCCTGAATCCTGGGAGATTAAATGGTTAAAAGAAATGCTAGCATTCCTTTAACTCCAGATTATTATTCAAAATCCTAATCCTCAGGTCGTGGAGGCAATAGGTTTAGAAGGGAACTCAAATCTAGGAGGGAACTAAAATTTAGGAGGGAAACCCAGGCATCCCTCTCTCCTTTCAACACTCTCAGACCAGACCAGACCAGACGGTGTATATATATATATATATAATCCCTCCAGCGAGTTCTGTGTCTGCCTCAGGGTATCCTCCCAATTGTACGTGCCTGAAACACTTTCAAAGGGAGGTGACCAGGAAGCATTCTAATCAGATGCCCGAACCACCTTGACTGACTCCTTTCAATTTGGAGGAGCAGCGGCCGTACTCCAATTTCCCCCCGGACGTCTGAGCTCCTCTCCCTGTCTCTAAGGCTGAGCTCAGACACTCCTGACTGTAATAAGAGAAAAAAGAAGAAACAAAACATCCTGAAGACTTGTGTTGGAAAACTTAATCTCTGACCTTTACAAATGCACCCAGACTGGAGGCTCTTCTAAACAATTTACCCACAAGTCATTATTTACATTGTTTTTATAAAAATGATGGCGTTTAAAAATAAGCTTGTTATGTAAATAATGAACTGCCTTGTTGTGAGTAATGAGAAATAAACACTGAAATATAAAGAAAAATTAATAGTAATAATGATCTGTAACGTGTGTCTCAGGTTGTCTGGAGGTGGTGTTGGTACGAATGTGCAGAGCGTTTAACCCCCTCAACAACACGGTTCTGTTTGAAGGAAAGTACGGCGGCATTCAGATATTCAAAGCGCTCGGTACGTTTGCTTCCATCATGTCTTTAGTATTTTCATTTTCTTGCCACTCAACTCACATTAGTGTTTTTGTCTCTGCTGTAGGCTGCGACGATCTCGTCAGCACCATGTTCGACTTCGCCAAAAGCCTGTGCTCCCTGCAGCTGACGGAGGAAGAGATCGCACTGTTCTCCGCAGCTGTTCTCATCTCCACAGGTACGTAATGCTTCAAGATCTGGAGAAGATCAGATGAAGAGGAGGTTCATTCCGAGTGGATTGGCTCTGATTGGCTAGCCTTAAATGTCATCAGTCCATATAGTGGTGTAGCTTATAAATTCCTAAAAGAATTGGCACTCACCAAATTAAGGACTTTTGAATGGATGGTTGATAGTTTGATGCCCTGCGATGCACTGACGTCCTGTACAGGATGTGTTCCAGCAATATGTTCCAAGCTCTAGATACTGCTTAAGATAATTTAACGAAGCAGTTTTGCATGATCCCAGAAAAGACTGTTGATGATTAACAGCTGGGTGTTTTTTTAAGATCGACCCTGGCTAATGGAACCAAGGAAGGTCCAGAAGCTTCAGGAGAAAATCTACCTGGCCCTCCAGCACATTATGCAGAAGAACCACATGGACGAGGACGCATTGACTAAGGTACTCTAAATTATTTACACCGTTAGTGTGGTGGTGTCATGAGCACCAACACGTGTCAGGATTTTTATGACTCTGTGCCGGAGATACCAGGACCGGAGGCATTAAGTGATTATATTTGCGTCCCTCTGTATGTCCATCCAGGCCAGTCTTTAACCTTTGGATAAAAGTCCACTTTGACTCAAGGATAAACTGTTTAAATTTTGGAGGACAAAGGTCAAGGTCATTGCAGCTTCACGCTCATCCCTTGCTTGTGTATGCTTTGTATACCCCGCAGAGGCATTTAACCAGACAGTAGTTCTAATTGTGTTTAAATATTAATAATGATGTCTCTTCTTTACAGCTGATTGGTCGAATCCCCACGCTCGCAGCACTGTGTACCTTGCACACAGAAGAGCTTCAGGCCTTCCAGCAGCTACACCCTGAAACCGTCAACATGCTCTTCCCACCGCTGTACAAGGAGCTTTTCAATCCTGACACGGCCAGTGTCATGTCCAAGTGACGTTTTTAAATGAAAGGAAAGGAGCATGGCAGGACTTCCCGGGGGCTGAGCCACTAAAGCAAAAGGAGCTGTCTAGGTCTCCTCAACAGCACAGTGATGTTGGCGTACAGCAACCTGAGGCACGACAAAACTTCAGGAATGTCCAGCACTTGGACTTCAGTTCCACCGATTCAGTCAAAAGAATGTACGTATAGTACGCACCTATTAGTGAAGATCTGAGCAGAAATGTACAAACTGTAGAGCAATTTAATATGCTGTCATTTTCTTGGGTAAATTTCACTGTTTTATTATTTTTTTAAACAGAATTGTGAAAAGGGGGGACAAGAGTCAGACAAAAAGGATCACATAGTAATCCCTAGTTCTGATATATTCCAGTATTAAACCACTTCCTGTGTATATTCTAGTCCTAATTTATAAGCAGGAACCCAAGAGGTTGGTACTTTGTGTAAATCTTTTTCCTTTTTGTTATGTAGTTTTATGTGTACATAATTTGAGAGAAACTTGTAAAACTATATTCAAGTTTCCAATCGAGGTACGTTTAAAAAGCCTTGTCTGGGCCATGTAGATATGTACAGACACTACCGTCAAAACTACTTTAAAATCCCCGGAAATGAAATGATTTTCTAAAAGAAGAAACAATAACTCATGACTATTGAACTTTTTCCAGAAGAAGATATGGAGAGACATATATTTTGCAAATGCTTATGCTTGATCATTATGTCATCATTCAACATTGCAGTAATGTCAACAAACACTGAACATTTACTCAAGATCAGTTTATCAAAAGCACAAAAGTATCAAAAGATCTTAAATACAAGCAGATAAAAGCACGAGCTCATATCAAACACTCCCATCATCACACCCATCACTACTTTAAGCTTTTTTATACTTTCCCTTTAAAAAGAAAAGATGCACTACAATATTTTCTGAGCAAAGACCAAACTACAACCTGCGAGCAACAATCCCCGCTCCCAACAATAAAAAAAAATTAATCAATCAATAAATAGAATAGAATAAAATGTAATAAAAATAAAAACCAGCTGTCCTGTTACATTATATTTAAATGTACTTCATTTGAACACTAGGTGACTCTGTCATGGAAAAACGTGATGTGGTTTTGCAGTTTGCATTTGTCCACTCATTTTTTCACTACAGTTCAACTGCCATCTTCAACATCCTTAAGCTTTTGATCATCAACAAAATGAATATGTTCAATTCTCACCAAAAATGGTAAATGCCAATAAATGAAAACGGCAAAATAAATATCACTGTGTTCAGAGGGAAATTTGCTAAGCAGTTATTTATTCACTGAACTGTTTAATTCTTCAGTGTTTGCGGGGTTATATGTTCTAATCTCAGCCAACTCTGGGCAAAGGCGAGGTACACCCTAAACAATTCACCAGTCCATCACAATCATTCACACTCACACCCTGGGGCGTATTGGAACCATCAGCCATTTAGCCTAATGTGCATGTCTTTTGACTGTGGGAGGAAACCACAGTACCTGGAGGAAACCCACGCATGCACAGGGAGAACATGAAAACTCCACACAGAAATACCTTTTTAGAGCCTGTGACTTGAACCCAGAACCTTCTTGCATGCACGCACGCACGCACACACGCATGCACTCACACTCACACACACTCACTCACTCACTCACTCACTCACTCACTCACTCACTCACTCACTCACTCACTCACTCACTCACTCACTCACTCTCACTCACTCACTCACTCACTCTCACTCACTCACTCTCTCTCTCTCTCTCTTTGTAAACGCATTTCGCACACTCAAAAATAGGCGCTGGTAAATCACACACAGGTGAAACCCATCACCAGGTTACCTGTTGGTTCTACCTGACTTCTCTCCTCCTGCAAAGTGTGTTTAATCACTTTCACATTTTTTTTTTAAATTAAGACCACTAGCTATTACCTAAAATACTTGAATTGTCTGTAAATAATGAGATGGATATCTTGCTAATTTAATCACCAGTTGTAAGTATGATGTTAAAAATTATGTATTCATTTAATTCACACCTAAATAGTACTGCTTAGTGATGCTCAAGTTTATTTGGACAGAATTATACTCCAGAAAACAAAATGATCTTTTTTTTCATTCCTCAGTTCAGGAGGAACCCATTTCGGGAAATATAATTGCCTCCATCTTGACTTGCAAAGATAAAAAGTAATTGACAGCGTTGAAGAGCCACATCATTCCAGACCCCGTGCTTGTAGATATGATATTCAGTAACCTCTCTTTATCTTACACACGCTCCATAGTGGCCATGTTGTAGCTTTGACAATCATGTAGCTTTCTTGTATTAACTTTTTTATAAAGCAGGTCCGGGCGTCAGCTGCATATTTCTTCTTGTGCAGTTTATGATACTTATATTTCTCTCAGGCAGAGCGTTTTTTTCCAGTAACCCCCTTTATTCACGCTGATCACTGCATGGCCATACAATAAATAAATATGGTGGAAAGCAAAAAAGCCATAACACGAACTTACAGGGTTTTGAGGTTTAGCACATTGTTCTGTGGAAGTTCTACATTAAACATAATGCATTATTTTTTTTTTTTTACATTTTTTTTTTTTTAAAAATGTTTATTTTTTTAATAATTAACATTATTTTTTTTTTTTACATTATTTTACATTATTAAGTTACTTTAATTATTATATCATTATTGATCCTCAAATGTTTCATTCCTCTGAGTTTTTCCATATGGATTTATTTCATGAACATAAGTAAAATATTTCAAGCCATGGAGTTGAAACATTCTGCTGAGAGAAACATTGGGTCTGGGATGAAGTTGGTACTTGGACCCCTAATGTATAATTATACACCACCTTAAAATATATCTGCTTTAATCAGTCTAAACTCTGTAACACTGAGAAACTGCGAAAACCCTGCAGGTGATAATAGAACTGCACACCCTTTTTTATTCCTTACACTGATATTGGGTTCAACCTGTTTAAAACAGGTCACAAAGCCATAGTAATGATTCCCAGGTAGCAGAGGCTGAAACGCTGTTTCTTTCGACCTTTAAACAAAAACTAGTGCGTTGCGCAGTCAGTGCAACTCTAATGGAATGGTAGGAAAGAATAAGAAAGCACTTACAGATTATACACTGAAGGTAGCAGAGGACGTATGGAGGACACACACACACACACACACACACACACATTTTTATTTACACAATTTACACACGCACAAATTACACTAAAATGTTCTACGTTAGATCGTCCCCATGGTAAACCTGCTCTGGTGAATTTTCTGTAAGCTCTCACATTTTTTTCTAATTCAAGACAATCAGTTGTGGATGCGAGCTGAAAGCAGCGTCCGTCTCAGGGACTTCACCTTTTTCTTATTCTCACTAAAAAGAGAAATTCCTATTTTAAACAGAAAATGGACTTTTTACAAGGAAAAACTCTATAATCTTTAAAAAAAATTCTGAAATACTGTTTACCCAGACAAGGCTTTGGAGTGTGTGTGTGTGTGTGTGTGTGTGTGTGTGTGTGTGTGTGTGTGTGTGTGTGTGTGTGTAAGTACTAAAATTTATTAGGCCCTTCATGTGAAAGGCTCAACAGCCTGTAAATATTGATAAAGTGAAGAAAGCACTCAATACAGAGACACAAACAGGGTGAAGAAATATAATATTGTTATTATTATTATTATAATTATTATTGTTATTATTATAATTTTTTTTTTTTTCTTTTCCTATGATCTCATGTAAGGTTGTTTATTTATAGAGAGTACGATTATGCTGAATGGGCCCCAGATTCCTTTCAAAGCTCAGTAGTGAGGGTTGTGTTATTATTATTATGATTGTTATTATTAATATTTCCAGGTTTCTACTGTGGACTTGGGTTAGGAGTGATGTCACACTGTAAGCGAATGGTTTAACACTGTTTTAGGTAACTGTAGCAATAACTGGACACTGATGTTCCGTTTGCCCATTTGCATTGTAAGATTCTTATTGTTTCGTAATTGATTTGAATATTTTATTCAATCCTACCCTGTTGTTCTGTTATCCTTGCATGCTGTTTCATGACAACGGAACAGAAAAGTATAACTGTTGGGCTCTTGTGTTTGATCATGTCAGGGTGGGGCGAGGTGGGCGGGGTGGGGTAGGGTTTACTGTTCAGTCTACTGTCACAGACAGATAAACATCTTCATGTGAACTGAAAAACATGACAAGCACTTAAATAGTTTAATGAAGGACTTGAAAGTCAGATTTTTCAATAATTATACTTTTTTAACTAAAACTAAGTGTTGTGTAAAACAGGAAGCAAAAGTCAGCACGGTACCAAGAACTGTTTCTACTTTATCATAGTTAAGTGATCAGTTAGTATGTCTGAAATTTAGTGTAGTGATTATTGTTCATGTTATTATTTAGACAATATCATGTGTTCACTTTTTTTTACAAGGTGCCATTACTTTTGTCCCTTTCTGTTTCATAATGTTTTAAAAAAAATTATCCTGCAGCTTTGCAGAATAGCTGGTTCTGATAGGTCAGAGGGCGTGGATCAGTTTTCTATAACATTAACTCTGAAAGAAAGTCACACGGCCTTGTACCACGGATATATATTTACTGTTTCAGTGGTTTATATACATGTTACAGATAAAAACCTAATTCTAAAGCTAACTTTTTAAAAATAATTGTTACTATTCAGTTCAGCAGAGAGAGAGAAAAGGTCTGCTTTAATATGTAAACGTAATTGCTTCAGTCAAGTGAAAAAATAAATGCGCACCATGGATATCTAGAATATTTTCGACATATTTCAATAAAGAAACATTTCACTCCTTAACGCGGTGCCTAAAGGTTAAACTGAACACACTAGGTTTTAAAATGTAGCTTTACAATCTTTGATTCAACATGAACAGAAATAATACTCTCCTGTGAGAAAGTAGGTACACCCACGTCCTCAGAAGCGAGTATTGTCTTCTTTATCAGAAATAACATCTTGAAGGTGTTGTGTATAATCGTCCCTCAGTCTCTCACATCAATATCAAAAATTTCACCACTCTTCCTTCAGGTGCAAGATGCTTGAGGGTTTTCCTCAAGATGTCCAAATCTGAGCTTTGACTAGAACATTACAGAACTCATTTTTTCTTTCTGAGATATCCCTTGGTGCATTTGTGAGTGTGTTTAGGATTGTTACTTTGTTGAAAGATCCAACTCCGCTTCACCTTCCACTTTCAGACAGACAGCCCCACGTTTTTTTCACGCACCTGATCCAGGTGTTTAAAAGTTGTAATTCACTTGTAGATGATTTCCTGTACAGTGGAATTATTTATTTTAAAACACTTAGAGATCTCTTTCAGCTCTTTGCCAGACTCATAGACATCCATGTCCATCTCTCTGTCCATACAGTGTGTTAGTGTGAAAATCACAGGATCACCAAATTTGGTGTATGGGTCTCCTTCAGGGGTGAATAGGGTGGGATTGTGTATGGGTCGTGTGTGTGTGTGTGTGTGTGTGTGTGTGTGTGTGTGTGTGTGTGTGTGTGTGTGTGTGTGTATGAACATAATATTTTGACTTTCAATTATTGACAAACTTTATTAAATAGCCCTGCCAATGGGAGGGTCTAGACCCCTGTGGTCTGTTTTTTTCTGAAGGCTTTGAAGAGCTCTTTAGATCTTGGCATGATGACATCACATACTTCAAGAGTAAATAGAACACAGGGACAGAGATATCCGGTTTATATGAACCAGATTCCTGGTTTGGTTCTGTGATGAAAATGACTACAAAATATTAGTTCTGTGTGTTCAGCGTGTTGGATTTATCAGCTTTATCTCTAAGCGCCGTATTAAAGAGGGTGAAATGTTTACTTTCGAAACTGAAAAAAGGGATGCATTCATTTTTTACTTGACTGAATAGCAGGCACATTGACTAACATTAAATATAGTATTAAATATAACACAGTGTCACAGTGACTTTAAAATTTTTCTCAAATTTAAAGAATGTACGGTTTAATATGAATTATTTATTTATTTATGTATTTGAAATGGAAACAGTTCTTGGGCATGGATTTTTGGAACCTCGTCTTTTGATTTCAGCACAATCCAAGTGACTTTGGTGCAGTTTGATTTATTTAATTTTTTTATGTGATATTTACCCATAACTTCATACTATAATTATTACACGATATATTACTATATATTATCCCACTGCACCAGCTTCAGCTTTTCTTTCTCTCTGAACTCTACACACTACAGACGCTCACCATGAAGAAACATATGACATGTACATGTGTGTCTGTATACCTCCAAAACTGAAAAAAATCTAAAATCATATTTATTTTGTGTTTGTTTTACAATCAGTGATGGATTTATGAAGTAGAAAGTGCTGCTTATTGGATTGAAGAGAAAAACAATGCTTTTTTGTTTCCTCTAAAGTGCCATAGCTGGGGTGCAATGAAGCGAAACGGCACTTAAGGGGTTCATATACAGACTGTATAAGACTGCAGTGTTTACTTGTAAACCAATCAGAACGGAGAATTCTATGTTCATATTGTTTATAATTATGGGTCCTTGAGGATGCGAAGACATCAGGAGGGGCAAGGGCAGGAAGAATGGGATAACTTGCCAAGTGTGTGTGTGTGTGTGTGTGTGTGTGTGTGTCCTGAAATGCATGAAGGATAAAATAAGGCGTGAGAAGCACTTGAGTGTAAAGTGACTGTGTGTTTAATGGGGTTAAAACATAGCATTGTTTTGGAACATAGTTGGGGTCTTCAAATGCCTCCTCCGAGTTGTACATAGGAAGCAAAGGACTTTTGTTAAAAAATATTTTATCGCTTTTGTAGACATTTCTTTGTGGGGAAAGAATTAAAGACAATTTTACGGACACAAAATCTGACTGGACTTTTGTTTGTTTAACCATAAACCTTGTTTGTTCTGAACATTAAACACAGAGCTCAAGATATGTGCCGTGATCTAGTTTGGTTATGCAACAGTACTTCAAGTGATCTTTCTATTCAAAAAAATTATTTATTATATGTGGGTTTGGGCGGTATGACGGTATATATTGTCCACTAGTAGAGACTTTGTTGCACCATTTATACTGTGAATAAATGGTCATCATCATCATCTTCCTCCGCTTGTTCCGGGGTCGGGTCGCGGGGGCAGCAGCCTAAACAGTGAAGTCCAGACATCCATCTCCCAAGCCACTTCCTCCAGCTCTTCTGGGGGGACACCGAGGCGTTCCCAGACCAGCCGAGAGACGTAGTCCCTCCAGCGTGTTCTGGGTCAACCCCGGGGTCTCTTCCTGGTTGGACATGCCCGAAACACCACACCAGGGAGGCGTACGGGAGGCATTCTAATCAGATGCCCGAGCCACCTCAACTGGCTCCTCTCAACACGGAGGAGCAGCGGTTCTTCTCTATCTCTAAGGGAGAGCCCCGCCACCCTGCGAAGGAAGCTTATTTCAGCCACCTGTATCCGCGATCTTGTTCTTTCGGTCACTACCCAAAGCTCGTGACCACAGGTGAGAGTTGGAACGTAGATCGACTGGTAAATTGAGAGCTTTGCTTTTCGGCTCAGCTCCCTCTTCACCACGACAGACAAGTACAAGCCCTGCATTACAGCAGAGGTTGCACCGATCCGCCTATCCATCTCCCATTTTGTCCTTCCCTTACTTGTGAACAAGACCCTGAGATACTTGAACTCCTCCACTTGGAGCAGGACCTCATTCCAGACCCAAAGGGTGCATTCCACCGTTTTCCGGCTGGTTCCAGGCTCGATGAAGCCAAAAAGACAACATCTGCAAAAAGCAGAGATGAGATCCTATGGCCACCAAACCAGAACCCTTCAACACCTTGGCTGCGCCTAGAAATTCTGTCCATAAAAATTATTAACAGAACTGGTGACAAAGGACAGCCTTGGCGGCACAAGAATTAATAAATGGTATAGAAAAAAAACATTTAAAAAAAAAATATATATATATATATATATTCATTCATCCATTCATTTTCTGAACCGCTTATTCCTAATTAGGGTCGCGGGGAGGCTGGCGCCCATCTCAG
>JBCNYH010000023.1:25833556-25843994 GCA_039654325.1 Tandanus tandanus | reverse complement strand
CACACACACACACACGCGCGCACACACACACACACACACACACACACACACACACACACACACACACACACACACACTTACTAAGTCCAGCATCTTTATCCTGTGTAGATGTCCGTTTATGCTTCTGCCAGACTGCATTCATGAACAAGGCCACGTGACTCAGGATGCTCAACGGTGGTGGCAAGAACGTTTTTTTCTGATAGGTCATTATGTAACGGTAGCGGTTGTACCGCCACAACTGGTTGGATATGGTCTTCATGTGGATGTATACATTACTGTGGGATAAAAAACATTACTGTGCAACTGAAAAACACAAAGGCATAAAGGCGGAGCTCCAGATAGATATCTCTATTGATAGGTATCAGAGAGAGGTGTTATAAGAGTAGCACAGCTTCGTTAAAGGCTGAACAGCTTCTGATTGTGTGTGCGTATAGGGAGTGTGTGATGGAGTGAGCCAGAGATAAATAAATCTCTCCATCGTTTACCGACTACAGTCTGGAGTGAAAGAAGGAAAGGGTAACACTGAGTTTCTTTTCACTGCCTTTCACTCGCTGTTTATTGTTATTTTGTATTGCTGCTCATCACCATGCAAGTCAGTGATACACAACAGCTGATCAGCGTCAGCTCACTGACACTGACCGAGTTGGGATTCAGGACCAACATCCAAGCCATATTCCATGCCTATGGATTTTATATGAATCTTGTTATTGGTTTCTATACCTTTAATCCACTCTCACCCAGTGGTCTCTGGAACTCCTACAGAGTCTCTGTTGTCCTCACCGTGGCTTCTCTCTGTTTTGTTTTATGGGAAGATTTTGTCTCTGTAGTGCTTTTGTGGTGTGATGCAGCTTCCACTTCCTCACTGAAGTGCTTGCTGGGACATAGATATAATTTCATACCCTATAAGTTACATGAATTTACAGCAATCTTAAAATGCACTTTAATCTTCGTGTTCATTGTTTTCCTCCAGACTGACAATCTCCACAATGACAATTTTCTTGAGGTGATTTTTCTAAGGGTGTGTCCTTTTCTAAACGTGTGCCTAAGACTTCTGGAGCTTTTGTCTCTGTTTACTGTAAGAGAACATGAGCTGGTGATTAAAACAGTGACTAGAAGCAGTGCATGAAACTTTGTGGGTTGGATGTTCCAGGGTGCTAGCATCACAGAGTGTATCAGTCAATCAGTAGGTGACGGTAGCGAATCTCTGAGACATCAACACCATGACAGAGAGACAAAGAGTCCGACTGTCAAAGGAACATTGCTAAGTGGTCTATTCCATTTTATGGGTCATCCCACAATAACTTGAGGTGTACTCACAGAGTGTAAGGTACCTCCCCCATGCAGCAGGGATAATGTAGTAACCTGTAACCTGTATGGTACTGGTTTTAATTACCCACGTACTCGTCTTCCAATATGTTCTATAGTACATGGACATGACCAAATTATCAAAGAGAAAAACTCTTTTTTGAAGGTTTTTACAAGATGTGACCTTTTAAGATCCTTTCACTGAAAATAAAACTGTCTCATGTGGAAGTCCATATATGGTGTTTTTATAATAACGGCATGTCTATCGGCACTCGTTTCAAAGTTATAAGCGCTCTATCTCCGAAACTTTGCTTTGACCTTCACTTCACCCTTGGCGTAGCAAAACCAAAGCCTCACTGGGACTGACACAGAATAGTGTCTGCACCAAGAATGTTGTCAATCTGTGCACGAATGTGGGCAGGTTTTTGTTCACAGACAAACTGAAACCTGACTTACAAACGCCAGCAATCCAAACACCTCTGCAATACTGACAACAAGAACTTGCGTATTTCTCATTTGTTATTCTGTACAGTGTATACAGCAGGTCCCTACTTGTAGAAGGCAATAAGGAGGTTGACCATGATGATGTACTGCATGAAGAGGTAGACGGCCTGCAGGAGGGGGTTGAGGAATGAAGCAGGAGGACAATCGGGATCTTCTTCACACGCTATCAAAAAAAACAAAGCAAACAGAAAAACAACGTAACACAGTAATGTCAGCTCAGGAAAATCACCCATTTCTCACATAATGTTTAATAATATGAAATTATATTAATGAGAAAAGAAATTAATGTCAGTGTGTTTAAATATAATATATAAGTAAACTTGTGATTGACTGACAGTAGTATCGAGCATAGCTTTGAGGGGTGTATGCTTCAACCAACCATGTCTGTCTGTCTGTCTGTGCACATCTTTCTTTCTTTCTCTCTTTATTTTTGTTACTCACGATTAATCTCTCCAGCATAGACCTCCCCAAATATCATAAAGTAGGGCTGGAACAGCACTTGCTTCAGAAGGTTCCAGGACGGTTCTGAGTATGGATTTAGGATGGCAAACCGGGGAGTGCCAAAACTCACCAGCACAATGCCCATGATGACCACAATGTAGAACATGTTCTTCATCTGTAACAATATGTACAGTTCTACACATACATAATCCACAGCAAATCAAATCAGTATTGCACTGCAACAACAAGTCCAGCTGCCTTAGCATGAAATAATCCCGTAAGGAAACCTGCATCGATACCAACTCACAGATAGGACTACATGATTTATGGAACTGACCCACACTGATACTGATAATGAGCAACTTACTTAGAGTTTAGCAGCTTTATTTAGCTACTTAAGTGTAAATGATAGACATGACCACCCCCACCCCCACCGTGCGCAGACAATGATTTGTGGAAGTGTTCCTGAGCCCATACATTGATTTCCATGAGAGATTCATGCCTGTTTTTAATGCAGTGTCCCTGTGGGCCCGAAGATCACAGGCATGCAATATTTATTTTCGACCTTTTCCCATGTGTACAGAGATTTGTTTAGATTCTCGGAATGTTGTGATGATATTATGTATTGTAGATGATGAGATATTGATGAACATTATTCTGAAATGGTTACATAATTTGTAGATGCAGTTTTTTGTAGGTTGGTGAACCTCTACCCAAATGTTCTTTTTTAATACCCAATCATGTTACTGATCTATTACCAATTAACAAAATTAATTACAAAATGTTCCACCAGCTGTTTTTTAGTACCACTTATTTTTTTCAGCCCATATTTTTTATTAAATAGTAAAATCTCTCACTTTCAACACTTGATATTTTTTCTCTGTTCTACTGTAAATAAAATATGAGTTAATGAGATTTTCAGATCGTTGCATTCTGTTTTTAATTTACATTTTACACAGTGTCCCACAGCATCGCTACTAAAATCTACAGATTTTGTTTTTTGGTGTTTATGAAATTTAGGACAGTATGAATGAAATGTAAATGAAATCGTACCATGTTCGAGATCATGGTGAGGTAGGGCCCAGCTTGCTGGTTAATAGCCAACAGGTCTAGCAGACGCACAAACCATAAAATGATGTCCAGACAGTAAATGATGCGCCCAGTCGTGTGTACTGGACCTGTGTACCAGCGCAACGCCGTGCCCGTGAAGAAAAGAACGATGGCAACAAAGTCGTTCATATTCCAGTATTCACTGAACCACATTTTCAGCTTTGTGCTAAACTTTGGAGGTTCAGAAACACATACCTGAAGAAGAAAGAGAACATTTTTTTACCAGGTAGAGCGTGGCTGAGCAAGAAGGTGTGACAGAAGGGTTAATGTGGGGCACCTGTATTTTATTTAAATATTTACTTAATTATCCCTCCAATTATTATGACAAATGATGCAATCATTAAGATCAGTGCCATGTTGTGATTTTAGTGTAATTCCAGTGCGCAGAAAGTTTTGAGACCTTGTCTCTGTTTACGTTGCACAATTTAATGATGTTTTGTTTTTATTTTTTATTACTTTCTTTATGTTTTCTGCTCATGTTTTGCTTTGTTTTATTACAGGCCTTTTGGTGCTCTTATGATTTTCTGCACATTCAGATTCGCATCAGAGCACCAGGTTTTATTCCCTGATACTTACATCTAAATATGTTTAAAAAGATAAATCAGATTTTGTATCATACCACCCAGTTTTTCAAGTAAGCAAAAAAAATCACAACAGAATGTTTTTAACTAAGTAAAAAAATAATTTATATTTGGTTGCATATCCCTCACTCGCAATAACTGCATCAAACCTGTGACTTCAGCAGACTGGTTATATACATTTTCAGGCTTTTACCACAGTATTGTTTAGCTGTTGTCTGTTTTGTTGGGTTTCACACTTCGCTCTTCTCTGCAGGAGGTGAAATGCAGGTTCAGCTGGGTGAAGATCTGATCAGGCCAAAGTATGGAGAAAGAAGGGATATTTTTGGCCAGTCCAAAACCTTCCATTCCCCCCACCCCCGATGAAGTCATGTGCCGAATCACCAGTATGTTTGGGATCATTATATTACTGCATAATAAAGCTCCTCCTGATTAGTTTGAATGTACTTCTCTGGAAACTGGCAGACAATATGTTTCTGCATTCATTCTGCTTCAATAAATATAATTTGATCCTGTTCAGGAAGCCCAAGCGTGCTTCACAGGTGAGTCTGTATCATAAGGACCATGAACAGATCCCCTCTTTCTCCTCTTTCTCCATACTCTTTGGCATTTCCATTACTTTGGTAGGTTTTTAGGTCAATGTTACAGTCCTTATGTGTCTGCAGTTATGTAATGAAAAATGTCATCAAACATTTACAACCAGTGTAAACTCTTCCAGCCCAGAAGATCAATGTTTCATGTTCTTGTTATACTTTTTACCCCTTTCTTCACAATCAGTTCTTACCAGTGCATATTTTTAAACAAGTTAAGTTTAAACAGCCTTGGTGTTCATCACTTTTGAAACATAGCACAAACAATTGCACTGGGTGAATGATTAGCAACGCAGCTGTTAATTTACAGCACCAAGACACAAGTAAGATGTAAACAGTCCCTTACAGAAAACTGGAGATAAGAGAAGACCTTTGATTTCAGTAGAACAGATAAAGTGGGCTTTCAGTAAATTTTTTAATGGCTTGGAACGCTGAAAGAAGCCAGAAAAAACATCTATTGAATTCCCACTCGTTATGCACTCATTATTGCGTGCTGGTGTATAAGTGTGAGATACCATACTGTAACCGACATATAAAATAAACACATAAAAGATATAAAGTTAAATGGTTGTACCTGATATGACTCAGATAATTGTCAGATAAGAAGCCTTATAATTTCTACTACCTTACAGTCCAGAACTAGTAAAGCTTCCCCCACCCTCATTTCCCAGTAGTGTGCTAACAGTAAAGTCGTCACCTCATGATCATGACCTCAGTAACCTCAGAGCAAATGACCTGAGTTGCAAACTGTTTGCTCTTTGAAGCCCCAGTGATGTTAAATGATGGACATGACTGAGGTATGAACTGCATAGGACCAAATCACCGTTAATAAGCCTTTACTAACTATAGTGCCAAGAGAACCACGATGAGGGCAACATGCCTCGCAGGCACCAAAGAGGCACGATAATATCACCAATGATGCTGAGATATATTCAGATATATCAGTCTACCTGCTCTTACAGATGAATAATTTGAGCATTCTGCTTTGGACTCACCTCCCTGATCTTGTCTACTGCTGTGGATGAGATGTAGGCAAAGACCAGCCATTCTGGGACACTGGGTCTCGGCCCCATCCGCATCAACACCGTGTAGGAAAAAAACGCCAGAAATGTCAGGTAGGACATCTACAAACAACATACATATAGATCCCCCATCAAGTTTAGAAAAAGAAACAAGAGGAAAGAAAGAGGAGAAGATAGTACATGGACATAGGGTAGCAGACAGATAGAGAGAAATATATTTAGAAAGGAGAGAGAGGCGTTATCTTAGGTAAGAGGTAGGGGACCTACAGTGTGGAGCCAGAATTTGACCACAGGGGCATTGTAGAAGTCATAGATCCTTCTAGACCACAGTAACCAGCATGTAACAAGGCCTGGCCTGTTCTTCTCATGGTGCTTCCCTCTCTCTGCATCACTCTCATTCTTCAGAAAAGTGCAAAACACCAGAACATATTAGCCAATTTTACTAGAATGTAATATTGTGATATAGTGTAGAGTCAGTTATCAGTGTGACTTTATAAAAAGGATTAGGAATCAGGAGTAACTGATGAGACATTTCTCTCACTGCTTGCATCATGTTGTCAGGTTCTGGCTCTCCTACATTCACAGCATCCCTCCCAAAATGATGGGCCTCTTGACGTTGAGGCACGTGGGACATCTCCACCTCGCTCTTAAACTCCAGCAGCTGGATACCCAGAGGGAGCAGGATACTCGCAATTATCTGCAGTCGAAGAAATGAAATAATGAGGACTAGATAATGGTGCATGGTAGCAAACCATAAAATTTGTTGGTGATCCTTACATGGGCTCATATAAAAAATAAAAAAAACCCTTAACTTTAACATAATTTACATAAATCATATCTCAGATAAATCTTATCTGATTTAGTTCTAATTCACACCAGGTATGTAGAGTACCAGAATGCTGATGTAGAAAAGAGTTACGGTCAGAAATGAGGATTTTGGGACAATCGTTATCTCTCAAGATTTTATACAGAGAATTCTTCAAAATTTTAAAAGAGGAAGTTATATTTAAAATTCTGAAATGTATAACAGTATTGAATAATCAATACTGCGAGTGACCTTATGGTCTGGCAGAGGTTTGCACTCTCTGAGTGCTTTTAGTTTACATTAAACTGTCAGTAGCACAAATTTAAAAATACAAAAAAAAAAAAAACCCTCCTTTGTTTTATTAGAGCTGTGAATAACATCCAATATGTTTGTTCTCTTAAAAACATTTATACTGGCAAAGAAATTAGCATCGATGTTATGAACTTGGGATTTGCGTCACATTTTTTCACAACACAATCATTTGCGTCTGAGCTTGGTATGTTACAATAACATTCCAAAAAGTTGTACAAAAAGTTTACTAACCTGTACCTTTCTTTTCATCTTTTATTTAGTGTACCTTTAAATATAATGTTTAAAGCCAATTCATGAGGCACAAATGGTCATTAAAGTCTAAATAAGAGCTGTAAGTCATTTTTCTGAGTGCATTACATTCACATAACTAGGTAAAGACACACACCAATGGTACAAAATGCTTCATACCACCCTGTGAATGCCCAATGTCGTCTGATTTTGAAAGCAAAGCCGGGCCAGACCTAGTTAGCACTTGGTGGGAGACCACATGGGAATGCCAGGTGCTGTGCAAGGGGCACCGAGTGAAGGCAAAGGCGGACCATGCACATGTAATATGCCTAATCAACCAGAAGTACTAGAATCTGGTGTTCAGTGGCAGCTGAAACACACATGGCATATGAAAGAATAAGAAGAATGGTACAAAAGATGTTAAGAAACTGTTAAGGGTTCTACCCTAGTAACAAGGAAAAGTACCAGTTATTACCCTGATATTTTGTGGAAAACTGTTGGAAAGTCATTAAAATATTGACTTTGTTCTTTACAGTTTTTTTATTCTCCTCTTAATTTGTTATATTAATATTCAGAGCCTGAAGACCAACACAAGAGTGCGTACAGAGAAGTTTGAGTTTGAATATTAGCATTATTACTTAATTCATTCATTTTCCGAACCACCTGATCCTGCAAGGGTCGCAGCTGATTCTGGGTGAAGGCGGAATACAATTTGGAACAGCTAAGTATTCTAATGTGCATGTATTTGGACTGTGGGAGGAAACCAGAGTACCCAGAGGAAGCTCATGCAGGCACAGGGAAAACATGCAAACTCCACATAGAAATGTTCTCACTAAGCCTGAGACTCAACCTATGAACTTCTTGCTGTGAGGCGAACGTGCTAACCACTACACCGCCGTGCTGCCACTGTGCAAAACTTTATGAAAAAATTATGGTACTACTAATCCATCATTTTCATCATTAGCAAAATCACAGTCTTTAGACAAGAACACCAACACAACAGTGAACACCTTTAACCAAGAGTTCTTTCTCGTGTTCAAGCGGCCCATCCACAAGTCGGTGAGGAGCATCTGGGTGCAAGAGTGGGCAACGAAGGGCCTGTGACCTGAAGCTATTGCCATCTGCAGACAGGTGAAGTTACTCCAATCGGTCATCTCCCAGGTCAGTAGCTTCATAGCCATGCGCTCATTTTCCTTGAAGGCCTGGTCCAGAAGATCCACAGCAATCTGGCCAAACTCTCTTGAAGAAAAGAGACAGAGACATTGCATGTTTTACTATGAAACAATCAAATCAATCTTTAGATTTTAATTACACATCGTATCTTCACTGTTAAAGCTGTAACATCCTTGGGAACTAGTTTGGTTATCAGTTGTTCCAACATAACCAACAAACCATTATATTAATATAAACTCTGAAATTAAAATCAGACTGACAAAGAATATTTCTTGAGCTCATCAGCAATGCTGTCATCCATGTTGCTTTCCTTGGCTTCGCTGGCCATTGCCTGGTACAACCTGCACGCTACCACAGCTCTCGCCATCGCCTGCCTTCCATGCTGCCACAGGAAGAGTGCCATCTGCTGCCGCCGCTTCAATACTGCCCACACAAACAGGTCATTGAAGCTGTAGACAAACAGGGATGAACCACCCACCTCGGCCTCCACTGCATCCACATTACTGGGCACAGATACTGATTTCATCTAGGAAATAAAAAAAAATGTACATGGAGAGGCTTTAATGCAACATCTTTACCTGCACTGGCATTTGACTTCCTTGCTACACTGAAGACCTCAGAGATCCCTGCTCAACTGATTTTAGCTGTCCCAACTCACTGCTGTTTGAGGATTCGTTGTCTCTATCAGTTTCCCAGCACCCAAAACCTGACATCGCATCCTCTGTTCCAGCACACCCAACCCTCTCATATGCTCTTTTGCCAAATGTGTTGGTATGATTGGTCAGCAGTCCACTTTCTTTTGACCATCTGGTGTAAGTTGTTACCTATAAATGACCCATATCTCTTAAAAGTTCTTGTCATGTTGCCTCTGTCGAAGAAGCCTGACCTCCTGATATCTGTATAATACTAGTCTCACCTATCTAAAAATCCCACCAAATTCAAATCCTGCAGACAATCTCTTCAGAAGCACCACAATCTCAAATTAAGTGATGGCTCAGGCTTCTGTGCCAGTCTTTGTTTTTTTTGCCCATAATTCCAACTGGATCAATCTCAGGACTTTATTCTGTGAGGTAGTTCTGTCTGCATCCCAAAGCCAGTCTCTCTGACTGTTACAACATCAAGACCAGATCCAGATCTCTTAGTCCTAGTCAAGTTTGTTCTTTTTAAAAATATTTTGTCATACTGATATCTTTCTAGGGGTGACACAATAGTGTAACAGTTAGCACGTCTGCCTCACAGCAGGAAGGTCCTGAGTTTGAGTCCCGGGCTCAGTGAGGGCATTTCTGTATGGAGTTTTCATGTTTTCCCCATGCTTGCGTGGGTTTCCTCTAGGTACTTCGGTTTCCTCCCTCACTCCAAAAACATGCATATTGGGCTGAATGAGTTTGTGTGTGTGTGTGTGTGTGTGTGTGTGTGTGTGTGTGTGTGTGTGTGTGTGTGTGTGTGTGTGTGCTGGGCCTGTGATGGACTGTTGACCAGTTCAGGGCGTACCCCGCCTTCACCCAGAGTATTGATAATGACTGACATCATGTGTTTAAAAAAAACAACAAACTGAGTAATTCCTTTAAGTGTTTGTTTCAATGAATAATTAATTACATTCCACATCACTTGTCTATTGTGGTTCATAGGTGAGTTGGAGCCATTCCCAACTGACCCTGGAGAGATGTGGGGAACATACTGGACAGGATGCCTACAGATGTATGGAGGGAGCAGCACAGAGAGTCATTCACACCTGTAAGCAATGCAGAATTGCCAGTTGACCAAATCTGCATGTCTATAGACTGTGGGAGGAATCCGGAGCACCCGGGTGACCCCAGGTTTCGAATCCAGGACCTGCTTGCTGTGAGTACAATAACAGTGCTACCTACTGCGCTAAATCTTCATTCAACTAAAAAAATATTTGTCATTTGATTACTTTGCATGTGATTGACAGTGATTTTTTTTTTTTGACTGACCTCACGTCTGTAAGGATCTTCGGTTCTGTAGAATTGAGGTTGGAATTGATTTGTCTCAGCTGGCTCTGACACAGGCCTTCTGGATGCTAAATGCTCCTGACTGCCTTCCTAACCAAAATAGTTACAGCTCAATAAAACAGTGAAAACCATGGCATGTTATACTGTAAATTATTATATGGATGATTATATAAAGCTGATATTTAAGATATGTGAAAATTCTGAATATGTAATGATGAAAAATATTAAATGTAAAGTCATAATGGCAAACAATACTTTTTGCAAATATATTTAATTTAAATTTATAAACCTGATGTATGTAAATTAATTAAATGCAGAACAGCGGAGCTTGTACCGGTCCGTCGTGGTGAAGAGGGAGCTGAGCCAGAAGGCAAAGCTCTCAATTTATCAGTCAATT
>JBCNYH010000023.1:25805547-25815938 GCA_039654325.1 Tandanus tandanus | reverse complement strand
ATATATATGCATGGTGAAGTAAGTGAATGGTACAGTAGATCCATGTCTCAGTTACTCACAGCCTCTCTGTGATCCATACAGTGCTTAATCAGAGTGAAGAGCTGATACGCCTTAATTCTCACAACATCAAATACATTCTCAATGCGCTGCAGGAAATCCTCCTTTATATTCACATCCAGCTCCCTACAGGACATAAATAAACACATCCGTTCTATTTTGGCTGGAAAAAAAATCAGCATTCAAATTCAAAACACATATATTGAGCTTTAAAACAGTGGGTTGGATATGACCTGTCGAATAATGAGCATGGTATTTAAACAAGCGAATAGTTTGGAACTGTATTGTAGGATTATGAATATTTGTGTTTTGAATCTTGAATGCTGGATTTATTTGTCAAAATGTACATATAACAAATTGAAGCATTGTAAATGTGGGTATTTTTAAAAATTGTTTCAAATTACTGAACAGAAACAATTCAAGCTGTTATTGTGACATGTTTTTATTCAATTCATGTGATTCAACAGCATTTTCCATTGAGGACTTTTAGTGCTATTTTACTTCCATAACATCGTTAGACCTGCTTCAAGCTCCGCCCACTTTCACACATCCACATCATGTATATCACATATAAATTTATGATTTATAAATAAAGTTATTATGATATGCACATCCTTTCCTTTTTAAACATTTTTCATCAAAGTTTTTAAACTTTTATAAAGCATGTTAACAGAATACATTTTTTTCTTCCAAAATGTAATATTTTCTGAAGCCCACCTTCTCGCTGCTGTCTGCTTGTGGAAGAGAGACAGCAGGTCTGCAGCACGACCAGTGCCCTCAAACACAATGACTGGCACAGGAGGAGACCTGCTCACGTAATCCAGCACTGTGTAGAGCACGCCAGGACCCCCTTCAACCACCACACACACCAGAGGAATTCTCTGACTCAGCTCTGACAAAAAATATATATATATATATATATCTTTACATACAGTGCACACTTACATACAAATATATCAAAATCAAAATTACGTCCATCCTCCAAAATCCTTCAACAATAACACACTCCTGCATTCACGTCACAACAATATCCCTGAGCAGCACGGTCGCGTAGTGGTTACCACATCCACTTGACAGCAAGAAGGTCCTGGGTTCGAGTCCCGGGCTTGTGAAGTTTGTATATCCTCCCCGTGCATGCGTGGGTTTCCTCCAGGTACTCCGGTTTCCTCCCACAGTCCAAAGACATGCACATTAGGCTAATTAGCTGTTCCAAATTGCCCCTTGGTGTGACTGTAAGTGTGAATGCTTCTGCGGGTGTTCCCTGCGATGGACTGATGAGCTGTTCAGGGTATACACAGGGAGGCTCTACCCTCCCTGAGATGGTTATAGGAATAAGTGGCTCGGCAAATGCATGGATGAATGAATGTACAAAACTCTAAGAGTGAGATCTCCTATTCATACACATACACACACACACACACACACACACACACACACACACACACACATACTCACTGGGGTGGATTCTCTGCCGGTTAATATGCCTCTCCAACTTTTTCCTTAGCTCCTGTTGTCCCCCAGATTTACCCAGAGTTCCATCATCCACTAACAGGAAGTGCGAGTGCATGCTATTAAGACTGGAGAGCTTACTTAGTGGATTCCCCAGAGACTGGTAGTGTCTCAGGCCCTGGTGCAGGAAAGAAGTGGTACACAAATTGTATGAATGCTGTAGATTATTATGAATTAGTACTACACAGCAATGGCACAATCTGATTGGTTCACTTTATCAGGATAAAAGAAATTAAAATTTCAGAGTGGGTAATGGTTGAATCGAAATAACACGAACTTGCACAGTTACAATCACTTGGAGTAGGTGGTGTCATCATTATCATGCTTTAAAATAAAGCATTTGCATGCTTTAAAAAGAAATGTTTTTCTTCTGTTTCTGTGTAGTATATACTAAACTCTGAATGAGTAGGTCATGAAGAAATGGTTAACTACATAGCACTTACTTTTACTTGGAGTGCAGCGCTCACCTGACCTGCCTCTGTTATGGTAAAATTATGTAAAAATAAGCTATTGTTTTAGTTTGATTTTCTTTATGTTTCCATGTAGTATATCCTAAAACTCTTAAAGAAGTTAAAGAGATGCTGTTACACAGCTCTGCAGCTGCTCATGCTTGCGCACAGAGCTCACCTGTGCCTGTCATGATTAAAATTTTCAAAAATAAACCGTGAAAATCAAGATTTTCGGTGCTTCTTTCACTTGTGTTTCTGTGTAATATATACGAAAACAACCACGTGCCTCAGGCTCAGTGGATATCGCTGAATTCAATATTCCCTGTACATTCTGTCTCAGTGACTATTCAGTGACATCCACCTTTTACTGAAATGATTTAGGACTACAATTCCCAGTACAGTTATAAGATAACCAACTAGACTTCATGTTAAACTGTAGTGAAGTTTCTGCTTCATGGTTTGTATTTTTTTCTGGTTTCACCCAGATGAGGATGGGTTTCCCTTCTGAGTCTGGTTCCTTTCAAGGTTTCTTCCTCGTGTCACATGAGGGTTTTTTTCCTTCCACCATCACCGCGGGCTTGTTCATTAGGGATGTGTATGGTTTGTAGAGATATTTTAAAATCATAAGTTTAAATCCTTTATTAAATTTGTTTTTACTATGTAAAGCTTTGAGACAATGTTAATTATAAAAGCACTATACAAATCAAATTGAATTGAATTGAATGGAATCTACCTCACCTTCGGAGAATAATTGTTAATTGTATTTAAGGTGTACACTAATTCAGGCATCGATCATATTTCACTGGAAGAACAGTTTTGCACCACAACATGAATTGTTATTGATTATATAATTTTTAACAAATAAATTAAATTACTTGGGGCATGCTGTTATAGGAAAATAATCAACTTAACAATGGTAACAGTAACTCTGCCCCATTGCTGATCTCTAATCCCTCATAACATGATTATCAATTAGAAATTAATTATTGAAATGTTCTTGAATGATTGTAATGCGGTAATTATGAGACTGTAAGAAGCTCACATCTTGTCCAATGAGCTCAGTGTGGTTCTCAATAAGCCCCCACGGCGTGATGCCAATCACGGTTCTCTTCCTGCGCTCATGCGTACTATACGCTTTCAAAGCATCCCCAACATACATGGATACCCCTATGTAAAAGGAAGATAAAGTGAACCTAATTACATACATTCATTAATGAAAATGAAAAGAAACAAGCTCACACACACACACACACACACACACACACACACACACACACACACACACTCACCTTTATTGAAGCCATCAGTGAAGATCCAGGCTCCTGCAGTCTCGGCAGCCCTGATGAGGCCCTTACTGAATGCCTGACACACTCTCGGAGGTAAAGAGAAGTTGTTTGTTCCTCCATGCACTGATATGAGCAGCTTGGGCTGCACCATGTTCCACTCTCGCAGCATTAAACAGCGAAGGTCCTCAAGTTTAGCATCGCAGGACAGACGCACATACTGTAGGGAAAACCAACATCTTGTATTACATCATTACTATTAGGGGTTTTCAAAAGACCACTGTTGCGCTCAGCAAACCTTAGAGCGGCAGGAACACTTATTGCTGCCTTGAAAGTCAATGGAGCCGAATGCATCGGTGGGGCTGGTTCTGGTGTGCTGAACAACACACCACACCTCTTCTTCCCCTGAAGGACGGAGCCAGGAACTGGAATCAAGCTCTGTATGCTCGCCAATCAGCCTCCCACAGCAGCACCTGAGAGAACAGAGGGAACTCAGATGGAACTTTATTCTCTACCCATTTTTTTTTTTTACAATGCCCCAAGTGTACAGCCTGGATCATATGAGTATAAACCCTCCACATCAACAGATACAATAAACTAAAGCACATGCTTGCAAATAAAATCAACACAGAAATCACCAAACTGCACCAAATGTATTCACAAGGGGAAAAAATAATATTAACAGTCATAGGGTTCATACCTGACCAGGTTCTGGCAAATATGGCACACAGGGAAACATCTGAAATGTGCAGGAAGGCCTTAAATTAAAATGTATTACAGTTTAACAAGCTGTCAAATAAAGCACATGATCAAGATATATACCTGTGGTGGTCCCTTGACGCTGGTAAATATTTCACACACTCCCTCTTATAAAAGGTCGTCTGGATCCAAGACATTTTGGACTGGAAATAAAAAAGCAGATTAATAAAGGAGGGGCGGCACGATGGTGCAGTGGTTAGCACACCCGCCTCACAACAAAAAAGTCCTGGACTTCCTGGAGTCCCGAGCTCAGCGAGGGTGTTTCTGTGTGGTGTATGCATGTTCTCCCCTTGCTTGTGTGGGTTTCCTCCAGGTACTCCGGTTTCCACCCATAGTCCAAAAACATACACATTGGGGTAACTGGCTGTTCCAAATTGCCCTAGGTCAGAGTGTGAACGGTTGTTGTGTTACCCTGTGGTGGATTGATGATCTATTTAAGGTGTACTCATCCTTCACCCAGAGTCGACCAATATAGGCTCTAGCCTCCCCAGGGGTCCAGACGCTCCAACCAGCAGGACTATTCAATAATACGTGCGTGTGTGTGTGTTATATATATATATATAAAAAACCATTATTCTTCTCTTAATAGTTCTTGTATAGTTTGGAGTGTTTTGGGTCATTGTCCTGTTGTAGGACGAAAGTGGCTCCAATAAAGAACAGGGTATGGCAAGGTGTTGCAAAATCATGTTGCCGTCCTTAGCTAAGATCCCTTTTACCCTGTCCAACTCCCCCACTTTACCAACATCAAAGCAACCCAGACCATCACATTTCCTCCACCATGTTTGACAGATGGTGTCAAACACTCCTCCAGCATTTTTTCATTTGTTCTGCACTTTACAAATGTTCTTCTTTGTGACCCAAACATCTTAGACTCATGTATCTATAGCACATTTTTTCCATCTTTGTCAAATTTCTGTGTTCTGTCCATCTCTTTCTTTTATTGACCAGTCTCAGATATAGCTTTTTCTTTACAACTCCAGGAGTCGCCTCTTAACTGTTGGAGTTGATTCTGGTGTTTTGGTGTTTTGTGGTACTATTTAATGAAGCTCTCAGTTGAGGACCTGTTAGGTGGCTGTTTTACAAACTAGAGACTCTGATGTACTTGTCCTGTTGCTCAGTTGTGCAGTGGAGTTTCAGACTTCTCTTTCTGTCCTGGTTAGAGCCAGTTTGTGCTGTTCTGTGAGGGGAGTAGTACACACCGCTGTATGAGATCTTCAGTTTCATGGCAGTTTCTCGTATGGAATATCTTTCATTTCTAATAACAAATACAAACTGAATTTCAGAAGAAAGTTAGTTTTTCAGGCCTTTTTGAGTTTATAATCAAATCCACAAATGCTGATTCTCCAGATATTCAACTAACCTAAAGAAGGGCAGTTTACTATTTCTTTAATCAGAACAACAGTTTTCATCTGTGCTGAAATAATTACAAAAGGGTTTTATAATTATTAATTATGATTTTAACACGAACATAGGTTCAGAAACGTAGATTAGTGAACACAGTGTACCATTGGAACACAAGTATGATAGTTGCTGAATTGGCTTCTGTACACCTATATAGATATTCCAATAAAAATCCAGCTGTTTCCACCTATAACACTCATTTACATCACTGATGTATTGAAAAAAAATTATTTTCTTTAAAAAACAAGGATATTTCTAAGTGACCCCAAACTTTTGAACAGTAGTGCATATAGAATCCCATTTGAGAAAAATTCACTATGTTGACTGCAGTGACCTTGGAACAAGATTAAGGTGACCCATATGCAATCCTATCCAATACTTTCCTGAGCTGTGATGTGGTATGATGTGGAAAAGTTTAAGGGGTATGAATACTTTTGCAAGTCACTACATATATTCTCTCTGTTGCGGTCAGGGAAATGTTTCCTTTCCTTGAAAGCAAACACTGAGAGAATGAAGAGGAGCTTCTTCCCGCAGGCCATTCGGGCCCTCAACCAGAACACTAGTACCTGGACTTTGTAGACCTACCCTACACATGATCATTACATTATACCTCAGCTGATTGTTGCACACACAAATTGCACTCTGTTCACCCTGCACTACTCTGCGCACACAACAACCACACTTCCTGGACACCTTGTGTGCATACTGCACCCACACTTTACACACTGTATTATTTATCGTCACTACATTTATACTTTATTTTATATTTTATATTTTATATTCGACCTTTACCTATTGGTGTCCTTCAAATAGTTATTGTTATTTTTCTTTTTTCTTCTTGATATTGATAGTATTCTTTGTCAAATATAGGACAGTCAAGCATTTCACTACATATTGTACTGTGTATGATTTGTATGTGACAATTAAATTTGAAATTTTAATTTTTGAATTTGAATATATATATAAAAGCCATTTTCTGCCTCTGCAATAAAGTAATATGAAAATGATCGTGAATTGAGTCATGTTTTTTAATTTTGTTTCGTTGCTACACTATTCCTGAAGCTGTGACAAGAGCTTTGAAAAAAATTGCTTTAGTTATTTTTTGTTACGTTTGTGAAGTGCAGAGTTCACGACAGGAAGCATTGACTTGGATTTACTACTGGACTTCCAAAGGTAAGAAATGCATCAGTTTTAAAATTCTTCACTGTGTACATGTTTTCTTTTACTTTTCTAAGCTTCAATAGTTTATTTTTTAAAAAAAACCCCACTTATTGCTTTTATATCGAGATCAAAGCAATGTGACGTCATAAGCCTATTTTTGTCATTGAAACCAGAGTGTAAACTCCAGTACATGTTTCATCAACACGGAAAAGTAAATCTTAAATAACTGGTCTATATGTTGTAATTATCTGTTTTAATGTAACTTTTGGACTTAGAACGGATAAAAAGTGATAATCTTATTGTTAAGAAAAAAAAAATCCCAATTTGTTGTGAAAGGTTTGTGGACGCATGTGCGGAAAAACCACTATTTCCGGATCCGGTTGTTGACACCGGAAGTGATCACATGGAGTGAGCAAAAGTCGTCGAAACGTTAAAATTTCCTTTGTGTCACGTTATCCACGCAACAACATTTTCGCAATCCTCTCTTCAGTTCTGTTTCCTCCCACAGTCCAAAAAACATGCACAGTAGGCTGATTGGCTATTCCAAATCACCAGCCTCCCCGCAACCCTAATTAGGATTAAGGGCTTTCAAATTAAGTCGGTGGCTGGCGGGATTTTCGTCTACCGTCTTCCATGAAAGTACCTGTTGTTTTCTCTAAAGCCAGTAGAACAGATCTGAGATGCTCATTTGCTCTGTCTGTTGCAAAAAGCAGCTTGAGCAGTAAGTACACTGACACCGGCATTAGAGGGGAGATATGGGAGACATATATATACATAGGCTATGCAGTAATCTATTCAGTTTACTCAGTGACATGCTGTATAACTTTTCCTGGAATCACTAATTCAACTTGCATTTTCCACGTAATCTCTCTGCTGATATAATTCGGGATTTTCCCTTATCAGAGAGAGTTGGAAAGCTGATCTAGTCTTACACACGTCCAAAACTTATAATAAATCCCCAGGTTTAATAATTAAAAACATCTTCCAGGTAATTATGCTCCGATCTGACATGGAATGAACGCATCACAGAGGAAAACAATTTGAAATCCCTGTATATATTATTATTAATTTTTATTATTATTATTATTATTATTATTATTATTAATATATAAATATTAATTATTTAATTATTATATTGGTAATTATTATTCATTCATTCATTCATTTTCTTGACCTAAATTTTTTCTTCTTATAATTAATAAAAATATTATAATTAATATTTTTTATGAACTTCAGTAGGTCAGACTCTAAACTAAAAATAGTTCACAGTGGTCCAGACACTCCTACCGAAAGGACCATTTCATAATATGCCAATATAGAACAAGCACAGCAAGTTCGAAAACCCCAGCTTCAGCATGCGGCAAGTAAATATCCGAAAACCTAATATACGGTTTTGCCTCTGTGACCTTGAAATGTAGGTCAAGGTCACTCACACACAAACTCATCATAGCACTCATAGTAGTGAGCCAGCATAGCAAGTTTGAAAGCTCTAGCTTTAGCGCACGGCAAGTAAAATGTCCATAAACTAAAGTGTAACGGACAGACAAGTCCAAAAACATGCAAAGTAGGCTATCTGGCGGTTCCAAATCACCCCTAGGTGTGAGTGTGAATGGTTGTGTGTCTGTTGGCCCTGCAATGGTCTGGAGAGCGGTTCAGGGTGTGCCAGCCTCCTTGCGATCCTAATTAGGATTAAGTGGCTCAGAGAATGACTGAATGACTGAATGAATGAATGAATGAATGAATATCCCAGTTTCTTATTCATCTTTTCTTCTTTCATCTGGTTTCCAGCTCAGCTTTAGTAACGTTTATGTAACAGAACTGAAGAGGCAGATGCACTTCCCACATGATATTGATTTTGAACTTTGATAATGATATTGATATTGAACACCCAATTTGTGCTTGTAGTTTTAGTTCATAAAATGTCCTGCCCTGTCTCTTAGACTCAGGCGCATCAAATCTCAATTAACATCTCCTGTTTATATAACTGCACACTGAAAACTTGCAAAACTATCAATCCTGAAACTAATTTTTACAAAGAACAACAATTAATTATCACTTTAAGAAAACAATTTAACAAAAAATATAAAATTCATTCATTCATTCATTCATTTGCTGAAAAGCTTAATCCTGTTAGGGTCGTGGGGAGATGGGAGCTTATCTCAGCCGAACCTGGGCGAAGGAGGGGCACACCCTGAACATTTCACCAGACCATTGCAGGGTAACATAGACATAGAACCGTTCACACTCACACCTAGGGGCAATTTGGAACAGCCAGTTAGCCTAATGTGCATGTCTTTGGACTGTGGGAGGAAACCGGAGTACCCAGAGGGAACCTATACAAGCATGGGCAGAACATGTACACTCCACACAGAAACCCAAGAGCTTCTTGATGTGAGGCGGACATGCTAACCACTACACCACCATTCTGGTCCAAAATATAAAATTATTGAGGTTATTTTTCAACATACATTGTGATATAAAAACCCATAAAAATCCAGGTTTATTTGATGTTAAAGACTAAAACCAAGATCAATTAAATTGCAATAAAATAAGAATAATAATTTGGTGATAAAATTCAGCTTCTCTGGTAGGATTTTTTCTGACATTAGTTTAGTTACATCAGGAAAAAACTAAGAGTTTACAAATCACCATACAGATGTCATTGTTGAAAATCAGTCAGGAATCAATTATAACATCTACCATGGAACACAGTGAAGCCAGTCATTGACATTGGGGAAAATATGGTACAATACAAAAAACTGAATGTCCAAAAACTGATGAACAGAAAAGAAGAAAACTGGTCCAGGAGGCTGACAAGAGGTTGACAGCAACAAGGAGTTTATGTCAAGTACAGGATGTACTACATGTTACAACAATCTCATGTAGTTCATATATCTGGGAAATCTTTTCTTACAAAGAAAAAATATCCAAAGTTTAGGAAACATCAAGTCTCCCAAAAAGCATCCTGGGTGTTCTGGTCTGATGAGACCAAGTTTGAAGTTTTTGGCCCTAATTCCTAAAAGTATGTTTTGGTGCAAAAACAACACTCCACATAACCAAAAGAACCCCATACCCTTGGTGAAGCATGGTGGAGGCTGTGTCACACTTTGGGGCTGTTTTTCTTCAGTTTGAACTGGGGCTTTAATCAAGGTGTTGGAAATTATGAACAGTTCCAGCTGTTGAATTTCACCTTTCAACATGACAATGACACAAAGCATACCTCTATTTTTCTCCACCTTGAGGCAGTAAGGAGAGGGACTCAACAATGCCCTGCTAATATCTACAAATCTCCAGCCAAGGTTTGTTTTAGCCTCATAGCTAGCATTCATCTTGTTCAGTGTGTTGAGTGCAGGATGTTTAGTAATTCTCCCTCCGTCATTAGTGATAACTTTATCTGTGATAGGTGTGCACTAGTTAGCTCTCTGATGGAGAAGATTGTAGCATTAGAAGATTTGCATCCAGACTTTAGAGAGGGTGTGAGAGTGAGAGTAGCGTTATTCCTGCAGCAGAAAATCTGGGTGCCTTAGGCAGAGATAGTAACCCCCCTCCTCCGGCATCAGAGCCCTTGCAGCAGGGTGAATGGGTGACAATTCGGCAGCATACTCGTACAGCCAAAGCTTACACTGAGTCTTGCCCACAGGAGCACCACTTGTCTGCGCTTCACGTGTCAAACAGGTTCGCTCTCCTCAGTGAGGCACCCGCTGAGAAACCTGAAAGAGCTCTGGTTATAGGAAGCTCTATTTTAAGACACGTGAAATTAGCTAGTCCTTTA
>JBCNYH010000023.1:25668808-25679568 GCA_039654325.1 Tandanus tandanus | reverse complement strand
CGGCTGAGATGGGCGCCAGCCTCCCCGCGACCCTAATTAGGAATAAGCGGTTCAGAAAATGAATGAATGAATGATGAATAAAATGAATGTATTGTTTTTCATGCTGGAGAAAAATTAAACAGATTTAATTACATAATTTTAATGGCACTTTTAAAATAAATGATTTAATTTATATGTTTTATTTTATATATTTATGTAATTAATTAATTGCTTTTTAACCTGCATCCTCAGCCCTTTATAAATAAGTAATGCTATAAGTTATGAGCCAAATTCAATCTTTTAACTGCAAAAAGAAAAGAAACAACCCTCAAATTGAGTACACAACGTTTCAGCTATACAAGATCTTCATAAATTTAAAAAATTCAATAAAAATACTATTAACCTAAAATCTAGTTACAGTTTATACATGTTTTAAAATGGGATTAAATATTAGAAAAGTCATAGGACATCTCAACACATCATTCGTGAGGTTGGGATGTATGAAAATACATAAATATGGCTCTGTGTTCATATTAGTCTAATATCATTAGCATGAACTTACTGATCACCAGGATTTGTATTTAATGAAATTTATTACAAGTAAGGTTGAGTGAAATGTCAGTAAATCCTTTAGTATAAACATTCTCTGGATTGTTTATTGATTTAAGAGCCAGAAAATACATCAAAATCTAGCAGAACCTGAGGTACGTTAGCTAGCCTACAAGCTAACTAGCTCGCAGTTGATTTCGGTCAATTGAATCTCAATTTATAAGTAAATAATCTTCAAGAATCAAGAACGAATAATTTAAGTAAATAAATGACCAAAATATGCAACAATCATGACTAACATTTGCTAAGGGAATTAGCTGGACGGTTGGCAAACTGCATGTAAACTCGCTGATATTTAGAGACACGTGGAACACTTGGGTTAGTGATTTAAGATGGACAATTATTACAACGTACAATAATTATAGTCAGCCTCAGTAAAATAGCCAGAAAATTTGCCTATAATATATAATAATCATCAACAATCTCAGAGACAGAGAGATACAGAGAGAGAGAAAGAGACAGAGAGAGAAAGAGATACAGAGAGAGAGAGAGAGAGATACAGAGAGAGAGAGAGACAGAGAGAAAGAGATACAGAGAGACAGAGACACACAGAGAAAGAGAAAGAGAGAGAGAGAGACAGAGAGAGACAGATAGAGAAAGACATACAGAGAGAGAGAGAGAAAGAGACACTCAGAAAGATATATATAGAGAGAGAGAGACACACACACACACACACACACACAGAGAGAAAGAGAGAGACAGAGACAGAGAGAAAGAGATACAGAGAGAAAGAGAAAGAGACAGAGAGAGAGAGAAAGAGACAGAGAGAGAGACAGAGAGAGAGAGACAGAGAGAGAGAGAGACAGAGAGAGAGAGACAGAGAGAGAGAGAGACAGAGAGAGAGACAGAGAGAGAGAGACAGAGAGAGAGAGAGACAGAGAGAGAGACACAGTGAGAGAGAGAGAGAGAGAGAGATCTAAAATGGAGGGTCTCTTGTTTTTAGTCCCCATGTGGAGCTAAACACTGCTGAAGTTCTTGTACGTACCAGATAGGTAGTATATTTAGCCCATAGGTCTGGAACCAAGCAATTCTCCACCAGTGCTCTCTCAAATATGATCTGAACTCGAGCAGGGTCTCCCTCCTTCATCTCGTACTCAATGTAACCCTGATACTCCGCCAGCTTCGGCGGCTCTGAAACCAACTGCAGCACAGAGACATGGAAACACGTGAACATGGTGGATAGCCTGCTTTTCCTTTTTTAAAAATGATGCGGGTCATACCAGAGTCTCCTCGTAAGGCCTGCGACTCTCCAGATGCTGCAGCGTTCGCTCGTAGTGCTGCGTGACTGTGTCCGGCACACCCTCATCTGTCCAATCACAGTATTCAGCGTACGTGCTCTCCATATCTAAACATCATAAAGTCTTTATTAATAAAAAAACATAACCAAATATTCTCTCAAACGCTTTCAGTGCAAGAGCTGTGAATCTCCCTGCATGTGTACTCACACACACTCATTTACAGCATGTATAAAATTTGATTATAATTAATGCAGGCCTCACACAGGGGGCGGTTCTGACGGCGGTTCAGTGTGGATGCAAACCATGTTCGACTGAATTGACATCGTCTGGACGACGTGATGTTCGCCATTGACCGCACTGTCCACCATAAACTGGTCGATTTTCGAAATGTTAGAAATTTCATGGCGGTTCTTAAAATCGTGCATCGGCGTCTCACTGCCGTGTTGTCACCTTTCGCAACTTTTCTGATCCGCGCTCATGACAACCTATTCACACCGTGTTTTCACCTAATGAACACTGTTGTCTCACCACACCGCTCTCATTTTACACCGTGCTGAAGTGACTTCAAACCCATCCCCGCCCGAGCCTGGCTTGCCACTCCACCATCATATTATTGTGTTAGAACCATCCCGTGTGAGGCTTGTTTAACATTCTGTGTTTGGTGTCATTTGACCTCCTGTACCAGTTTGAGATAACTTTGTGGAGGCGGGCATGATCATGCTGGAAGTATAAGCCATTCTGAAAGGGTGTCTTTTCACACTGAGTGCAAGTGCTGTAAGGGCTCATGCATGCGGAGAGGGCCCCAAAACCTCCAGAAGCCGCGGCTTTTTCATTCTAATTCTGCCATCTAAAGTAATATCAAACTGGTTCATATTTTATACATGCTGTATATGTATTTATATATTTGAGACTTTATTTCTACTACACCAGGTCAGAAAAAAGAAACACAGCAAACTGCACCCAGACTTACACTGAGATCTATATTAATTCTCTGTATGAATCACTCCGATGAAACTGTTGGATAACAGCCCACAGCTGTAATGCACTGAAGCTAGCTTGTATTAGCATCGCTATTTGATATAAAGTTGTGATGTGGATGAATTGTTTTTTTAAATATGAGACATATGAAAATTGGGAATCATGGCTAACTTACTATTTTAGATATTTCCTGATAATTTATACACTAGTTTATAAACTGCGGCATTAAGGGAAAAGACAGTATTAATGGTCGCATTAGCATCAAAGTTTTGGAGGTTGATATATTGATGCGCTGCTGTATCACACTACTTACGCAGAGATGACGCAAAGACTCGTAGAAGTGATGTATGAAAACCCGTAAGATCAAAAATACTTATTACTTCTGAAATCAAGCGCTCTGTTGTGCTGGTCTATTTATTCCATTCTGCACTTGTTCTCTTAAATGAAAAGAGAACCAGCACGGCACTCAGATTTACACAAATATTGAGTCGTGGTTAGGCTCAGGGGTAATGGGGGGGATAAAATATTTAAATGACCTGGATCTGAGCACGATCCAAACTGGTGCCACAAACAGCAGTTTCACTTATCGAGGCCACTCCCTCCTCGTACTTCACCCAACCCAACTACGAGGAGAAAGCTGTGGGGTGGAATCCAGCGAATAGCTCAACGCAGTTTTTGAGAACATAAAGCACCAATTTTCAGTTCGAGCTGATGATTATTTTTTTTGCATCTTGCAGATGCATCACTTTTCTTGTGTTTTATGAAAATAATAGGAGATAATGGTGCAAGGGCGCATCGTTTAATAAATAAATAAATAAATAAATAAATAAAAACGGCATGCATGTACCCAAAATGTTTGTCTTTTTTGTGTTTATCATGTAAAAAAGCAAGCACCAGCTCATCATTATCTGATGACTGGTTTATCGACATGCTCACATTTTTATCGCATTCAATGTGCATTTTAATGTTGTGGTAAATTCACAATTTTTTCACTCCATCACATTCTTTATTTGTCTCAATCTGTACGTGAGGCCTTAAGACTGTAAACTACAGCCATGAAGGGATGTACATGCTCTAGAACAATACTCAGATAGCTTATTCCTTGATTGCGGATTCCTGCTTGATTAGTACTAAGAGACCAGCATGATCTGCTGCATAATACATAAGGAAAATTGGGTCCATGGATTCATGCAACCGCTGCCAAATTCTGGCCCTACCATCTGCATGTAGCAGCAGAAATTTAGATGATCAGCCCAGGGAACGTTGCATTAACCCAGATCTTTCACTGTCTAGTTTGGGTGAGCCGGTGCTCACTGTGACCTCGGATTCATGTTCTTGAACAAATGGATGTGGTTTCTGCTGTTTCTGCCTGAAGGTGTTACACTTTAAGCCCTTTTTGCTGACTAACATTAAAGGGAGTGATTAGTCGAGTTACTCCAACATTCCTACCAGCTAAAACCAGATATTTATAATTTTCTATAAGCACAGTTTTGTCTGGATACCTACATAAATGAAAAGTACACACACACACACACACACACACACACACACACACACTTTTATATACATAAATAAAGAGCATAAAGGCAGAGAGAAAAATGTGGTTTTGGCTTCAGTGACGGAAGGCACATTTCTGGTTTTTTCTATGCTATAGTTTATCAACAGACAGACACACTGACAGGCGCACAGACAGACCCCCCATGTGGCTGGGTGCAGATTGAGTGGGTGGGCAGCCCTTGGCTCCTTCCAGCACGTGCACTTGGGTAAGTTTGCTGAGAAAAGCTGAAAGCACACACTTGTGATGGAATGAAATTCTACAAAAAGAATGCAGTAACACAATTTTTTAGCCAAACGTCTACCATTTATATCACTGTATCACATTCATTCAGATATCAGTGTAGCCCTGGATTCAGATGGGTTAGATGGTTACACTGGGAATCTTTATATTTAACGGTGATGTAACCGTACCTCTGTTTGGGTGCCCGGTCTGCTTCATTATTTCATTACACTCTCAGACAGAAGTGTCTCAGATGAACTGACACCACAAGCTCACAGGAAGCCAAGGACGAGCGGTGTTTGTGTAAGAGAGTGTTTCTTTAAGGCTGGGCGCACACTGTGTGATTTTAAGAAGGTCCATGTTAAACACCTGCTCTAACTGTACCACTAAATCGTATGTGACGCTAAGCTAAAGATCATGATATTCATATTTATTCTGTACGACGTATGATATAAACACGTCGAACCCCAAAACTGGAACTGTGTGTCTATTTCAGACAGAGAGCTGAAATAATGAATGAATGATTTCAGAGTTCTAAACTCAATGCTAAGCAGGGAGTAATGCACTGCCCTGGTCTCTCTCTCACACACACAGCAACCGGACCATCCAACTACTTTATAGATTTAACCTTACACTATAGACTTACTTTATACACTCCTCTTTGGTTTTAACTAAATCTGAATAATTAGGTCATAAACGTACTGTTATTACAAATATATTGCTCACCCTCTCTCTTTTTCCTCTCTCTCCCTCATTCACTCACTTCTCTTTCCCACATTTTGGTGCAAGTGCAGCGAGTCCAAAAGCACAGAGTTTAGGGGAACCAGTTTGTGGCTCTGCTTTAGCTGGATGATCCCCTCACTGTCGAGCAGTTAAGCTCCATATTCACAACAACTGTGCAACAAATTGGAAGAAGTAGGGAAGTTGACAAACGTGTTCTAATTTCAGATTCAATTCAATTCAATTCAGTTTTATTTGTATAGCGCTTTTCACAACTGACATTGTCACAAAGCAGCTTTACATAGTAAAAGTAATTTAAGGAGGAGTCTAAAAATTTTTCTACAACCTCCTACACATCCCTAATGAGCAAGCCCGCGGCGACAGATATGGGGCCAAGCTGGAAAAAAATGATCCTGACCAAAGTCCAACATGTCCGCCAGAAAAAACCTTCAATAATGAGAGTTATAATGACCCTAGAAAGCATTGTATGTGCTTGATTTCTCTGTTTTTTGGGCTTAAAATTTACATTTTTGCGGTTCCATACCTCTCTGATATTCATTGGCAGCCTTTTATGAGGATTATAGTAAAACACCCATGTGGTGACTATTGCGGAAGTGAAAACATTAAAGTCTTGTTGCTAAATAACAATACTGTATAAAATTTTATCTTTATTTTTGAAAAAAATAAATAAACAAACTTTAGAGAGTAAATGTCTTATAGTAAACGTACCATTTAAAATGGCTGTATCTAGCAAGGTTAACCTTAACAGTTAAAATTAATTCTAAACCAGAGTCGCTGCTGACAGAAACAATGCAGCCACTTCATCACAAACAAAAAAGTAAACGATTCATCTGGCAATATAGAGTAATAGAGATATGCACTCAAGAAGGTATGATTTTAATCTCAGCTAAATTTGAAATCCCCAAAAAGAAATCATGTTAGTCTGATAGTTTCCTTCTTGTGAGGACAGATTAGGAAGAATAATCCTTTGGGGAGATTATTAGGTATCAGTTATGGTTACTGCACTTCCCTGGACTTCTGGAGGAACAGCTTGTGGACCATCCACAGTGTATCAGCTCGTGAGAAGCCTTGGCTGCCTCAGGTAAAGCAGTCCACAGATATTGCCAACACCCATTTTCTCTCTTCCATCCCCAGTCACTAGGACTTGGCAGCTTGGGCTCGCATACAAGAGCCTGTCCCCAGCAGGGTCCTCCCTGATATACAGCTCTCGTAGTGTGTTGCAACAGGGCAACTTCAGTAGGGGAACAGATTCGATCTGCTGCACTTTCTGTATAAAACGGTTCCCTCTTGCTTCATTCACAGCAGAAAGTTTGTTTGTTCTATCATAAAGGAGGACCACACATCTCTGCAACCATGCAAATGCCTCTTCTGAAATCTCCTCTGGGTGCTCAGATCGCTGTTTAAAATCCTCTGTCGCATCTGGAAAACATGTCCATACATCCCAGGCAGTTTTCCTGCTGCAGCCACAGAAGGACGAATTTTGATCTCACCCTGTAAAGGCGTGGAGGACTGGCAAATAAACTGCAGGTTCTAACCTGCAAACTACTTCCTGTAGCGCAGCCTATTGGAAGTGCCTCCCCACGCCTCGTGTAGTCCATAGTTCTGATGTTCCTAATCTACTGAAGTAAGCCACAGCTGACTACGGCACTACGACAGGACTTCCAAAGTTCTCTACAAGGGCATCTACATCTGCCTTCAATTCCTTTTGTACAAAGGGCACCTGTTCATGATGGCGTGGTTTCTGGTCCATCACTAACTTTTCTCTTGCACAGGATGCTTCAAACTCTTCCACAATTCTAGAAATCTCTGGACCAGCATCCATCCTGTGACATAATGGTACAATCGCAAATAATTTTGCTCATTTTTAACGCCAACATAAAAATTAATTCAAGGGGCCATTACACAGGCAGAGTTAATCACCCGTCATTACCCCTGCACGACACAAGAACGCACAAAAAAATCGGCAGACTCAAAAGGCATCCAAATTCACCTCTAAATCGTACTCAGAAATCGCACGGTGAAGGTCCTCCTGAAGAGATTCAGACCAATCCACTCACACAGAAGAATCAGAAAGGAATGGAAGCTATTTACCCATTAGAGGTACAGCGAGCTGCCGTCTGAAGAGAGTGTGGATCCTTTTAATCTGCACTTTCAGCTGTTCCTGTTGTTCAGGATTTGAGACACTGCCAGGAGGAGGCTGTAACAAATCAGAGCGTGTTCATGTTTTAACCTAACACACACACACACACACACACACACACACACACACACACACAAAACCTTTGCCCACTCTGCTGTTTTTGCCCCTTAAACTGGTACATGTCTATCCAAAATCTTCACATACATACACTGATTATACTGTCACTAATAAGTGCACCCCTACTCCAAGACCAGCAGCAGATTCTGAGTACCTGGAGGGTGAAGAGGATGGTGATCTCAAACTCGCGGTAGGCCTCCCAGAGAGCAGCTCCTTTAGTCATGTGCAAACCCACGGCGGTCAGGGCCCTCTCGAAGATGGCACGCACTCGGTCGATGCCCCCTGCAGCCCCCATGCCACCTATAGAGTACTGCACATACTCCAACCAGATATCAGGACCTGTAGGGGAGACGGTGTGTACAAACAATCCTGCACGGATACTGTGAGCGCCAAGAACCTCCTCCTGCAATCTCACAATTCCTGGAAGTCTAGCTTCTCTATTTCTAAATTTCTTTTCGGCTGTCTGGGAAACAGCCTCATTACACTTTCTACCACTCCAATCCTTTCAGGGGACAAACATCATCTGCTCTATCACAATTAACAATGAATCATGGGTATTTTTTGGGAAACTGCAATTTCTTTTGCCATCACCACATTCCCTGATTCGAAAGCAAAGGGTGATATCATGAATCCACAGACTAAAGACTGGATTTAAAAAAAGACTGTTTTATACACAAGGTGCCAGCTGGCCTCTTCAGCTGCTAGGGAAAAATGATGCCACAGAAATGTAAAGACTGGAAGAGTTTTCTGAAAGATGAGCCATGGGTCATTCAGATATTTTCCAGAAAGCATGTCCACACTTACAGATGTAATCTTTAACAGCTTTCTCAAACAGCTCGTAGATCTTCTCCCGCTCAGCCTCATTTTCTCCCTCCACCAGGCCTATTTCGTCCTTTAGCCAGTCCAGCCAGATTTCTGTGCAGCCAATCACAGAACAGCATCAGTGAAGGAACAAAAAAAAATAAATCACTTCCCAACACATACGTACGTGAGTTATATGTAACAAACCTCTATTAATTCATTCCCAGCTTTAAACAAGGTATATGGCAGGTTTTTAGTATTCCAGTGATTCATGCACTATATTACCTGCTTATAACAAGCTCCAATAATATGATGAAGATCACAGGTATTATTATTTCATGTTTCAGATATGTGAGTCAGAGGCCCACTAGAACATTAAATGTCCCCCCCCGGAACACGGAGCATTAACACAGCGGATAAATAAGAACAGAAACTGCTGCCACCCACAGCGAAACAAACAGGACAGCAGACATTCACTAATTTATTCGTGTTATGTATAAACCTCATGGAACTCAAATCTTTCACCATTCAGGACAAATAAATCTCTTAGGAAGAACAGTTTGTCCTAAAAACACACAACAATCTTGTTTCCAGAGTAACAATGGAGCAGCTGTGACACACGATTTCACAGAGAGAGATGTGTGAAAAACACACATAAGGCCACGTTCCAAACAAATGAACACTTATATAACCAAAACCTTCTCCATTTTATATGATCAGATACAGTGTTTGTTATAATTTGGTTTAAGATGAGGTAAGAACCCAAAAGAGTGCCTGAAATATAGAGTGCACACCTGTATTATACAAACACATACTGTATATGATGGCAAATCATATACACCGAGAATTTAAGAACAGTCAAAGTCGTCGCTCTCACCTTCGGTAAGAGGGAACAGTTCGCTCATCTTCTGCCTGGCCTTGTGCAGTCTATACAGCTTCCTTTCCTGTCTCAGCAGCTTGATCAGGTCCACATGGCAATTATAATCAAACGCATTGATCGATAGCTGCAAGGTCACAATACACAAACAACGTGGACATTAGAGAAAAGCAGTACGACCACGAAATGACAACTATACCCAACTAAGGACTGACAGCAGTGATGATTGGGGTAAAGGGCTTTGTTCATTTTGATTCTATCAAAGCTTTCAGAATGTTTAAAGGGTTAAAAATCTCTGCCAACTTTTAACTGGAAAATAGATTACACTCGGTATAATACACGGTGTACTCCTCACAAAATATATTGTATTTACTCAGCGGATGATGGACTTTCTCCAGTCCAAGTCCACTGAATGCACAGTGTTAGGATAGGGTGGGATGACAGTATACGTGTATCAATTCCTGAATTATCATGGTTACACTGCCATGATACACAGCAGAGCTAGCACCACAGCAAGCCAGCCGCGTCGAGCGAGCGTGTGTAAGCAGTGTGCAAGCGGCATGCTGATCAAATCAATCATGACGTCACAGTCATCCAATTATTCCAATCCAATTATTTTACAGTCTATGGCCGATCCCCTGCATGAGAGAGTGTTTAAGAGGAGTACTTATTAAAAAAATAAAAAGACCTTTATGCAAACATGCATCATTTCACATTAAGTATTTCCTATTACCAGCCGCCACAATCTTTCACCAGTATTCTAAGATTTAAAATTATTCAAAGTTCTGTAGAATTTGACACTTCACAATGGCAAAATTGCAACTGAAACAAAAAAGAAATAACTTTTTTTTTTAATCCATAATGCATACTTTCAGTTTCATAAGTATTTATTTACTTATTTGTTTCATGGTAATCGTACCAACAGCACCAGAGCCGCAGTACTCAATGTAATGTTAAATGACCCCTGTCGTCAGTTGGTTTAGAAACAAAAATAAATGCTTTCCGCGATTTCTGCACTTGGTGTTTATGCAGCTCAGCACCGGCTGATAATGTGTTATGATGCACGGGTCAGTCCAGCCAATCAAACCACTTCTCGTCACTACCAGGCTGAAACAGCCAATCAGAAAGGCAGCATGTCTCTGAGCATGTCTAGAGTCGTAACACTCACACACACTTTGTAAAAGTGGACTGATGTCGCTGGAAGGAACCGCTGATGTTATACATCATCGTTTTAAATAGCTGGTAACACCAATTCACCACAGGTACACTTTAACAGAGCAAGGAATTTAACACAGAATTTCTAAACATCCTAGTGGAGGCTTAAAGGTCGAGACTTACATAGGATAGAAGTATGCTTAAATATGTTAAATCTTACAGAATCTGGTCTCACAGGTTTGTTAACAGCGTGCAAGCGTGCAGCCTCGAGGTCCTCGTCAGTTTCTAGTCAATTTAACGACCATTGGAGCGATGTGAGTGAACCTGACACTGATGAACATGATTTAG
>JBCNYH010000023.1:25591881-25606714 GCA_039654325.1 Tandanus tandanus | reverse complement strand
TATTGTTGTTTGTTTACTTATTCTCATCAATATGATCCAATATTACATGAAATAAATACTTGAATAGTACCTGGTTTATGATTTATCTTCATTTTGTTAAGTGTATAATCATCACTGCATCTCTGTATTTTTAATTTCTTCACTCGCTAAACCATTCCATGTGATCTGAAGTTCATTCATGCTGTGCAAAAGTCCAAAATAATAAAAATTTGAGACACTTTCCCAAAATTGGTATTTTCTGTGTTATTTTTTATTAAGAGCCATTTTAGACAAAAGCGGTGGTGTATAATTTTCATTGCACACGACTGTATATATATATATATTAGGGGTGGGACCTTAACGTGTTAATTATGATTAATTAATTAGAAAAAAATTAACGCATTTAATCAAAAAAATGCAAAAAAGAGTGTGCATACCACCGAAGTACTTCAACCCAACGGTACCATCTAAATGCAAAGCGTGTTGCAGCGAGCACAGAAACCGCCGGAGCTGTTAGCAGTCCCGGTCCGAGTACGAACAAGAGGTGTCGGCAGCCCAAACTCAAACAAATGACTGGCTTCATGACCAAAATCAGTAAGTCAACATCGGACAAATTCACAAATTCACTCGCGAAATGGATTGCTCTGGACTGTAGATCACTATTAGTGGTAGAAGACAAGGGGTTAAAAAATGTGCTACAGATATGACATGTGATCCAACTTTTTAACTGCCGCGCAGAACGACTATCTTAAGCAAAATTCAACAGCTTTATGACACTGAAAAGCAAATAAATGCATTTTTCCAGATATTAAAAGAGCAATAAAATGTTTACAATATTCATGTCTGTGTCTATTATTTGATTCAGTCGTCCACAAAAATACATTTAAATTAAAATTTCGCTTTTTGGGGCAAATATGTGAATAATCGAGATTCATTAATTACAGAGCATCTAATTAATCAGATACATTTTTTAAATCGAGTCCCACCTCTAATATATATACACACACACACACACACACACACACACACACACACACACAAACGTAACACTTCTGCGTTAACTCTTTACGTTACTCCCGCCCCCAGGAGACTGCTGAAGGAACGTTTATAGCTGCTGTAATGCAGGTGATAACATTAAAGCATTAATAATAACAACATTACTGAACTTGTTTCTGTGACATTCCACAGTAACACACAGAAAAAGTATATTGTCTTTTTTAATAAATATAAAACTGGAGAACCGATGTAGTGTAAGAGGAATAAAACCCTCACAGGATGCTGTTATTAGAAAATATCAGGAACGCTGGCAGCAACGCTGCTACATCCCACCAAACCGTTACTGATCACTGAAGTGCACAAGAGCTTAACTCTGTACTGATTATGTTTCTGATTCCTTCCATATCAACCAACCCATTCATGTACTTTTAAATAAAGCAATAACTGTTTATTTTCCGGTTCGGAACGGTTCCTGTATGAGCTCAGGACTTTTCACCACTACAGTGTTTCAATAAACCAACAGGAAAATAATTTCAACTTTAAACAAGGCAGTCTGACGTTGAACCTGCTCCCCGTTACGCTGATCCGAGACTAGATTTACATCAAACCACGTGTACCAACATCACGACAGGTATACTGGTTACACCGCTGCGTGTAAAGACCACAGTAAAACCAGGCTGGACGGGATTCCCAGCTCTCATAAGAGGTCAGACACGGGACAACACAGGTCAGACAACAGAAGCTCACTGGGGTTTAAGAGGCCAGGAACATTAAGCTCTGGGGTTAAAGTAGCCCTGATGATGTCAGTGGCCCATCGCTCATATTGCACAGCAGACCGGTTTGACTCGCTGCTGAACATGACATGTGATCCGCTTACATCACAGGGTGACAGAAGTTGCACAATCCCTCCGCTAAGACAGAGAGAGAGAGAAAAAGTCAATACAGTGGCACTCTGGATGAGACTAGAGGTCGATGAAAGCCATGAATAAACGATACCATTTCTACCAACAAGGGAGTGAAAGAAACAGGATTTCAGAGTCGAGTGATGTGATTTCACAGAAGCAGGAAATGAGAAGCAGCTCCGGTATTGGCACATTTTCAGAAGCTGCTCTCACTTCGCCATTTCTCCTCTCCCACCATCACACTTATTCTGCTTTACCGTGAATGCCACTGCCGGTAGGGATGTTCCACTGTTACCTGTATATGGCAATAAAACTTAAATGTGACCTTTTGGGATGCAATCAGGTTGCAACTGAAGGGGTGAGTGAGACAGTCATGGATTTCCCCAGTCAGAAATAACGATGGGATTTACCCCTGACGTGGGAATCCCGGAGGAACCTCACCAAACTGGACCTCAAGACCCAGGATGGCTGTTCCAAGCATCCTCAGGGTGAAGCTGGAGCAGAACACGGTTTATTTGCACTTGTCTTTATTCACATTACTTTAAACCAGACGTACACAGAATACAGTCCGTCTTTTATCTGTGGATGTTCTGCTACAGTGTTTGTATCCACAAAATTCTGTGCCATAACGGCGAACCTGCTTAGAAGTCGTGGATACTGTTTTTCTGGCTTCTATCTTGGAAAAAGGTCGAAACAGGTGTGACATCATTTCGGAGGCAAGTGAAGCGTAGCAGGAAAACGAAACATGGTGGTCCGAGCACCAGCAGCAGGTCCGGCTTGAGAGCTTATGATGCATTTCCTTTTGAAACAGGAAGTCTCACTAATGTGTTGAGGTTGTTGCCTGGTGTACGTAACAGCCAATAGCAATCGAGACACTCGATTAAATTAAACAAATTAAAGAAAAGTTACATTTTCTTTTAGCCACACTTCCACCGTCTTCTTTATTTTCCTTTTGCCACAAACTCACAGACTCCTAGCAATTAACGAATACAGCTAAATTTAGCTCAACACAGTGTCCCCAGTGACATCACCACATATTGTGTCAAGATATATATAGCAACAGAGAATAGCGAGGGTCAAAGAAGTGCAACATGCAGTCAATCACCTTGTGTGTGTGTGTGTGTGTGTGTGTGTGTGTGTGTGTGTGTGTGTGTGTGTGGGGCAGTGTTCCCGAGGTGGACTCGGTAAGCCTGATTCTGCAGAACCGATTTTGCGTTTGCGGAGACAGGAGAATCGAGCTGGAGTGAACCTACCGAGTACGTGCGTGTGCAAAACGTGTAAACAAACGGCAAGGTTTATTAATCTTTATTATACATGTGAAAGACACGCTAAGCCATGCGTTAAAAGTGCACTAGCGCCAGAGATCTTTACAACAAATTCATCATGCCCGGCAACGGCGAAGGATAACCGCAGCACTGTAAGTACGTTCTGACGTGCATTAGATCCGACGGTGCAATCTTATAAGAGTATGAGTAGATCTTATGGCGTGTGAGGCCCCTACTGGGACATCTATTATAGTCTGTAATGTGTTCTAGAGTTGATACGTTACTGTTTACTAGTGTTCACATTCAACTACGACAAGAGCCACATGTAGGTAGTCAGGTGTCCGAATATTATTTGGTCATGTGACTTACACCCGTGTTTTGCACAGTAACGAATGCATGAGGGTGCTTTACACATGTTACAGTCTCACCTCGCCTTTCCCTTCTCTGTCCCTTCTCTTCATTTATTCAGAGTACCTATCAGTAACACAGAAAAAACACCGCCAAACCCCGTGAAACTACCACAGGAGCGGGTCCACATTTCACATTTCAATCGTTTCAAATGTGGACGGAGACGAGTCCTAGATCTGCGCAAAAAACGGACCTCTCCAGAACCGGACCAGATGTGCTCAGGCCCTGTAGGACGTGTACAAAATATCCTGAAACACATATTCTGATTTCAGAAACACTTTAAAGGCAAAGATTTTAAAATCAAAGACTAACGAGTGCAGATGATGTAAAATCAGAATCCTGAGAAGTAAATGGAGACCTGACAGGAGACATTTTACATCTGTGCACTCAGGGGACCTTTAAAGGGGACGCATGATGAGAGTCTTTCTCTTTTTTAATTCCCATCTGAAAAGAATGTAATCCAGTTACTTCCTTTTGGGCTGTCTAGGACAAACAGCTGTAATTTAACAAATCATTTAGGCAGAGTTCACCGCTTTAATGTCAAGAACAGAGCGGATCAAAGGTAAAGAAAATCTCAAAATGCAGAATACAGTTTATTAATTCTACAAATCAAACTACCTGGAATTTTATTTTTATTCGTCAGTATATAATGTGAGTAATTTCCTTCCCCAGGATTTACCTTATTAAGAGGCAGAACCATAAATGCTCCACCACCGCTGGCCTCCACGATGATGGCAACAAATCTGGGGTTGACGGCACAGAAGGCGCTGTCCCACGTCACCCGGGACACCCTGATGTCATCGTAGCACTGGTCGTTCTTCACCGCCTGGCCAAACACATGCCGGAACTTACTCTGCCGCACCACCCGTCTCATATCTGCAGAGGGAAAATGAGAGATCAGCGCTAATATTGCACGGAAAGCAGATAAATGGTGAAAATATCATGGAAATACCCAAAAGGCATCAGTGCCAGAGCTCAAGCTAAAATTCTGGGCCCAAAACTGCATAAACGGACCATCTCTCTCCAGGTGGACAGCACAGAGTTCCTCTCTCCTGGACAATTACGAAGATATTAACCAATCATGAAGAGCTGTTGGATCATGGGAACAGAGGAGGAACGCTACTGTTTCAAGTGTGTCATTTGTTTAATGCTGAAAGGCTTTGAACGCATTGAAGGAAAATATCTGAACATCTGTAGCTACGCAAATAAACACTGAGAGGAGAGCAGGAACTATTCTCATTTCTACCCTACTGATTGGTTGAAGTGGTGACTTGACTGGAGGAGACGACAAATCGTTGGTGGTGGAGGTAGCGGTGAAAGTGGTGGCGGCTGTGAGAAATTGTTAACGGATGGGACTGTCTACAGCACACTCATGGAATCCCACAGTTCACCAGTTTACAATACGTGTTCTGTCCTACATGACAGGCATCTAATGCCTAATGATTTATAATACAGGAAGACTGAACGTGGCCTGCATCACAATAAACAGCACACAAACTCATGAACATGAAGAGTCTGAAATTTAAAAAGTACTGTGGTCCTTATACATACAGAGCACGTTTCATTCCATTAAATCACACGAGGGTCGAGCTACGATAAAGTCTTCACACGCTGGCCTCTGAAGTGAAACTGTTTGGCATCCAGATGTTCTCATGGACTCATGACTTATCATGATCATCAACCAGCCGCTGCACCAAAGGAATTTTTATTTGCACTTCTGCACTGGTTGGGGGGGGGGGGGTAAGAGGAGGTGATACGGGGCATTTCAGCCAAGGACAACCATAATGGAGTGTCCCATTACCACTCAGACTAACCTCACATTAGAAGGAATATTAAATAAGGCATGGGTTTACATGTGATAAATAACACCTGGGGTCGAGCACACTGTCTCACCCAGTGAACGCCATCACCTCCCTCTGTGAAGAAACGTCAAAAACAAACCCATCATTTCCTTCTTACTAAATCATAACCGCACGGGCATGAAGTCCAGACACAAAACATTCACACAAGCTTTCTCTGCGACGTCGCCCATCTGATATTTATACAGGATCGTCAGGAACCTGCTTCACGCGAACACATGATGTCTGGCGAAATGAGGATATGGACGAAAGCTGTAAAGAGCAGGGGGAAGGGAGACACCAGTACAGGAAGTGGTTCCTGCTGGTGGGTGTGGTGGCCAATGTGACTCGGGCAGATAATGTGGACTTTGTCTCCAGATAAAAGCTTCACATGCTGTCACATGCTGAGCTGCGGCCTCTGCTGCCCTCGTCTCTCTTCGACAGTTCAGTGAGCAGGTCTCTGGGTCATCACTTCCAAAAACAGGGAAAAGATACCGGGTACAGTTCTTATTCCAGACCCGAGCATGGATCTAGAACCCTCAAGGAAACAAGTCATAACTGAAGACCTGATAATGGAAAGATACTTTAGGAGGAACTCCTGGAAATCCCAAACTACTCACTAATCAAACGGCTGTCACCAAGCGTCCAATAGGATTGATCCCATGTGAGATGTAGTTCACTGTAAATGATGTAAGCGGCTTTTTTTTTAAGCCCGGTATCTGAAGCAGCGGACCGGATTCGGCGTCAAATCCCTTTTCACTGTGAATGAAGCGTACTACACCACTTACACAATCTGACACCCGATATTGTGGTTTGCAATGAAGTGTGATTACTGGGTTCACACGTTCCTGAAGAAACACAGCGAAAGTTCCACGCCAGTACCAAACCCATCCAAGGATAAAAGGAATAATATGCTAGTTGATGCTAACGCCCCATTAATGTTGTGCTACACAGCTGGATATAAAGCAAAGACTGCACGAGAAAATAAAACAGCGAACAGTAGAAAGTGAAGAATAAACATGGGGTGTGGTGCTCTAACAAAATAATAATGACATAAATAACATTCAGTGACTGGGCTGTGAGAGAAAGACTGAAAGCTGAGAACAGACATACACAAACAACTGCATAACGTTTTTACTTATTTTAAATGTGTCACTGATCCATTTTTAGTGACACTTAAATGTCTGCATCAGTTATTTCCCTGCAGCACTAACACTACAGCAGCTATAAACGGGCGTTCCATCACCAGAGCTCGTCACGAACCTGACAAGGTCTTACACGAAGCATCAAATATTTCAGCGATACATGAATATCAACGTGATGTGCCTTACAGGCCGAGTACCAAGTATGCGCCACCGTCTGGCGAATCAGAATCAAGAATTCACAGTACTGGGGTGAGAAGTCACCTTTACGAGATTCAGATCAATCAGGACCTTAAATCAGCTCCTAAACATAAAATCCCAAAGTTCTTTGTTTGTTTTCTCCAACCTGCACCCGATTTTAATTCAGATTGTTTTTAAATCAAGGACATGATTCAAATACATTGTAATGTAACACAGCTCTGATTGTTTTAGAAGTCTGAGAGCTGCTCAGTAACGACTCGCTGCATGTTCACTTTCACGAAAAAAATAAAAAGGGCCTTTCGAAAAAAAGTCCTGAAGTCCTGATTAAAGAACAAACAAAATACTTTTGTAATTTTAAGGAATAACAAGACGAGGTGCTTTTATTATTTACTTTAAAGGTGTTTTATTTCATTGTTTAGTTAGTTGGTTAGCAAGGAAAGGTTTGAGGCGTGGCATGCAACACCTGTACTGCTGTGTAGATGGGCGGGGCTACTTCAATAAAATACTTTTAGCTTGGTAGCTCATATCTGCGGTTGATTGTGTTTAGCATCTAAGTGACCTCATTTCCCCCCGCGATGTTAATCTGAGCACCAAATCTCTAGTGATATGAGACGCCACTGCATCTACCATTTCTTTCCACCAGGTTCCACTTTCCAGCATTTGGAGGCTTTTTTTCTACTGAAAGGCAGATACAGGAGCCTATCAAAGAATGAGCGCAAGGAAGGAAAAAATCCTGGGCAGGGGGCCGTGAGCTCCGCGCACAATCCACAGATCCCCATAAGTTAAAAAATCCGATCTAAAAACACCTTAAGCTTGAATATGGATCGTGATTTTCATTTACACATCATCCTAATGCAAAAATTCTAATCAATCAAAAAAATCGATTTATCGCCCAGCTCTACTCCACAGGACTAAAGATCAGTGTTCGGTTTGTCCGTGTGCTCTTTGATATCCTAACTGAAATCACCATGGTTACACAAACAGAGAACAGTTAGGACGTTTCTGGAATATAACCCCAAAGGCATCTGAAAATAAACAAGAAACAGGTTTAAAAAAATTTCCCCAATATAATTATAGTTTCATTTTTAAACAGTTGCTGGTTTATTAAAAGAAAACACACATAAGCTAAGCGAACAGCAGAGACTTTATTCTAACCTTTCATTGCGTGTTCCTCGAGTCTCCACTGCAGGCCCGTCACAGGGGCGTTTCTTTAATGAAACCTCAATCAGAACGTCTCAGTCAGCTGGTCTGGATACCACACGCAAAACTCTAAAGGGAGACGCTTCCTATTTCTGACCTTTCAAAGCTATGTACTACTGACCGTTCCCATTAAAAAAACGCTACATGATACACCCCCCAAAAAGTGGAACATGACAAGAGGAACCCAAAACAAACATGACAAGCCAAGGTATTGTGTTTAATTCTACATCTGCTTCCTTTTTTATTTCTGTAGCTCATAAAACAGTGATGGGAACAAGGACAAGCTGGTAAAGGTCCACACCGGCTGGGTAGAACGCAAGAAATCAGAAGTGTGCGGCTCTGAAAGGCCCTGATTTTGTGCATGGCGCCCTCCGTACAGAGGAACACTAACGGCTACGAGAACCTGAGCAGATGAACCTGAGAACCTGCCTTGTTCCGGAGCAGACGCAACGACAGATCCACTGTGTATAATTCATCACATCATGGAACACACTCTCCAGCAGACGTCTCAGAAATACCCAATTACAGCAAATCGCTGGTCTCAGTCCCAACCCAGCATGCTAACGCTAAAACAATGGAAGTGCCTGGGTTGTGTGCTGAGCTTGCACATTTCAGAACTTTAACTGGGGAAGTCTGAAGGGAGGAAGTTTACGAGTGGCCAAATCCCACAGTGCACGGGGGGAAAAAACGCCTCTAAAGGTCACCTCATCTCCACGCTCATCGACAGATCGTCACGCTCATCGTCAGATACTACACTCTGCTGACTGACAGACTGTGACGTGGCTCAATAAAAAAAATTAATAAATTACTAAACATAGTCTTACAAGCCAAACGTTTCATAAACCAATAAACTAGAACTGTAGTTCAGTTAAACAGCCCCTTCCAGTCAAACCCTCAACCACATTTACTCAACCAGTAGGTTCAACCCGCACTTAAACATATTTATTCTTTTAAATGTTGTGTGACATCCACGTAACATCACTTTCTGTCATAACGTCCGTTACAGCAGCTAGAACATGACTATTCCCCACACGAGCCAATCAGAATCGAAAATCCAATAGCACTTCGGTGCGGTAACCACAGACCAAACAATGAGCGCCTAGTGTACTGTACGAAAACGAAGCTCGGTCGGCGCCATCTTGGGACCTTACAAAACATAAACAAACCTACATACGAAGCACAGGTTCCGTAAGGCGATTGGGGAGGATCGCAATATTCTGCTGGATTTATTACGGAAAATTGTAAATAAAACAACGGAGCGTGTTTGGGTTGGTGCTTTATTGCTTTAGAACAGGGTCTTATTTGTATATTATCTCTTCTTGTGGATAACTAATACTGACTTAGCGGGTTTTTAGCCTGAAATACTGAAGCTCCACCATAATTAACTACATACATGCAATTTAAAATTTTTAAAGCTGGTTAAATTCAAACTTCATAGTAAAGGGATTGTTTTTTTAAGTTGTAATGGTTATAGGCGTGTCCCAGTTTAACTTGCTAGTCCATAAAGCAGCTTGGCGTAGACCTCGCAGGCCTGAATTACACTGTATATAGATAAGTAAACACACGGGCAGTTGCTGATTTACCTTCTGCTCCAGCAGTGTGTGCAGAGGATCAGCAGGGACTGTAAGTCCCTGGCGTCAGTGTTTCCTAAATGTACATTACACAACACATTTAACTTATATACATATATAATATGGTTCTATTTATATTTCTTTTAAAATTGATGTTAGAGATAAGTACATGTTCATAAGTCGGATAATAAATCATTTCTTATTTGAAGATGTACTGATAAAAAGTCAAAGCACGTCGAATTCCAGACTTTTATTTATAATTAATAATATATTATGATTGTGCAAAATGTGCATTCATACTTTTCAGTTTGTTTACCATATACCTGGTAATCTTTTATTTACCACAGCTGTAGTGTGATGTACATGTACATGTTATGTTCTTGCTATATTTATAGACTATTAATTTTTCAATCAATCCTTTAGTGAAAGTTATAAAAACATTTTATACTTAATATAGAAAACCACTCAGTGAAAAACATCAGCTGGCAGTTTACATGCAAACACACACACACACACACACACACACACACACACACACACACACACCTGAATATAGACATTAAATATTCCTAGCTTTGCAATGATAGGTCACTTTAAAATTATACTAATTACATTAAAATTATACTTATATAATATATACACATATTACACATGTTCATGTTATATATATATATAAAATTCATATTTATGTGACACAACAGGTTTATACCTGGTTCAGAGAGTAATTAAGTCAAAAGAAAACGCAGGTTGACATGGTATGTATACTATTTGCCGGGACTCGACTTGTATGGTTCCAAGATGGCGCCTGCCGAGCTTCGCCAAAATTCACTTGTTGCGCGGTCTACCTTATAAATGGTCTGTGGCGGTAACATTTTAAACTAATTTAAAGCGAAGACTAACAGTTTCCTCTGTTAGGAACTAAGGCATGGAAGAGCTTCTACACATTAGTACTGACAGCCAATCAGATTGCTACTTTTGATTCTAAATCTTAAAGCCAGAGAAGCGTACAAGAGACTCTGTGCTACTCATTGGAGGACTTCCGACTAGTGTGCTCCGTGCCGTAATCACTGCTGTGGCCTTGAGTAAAGCTGGCACTTGTTATCTACTCCGCTTTTGATAAAGTGTCACAAGAGTTAACATAAATCAAATTGGTATATTCTAATATTTTGATTTAAAAGCCTTATTTTAGTGTGTTTTTGCTTTTTGGTTCCGTGTAGTGTATCCTATAACTATTATTCCCCTCAGGACTGGGGGATGTTGCGAAATCAATGCTAAAATTGTTAAATATGAGGTGCTTTAGAAAGCTGTGAGTGGGGCATTACAGACTACTTTAAATAAAATCTGTAAAACAAACAAACAAACAACTAAAACCCATTGAGGATCTTTACAGTAAGCAAGGCATGAAAACGCCGCCCTTCAGCTGTGTGATTTCAGCCAACTTAAGCAACATGGATGAACCATGGAGGAAACTCCCTATAGTTAATAGCATGGAGTGTGTTACTGAGGGGCAGAGATTTCTCCATACAGGACGCATTAGTCCAACTGATTATCCTGAACATTAAATCCTCTTGTCCAAAACAGGACCACAACCAGGGAGGGAAAATCCATAACAAGGCCATAACACGCAAATTCATTTTCCTACTAAAATAGAAGGGCAATCTTTCTCTTTTCTGCTTCAGTGGTCTGTTCATCTCTCTCTCTCCCTCTCTGAAAACATGATCTCCGTCTGGTTATAGTGACGTTAATTGTGACCTTTGATCTCTGTGTTCTCAGTATGGGGCAAGTCAAGAGGTAAAGAGGAGATTTTCAGGAGTCAGTGTTTTGATAGAAGTCATCAGTGATTATTTTGTGTACCTGCTAGTTGGTGACTACGGTGTTGCCAGCTAGCTAACACTGGTTATCCGTTTCCGCGTGATTATTGACGTTATCCTGCTAGCTGTGGTGGACATGATTTTTGATGATCCGTATTGCCCTCTAGAAGACTTTCAAAGATACGACTTTTCCTACTCATTCTCATTTGCAGAGCCACTTAATCCTACCAGGGTCGCGGGGAGGTTGGCAAACACCACAGTCGACACTGGGTAAAGACGGGGTACACCCTGAACAGCTCGCCAGACCATCCCAGGGCAAGCACACCCTCACACCTAGGGATGCAATTTGGAACAGCCATTCAGCCTAATGTCTGACTGTCGGAGGAAACCAGAGTACTCCGAGGAAACCCACACAAGCACGGGGAGAACGTGCAAACTCCACACAGAATGCCGAGACTCAAACCCAGGACCTTCTTGCCGTGAGGTGCACGTGCTAACCTCTACGCCACCGTGTCACCCTGACTACTTTCCCTTTTAGGGCGTTCAGTTTGGACATATCTGTAGGTTAACTTCATTTCAATTTGGTGAGAAACAGAACACGACACTCAGCAAATGTAATTATTCCTGAAAATGACTTTTATAATGAAATACATTTAATATACATTTTAAATTCACGGGTTTATTTTCACACTGATCCCCGGAAGAATGAGAAAGGACCAAGTTTGGGATTTAGATTGTTTAACTGACCGTTTATTCACGTGGCTGCTCTCATAAACAGACACCAAGCTACTACATTACATGTCTGGCTCAGCTTCAGCGCAACCATCGTTCTTGGCAGGCGTACATCTGATAAGGTGGGAGACAGACCATGAAAGAGAGACATAAAGACAACCCCGCTGACAGAGACGTGCTTCATGCCTGGTCGAGTGCAGACTGGACTGAGGTCGGGCCTGATGACGGGTCAGTGCACCGGCAGCAGTCGACTCACCGGAGCCTCACGCTCCGAGCGTGGAACAGAAGAAACATGCCAAGACACACAAATGGAACTTCAGCCAGTGTTTACCAACACTCATGCTACTTAGCAACGTCAACACAATCTCCCAGCAGGCATTACTCATAAAAAAATTTACCAAAGTGGTGAGTGAGTTTTTATGTGCAGCGGAGAAGCCGATGTCGCCGTTTCAATCCGTGGGGGTTTCTTTAGAGAAAGGAACGCAGCCTGAGGGATGAATTGAGGGCAAGATTATACATTTTAAAATGGTAGAAATTACACTCTGGATACACTTCAGTCACCTGTTACATACAGCTACCAGTATTTATCTACAGTTTTCTACAGATTTCTAAAGTTATTAAAAGTTCCTTCCTCTGTGGTAATGAATAAAAACACAGACTACATTGCTTCATCAGACAAAGGCAGTACGGAAACTCCTGCGAGACAAGCAATCGAGTCACTTACATAACCCAAGGTCTCATAAAAATAAACCCCACAATGCAACTTCACCACATAATCCTGTCATAACAACAGGCTACAAGGCCGCGCATTGTAGTCGCTTCATACACCGAGAAATTACGAGGAGGAATTCCGTACAGCCAGACACTGGATGGAAAGAAACAGGCTTTAAAAAGGTAACAATGGAGTCCTTACAGAGAGCAACACAAAAAGCAGAACTGTGGCTCCTGCGCCGAACTGGTTCCCAACCGGACGACTGCACCAATCCAAATTCTCTCTGAGTCACTGCAAAACTGATCAAAAAAATGGACTGCGTTAAAAATACTCAAATTTAATGAAAGGGATGTTCACTGGAAACGCCAGACACACTAATATTACAGTAAAGATGACCCACAGCTCGAACCTGGGTCCGTTTATTTAAAAGAAATTCACCAAAAAACCAGCAAAACATTTCACAGCACTGTGGATACGGTGACAAGCCTAAATACATAAGCAAATACGCACAGAAACTATAAATAAAGTACATTTTTCTACCACTTTATTTGATATGAATTATAAAATAAAAGTAAATATGTAGAGATTATACAATTTATTTACATTCTTTGATGTTTAGCATATATTCATTAGCGACTTCGCATCATCAATGTTGGAATGACTTGCTGGGGTGTTAATGCATCAGCCTGCATCACATTTACCATGATTACAATATTTTATTAAATCCTGACACATCACACGTTTATATCATTATACACTAACGTGAAAACTCTAACACCAGTTCGATCCTGTATCCTATAACCGCTATAAACTAAGCATCCTCTCATCGGCCATGAAACCATTTCACTTCTCTCTCCTGAAGACTTTCTCAGAGTCACAAAACAAGGATTTACATATTCATTCATTCATTCCTTTTATATTCATCATACAAACCCATGTGCAATTTATTACTGCAGAAATGATACACCTACATTCATGTTCAAAAATGATATTATTTCCAGGTGTTGATCTTTGTGAAGTATATGACATTGTTCCTATAAAGACCACCAAAAGTGCCCTTCCTTCGAAATGATCGAATAGTTACCTACAGTCGGAAAATTAACGGTAAAAACCAGGGAAGTGTCAGCGGCGTTAGCATGTGGAGATATTGATTTCTGTGAAGACATCACGAGGTAAAGAAATCTCCACTGAAGGTTAAAGGATGCAGGCTCTGCTGACCCGAGGGCCGAAACTTTCGGTTCAGTCTAATCACGTTTCCAGGTTAGGTACAGCTTACCAGCTTCCTGTTCCTGTACTGCTCTTAGATTATAACACAGCTCTCTGCGTAAAGGATTTTATTGTCTTTCAAACTGAGATGCTCACTTTCCATCCACGAATCATACAGCAGTAGTTTATAGACCTTTAATACTAAAGCATGAAATATTACACCGCAGCCAGAATACCACGGCACGGCTTTATGTGGAAAGTTTTTAGAGAGGAAACAGGACAAGTGGCTCAAACCTGTTTTACTGCAAAAACTATTAATATATAAATAAAAGCTCGGTTTGGACTCCTTAGTTTGGACTCCGCCAAAGCTGCCCTTTGTCACCGGTTCTGTTCATAATTTTTATGGATAGAATTTCTAGGCGCAGCCAGGGCGTTGAAGGGTTCTGGTTTGGTGGCCATAGGATCTCGTCTCTGCTTTTTGCGGATGATGTTGTCCTTTTGGCTTCACTGAGCCTGGACCTCTCGCTGGAGCGACTCACAGCTGAGTAAGTGGCCAGGATGAGAATCAGCACCTCCAAGTCCGTGGCCATGGTTCTCAGCCGGAACAGGGTGGAATGCACCCTCCGGGTCTGGATTGAGGTCCTGCCCCAGGTAGAGGAGTTCCAGTATCTCGTGGTCCAAGTGGCTGGGGAGAGCGACGTCTGGACCTCACTGCTTAGGCTGTGGCCTCTGCGACCCGACCCCGGATTAAGCGGAAGATGATGAAGTAATGCTCTTTATACTAAGTTTAAAAACAAAACATCTACCTAAACAAAAGTAAACTGGACTATGTGTGTGTGTGTGAGTGAGATACACACACACACTATATAT
>JBCNYH010000023.1:25561672-25572704 GCA_039654325.1 Tandanus tandanus | reverse complement strand
CACACACTCACTCACACACACTCACTCTCGCACACACACACTCACTCTCGCACACACACACTCACTCTCACACACACACACTCACTCACACACACTCACTCTCGCACACACACACTCACTCTCACACACACACACTCACTCTCACACACTCACTCTCACACACACACTCACACACTCACTCTCACACACACACTCACTCTCGCACACACACACTCACTCTCACACTCACTCTCACACACTCACTCTCACACACACACACACACTCACTCTCACACACACTCACTCTCACACACACACACACTCACACACACACACACACTCTCTCACTCTCTCTCCCTCACTCACTCACACACACACTCACTCTCACACTCACACACACACACTCACTCTCACACACACACTCACTCTCACACACACACACTCTCTCACACTCTCTCACACACACACACACACACACTCTCTCTCACACACATGTGCACAGCTCACACCGATCAGAAGAGTCCCGGAGGAACCGAACCGAACCAACAGACGCGCGCGCCCAACCTGCGCGTCACTCCACGCTTATCTGCATACAGGGGGGAGGTCGCGTTCACGAGGATCACGTGACCAGAAGAGACCCGGGATTATCAATGAGCGGTTCGGTGGAGATCCGGGCTGGGAGCTGAACTACGCCCAATGCAGCACGGGATGAATGGGGAGAGGGGTGTTCCTCCAAACCAACACCCCAAACCCACTGAAACCCCCTTCAGCACGACCCCCCGAACCCGCTACAGAGACCGACCGTGTCCCTACAGAACCCCTTCCAGCACGAGCACCAGCACCGCTGGAGACACATGGAGGAGTCAGGCCTAGAACCTGCAACTTCCACTGCGCTCCCCCTCCCACAACCAGCAGCAGCACAGAAAGCCTTGCGTTACCTTCTCACTGGAGCAGAACAATCCCTACAGCCGCGGTGTGTGCAGGTTCGGTGTGTGCTCCCCCGGTTCCACTCAACAATTCCTGCCTTCGCTTCTGCGGACTCGCCTTCCAGAGTCTACAGGCCGGAAACCACGCCCACGCACACGCGCCCCGCCCCTCCGCGCCATCATTGGGAAAACTGACCATCTGAATTCCCAATCACAACCCGCGCTGCTAAAAGCTCCGCCCTTTTCATAGAAGCGCACAACCAAAAAAAGAAACTTGATCTTAGAATAATTTATTATCAGGTTTATTAATTATTCTAATGATTCATCATCTATGGAAGGCTTCAGTGCCTCCAGTCAGTGACACACCCACCCTTACTGGTTATACTGGTGTCCAGATTAATGCTTAGATTTATTAAAAGAATATTTAACACATTTTCAGTTTTGTATTTTTGCACTGTGATTTTTTTTCATGCTCTACATGAGTAGATCACACCTCTGATACTCACATGATGTTAAATCAGTTTTCCCACCAGATGGCACTATAATGCAAACCCAGGTGATCAGTTTCTACTTCCACACACTTACAACACACTTCCATCTAGTATTAAACATCATATCTTAACATGTTAGACTTTTAGCTGTCATGAAGGTAAGGTAAAGTCTGCTGGGCTTTTTACACCCCAGCCTACTGACTCGACAGAGCCGGAGCTTATCCCCGTTTCTGTGGCGTGAAGCAACTAGGAGTTCAACTGTTCCTGGGTGGAATGCCAGTTCATCACAGGTTACCCTCCCAGACACCCATTTATACTATTGGGTGGATGAGACCTTGCCCAGGGGTCTTAGCACAGTAGGGGTCTTATGGGGATCCGAACCCACGACCTCACGATCATGAGCTCAGAACCCTAGTCACCACACCACCGACCCCACATGAAGGGATTAATATTTTAATATACATCATCACATAGATTTAACACAGAAACATCATTATACCCAACGCACAAAATCTCTCTCTCTCTCTCTCTCTCTCTCTCTGTCTCACACACACACACACACACACACACACGGAAAGAGAGAGTCAGAACAACTAAACCAGTTCACACAGACATCAGAACGTAGTTTTCAACAGTAAACTAAACATCTGCATGGTTTCAGAAAGCGTTTGCTCCAAAAAGCTGCGTCCTACCTTTCCTCGCTGAAGTTTTCCTTTCCAGACTTTTATCCAGGGACCTTTTCGGCAAGTCAAAGGCTGCCTTCATCTGTGCCACTTTGACAGATGCTGCAGAGTCCAAGAGCACATCAGCTTTAGTGTCTGCAGGTTTGGTCCACTCCTTCATCTTCTCATGTAGCTGGATAGTTTCTTTTATCAGGTCAGACACAGGTTTGCTTTTTGGAGGGTTTTCTGCTGTCTCGGTTGCTGTGACGCTCTCCTGAGCACATACAGGAGTCTGATCATTTCTAATTGTGTCACTGTGATCAGTTTTACATTTTACAGTAGTGTTATGTTCAGTATTGAGAGGCTGTCCGGTGGATTGCGGTGTAAATTCGTTTTGGCCTGCGTTGTGTTGCATACGGTACACTTGTGTGGAATTCTGCACATTTATAAAAGTGGTGGCGTCATCTATCCCAGGGTTCGGCGAGCCAGGACCCCCACATCCATCCATAATGGGACCAGTGAATCCTTTTACAGGATCTTCAGTGCAAAGCTTTGTGTTGTTTGCCGTATGCTTCTGTTCATGGCTCTCTGTAGGATTTGGTTGTACACGTGGCCGCAGTGATGTGCCGTCTTCATGACCTGCGCCTCTCCCTGAGACAGAGATGAGACTGGAATTAGAAATGAAATGATCATCAGGTGCTTCCTGATGAATATCAGTGACAGAAAGGAGGTTTTTCTCAATACTCTGGTTGTCACTCTTTGAGGATGAGGTCATGTTACTGAGGGAGTTGTCCTCACATTTCTCTAACAGTACAGTTGATTGCTCCTCTAAAATCCTCTCTGTCCCCACAGTGTTTCCTTTGTCCCTGTCTTGATTGGAACACATTATATGGCCTGAGAGTTTGTCCCAGTCGCTCTCCGATGTTGTAGCTTTAACCAAAATCATGTCTCGATTTCTCGTTTCTCTTTTCCTATCAAGAGCGTCTTGAGTTTCCATGGTTTCCTCCAAGGCAAGATGGGGATCCATTTTACCCATAATGACCTTTGTCTTGTCAAGGAGTGACATTATCTGTGACTGTCCAGTCATCACTGCCAAAAACTCCTCAGGAATCTTCTTAGTTTGGACGTTGGCTGTTTCTGCTGTTGGATAATAATGGATTTTGTCTTCTTGTCCAGGAGGGAACTCTTCTGTTTCCTTGTGGTCTCTTCCTGCATCCAGTGAGATGTCAGTTTTTCTCTCTGAACTTTTTATTACGCTTTCAAATTCTGACATAGACAGGTGCTTCTCCTCTTTCAGCAGCTCTTCGAGCCCTGACCTGCTTAGATCTTTGGAACCTGGTTTAGTCATACTCTTCTCCGTGGTGTCACTGCTCTCTGTATTACTACCTGCAGCCTGGAGTGTTTTTATTTTTACGAACGTATCCCTGTAGTTGCTCTCCACTGTGGTGATGAACTCACAGACATCTCCACTGCCCGGTAATACCATCTCTGTTGTTTTAACCTCTGATTCGTCTGACAGGTTAAAGGTCATTGGAAGCGATGTTGCTGCATGCTGCTGTACTCCTGAAGTACCGGCTTGACTAGAAACAATGATCTCCTGGGATTCAGATTTGGTTGATCTGGATTTTAATGGTAGGTTTTCCGTAGTAGTAGAAAGTGATGATCTTCCTCTGTCTTCTTCATCCAAGCGTGGCTCACAAGACTTAAGGAGGTCAGTGGGTCCATCTTTCCATAGTGGATTTTCTCCAGGTAAGTCCTTTAACATGTCTAGACTGTTCTTTTCCATGGCTCTGGTTGGTGCCTCAAACTCATTTACATCGTCTGTTACAAGCAATGCATTAATGCCAGGAACAGTCACGGTATCTGTGGTGCTGCACCCATCTTGAAGGCTGTCAGTGACCTCTGGAGTGTCGTTCTTCTCCTCAGTGAATGATATTTTGGATTGTTGGAAATGAACGTTCTCCTCTCTGCTATGCGAGTCCCATGCAGGGTCCTGGGTGTTGTCTTTATGAATTATTTTCCATTCATGACTGTCATTCTCTGAGTTCTCCAGGTCCATCTTGTTACCCCTTTCTGCCCTGGTTATGTGCTCTGGTTTTGAAGAGCCAGCCGTTTCAGTGCTCAACGTGCCTCTCGTAGTCACTCGAATATTGCTCAGCTTCTGCAAACCTCGATCTTCAGTCCTGCCTCCCTCGCCCTCACCCTCTCCTCTTTCTCTTCCTCCCTCTCTTTCTCCATCCCCTCCCTGTATCCATTCCCAGTCTATAGGAGGGGCCCGTTTTTTGTGAGAGTGAGTATCCAGCTTTAGAGTAGGTGATGCTGGCTCTGTGCCTGGGCTCTTATCCAGCCTTTCCCTAACCGGTCCCGCTTCATCCTCCACCTCTCCCCAGGTCAGCTCGCTTGTGTTTCCTTCCTTCTCACTACCCCCTGGGTCTGGGCTGGGTTCCTTTTCCTCCAACATCCCCTGCTGCTCCCCAACCCTACCTTGGTTCTGGCCCATTTCATTCTGTGGAAAGAAATTGTGTTATTACAGGTCTACCATGCATGTTGTAAATGATGCCATGGGTTTGGCATGCAGGTTTTGCAAGTTCATATCTGGCACAGGGCTGAGCATTCCCCACTCCTCCATTTACTACATTACTCCCATTCTTCATGTACCTCTGGAGTCTGATTTATCTCTGAGAATGTTGAAATCATTCCTCGAGATACCATCAAATACTGCTATTCAGTTACTCTCTCCTCTTTCTATCACTCTTTTTATTTTTTTCTCCGAATGCATTTTCGAAAGACTTTCACACATCTGTAAATCCTATGAAGCTTATCCTCTAACTGAAGGACTTATACAGCAGTGATGAGACTGTGTGTGGGAACTGCGCGTCTTGTGATCGCTGCGTTTCAGAATGGCCATTGGTTACTTGTTCTGCGCTTGTTATTTCGACAAAAAAAAAAACACAGTAGTAATGAGAGTCACAAGTTTTCACTGAGGATCTTAACATTGAAGCTGGTAATGGTACTATCAGACACAAAGGTTCCAGCTCCAGGCAGTATGTTTTCCTTACATAAGAGCTGAAGTGTAAAAGCTAAGATGTTTCCCAAAGCTGAATTTATATCGTCTGTGGATCTGAACATGTACTTTGTGATGTCTGGAATTTAAAATCAGGAATGTTATAAAGATTTAGGCACTGTCTAAAGGCGGAGCTCCCCATAGTTATCTCTGTTGATAGGTGTCTAAGGCTGGTGTTATAAGAGTAGCGCGGCTCCTTTAGTTCAGAACTGGAGGAAATAAATAAATAAATCTCCCCTGTGTTTCTCGAGCGAAAGTAGGAAAGGTTAACACTGAGTTTTCGGTTCACCTCCTTTCACTCACTGATTCCTGCCTCGATTTATATCACCTGCCTTGCCGTTTAACGAGTTCATGTTCCGTGTTCCTGTTAATGTTCCGTGTTTTGCTAAGCGAAAGTTTGCCTACCTTCCTGGGTTAGAGTGTGTGTTTTATTCTGTGCAAGTGTGAGTAGTGGTGCGTGGTACATGAGCTTTTTTCTTTCTTTTTTTTTTGGGAGGGGTCCAATTTTACATCCTCATGCAAGTCAGCGATACGTAACAACCAATCAGCATCACCTCAGGCACGGACTTGGAACAACCATCGAATTCTCCATATGGGGCTCCGTGCAAGAGTTTCGGAACAAAGTCTAAATAGGGCCTGTTGGATTGCACTTTCACTCATACTCATGTTTTCTGTGAATACGTCACTGGGTTCATGCAATAAAATTGATTTAGTTGTAACTTTACGCACAGAAGGGAGCAAACTTGGATTCCTTAGGGTTCTGTATTATTTAATGTTTGGTCAAATTGAATCACAATCTAAAGGAAACTAAAGTGCAGGAATGGGGCGGAGTGGTTAGCACGTCTGCCTCACGGCAAGAAGGTCCGGGGCTCGAATCCTCGGTCGGGTGTTTCTGTGTGGAGTTTGCATGTTCTCCCTGTGCTTGCATGGGTTTCCTCCATGTACTCTGGTTTCCTCCCACAGTCCAAAGACATGCAAATTTGGCTAATTGGCTGTTCCAAATTGCCCTTAGGTGAGGATGTGAGTGTGAATAGGCGTGTGTTGCCCTGCGACTGGTGAGCTGTTCAGTGTGTACCCTGCCTTGGCCCAGTGTCGGCTGAGAGACCCGAATAGGAGGAGAAATAATAGAAAGCGGTTCAGTAAATGACTAATGAGTGAGTGAAGTGCATAAATGGATTGGATCAATATCCTCTGTGCTATAAACATAGACATTGATCACAGTCAGTATCTTCATGCTGATAAAAATCTCTCAACTCTCAACAAGAAGAATCAGTCACAGGTCAGACTCCTCACACACACCGACTTGAACCCTGAGCTGGAAGTTCATGTACACTTTTGAAACCTTTTCTGGAGATTCTTCCTCATTAGTACTATTTCCCCGAAAGCTCCAGTTATTCACTACAAAAGCTTAATTTTAGTTTTCTTATCTGCACTCACTAACCTGTATGAATGTGAAAGAAATCCATCAGTGATGATATTTTTGTGTCATCTCTTCTCTTAGACAGATTATTTTATCCCTGGAGATCAATATCTCAGTCTGTTATGACTTGTCCTGGTTAATCTGGTACATTTTTCCACATCTGCAGAAGGTCTTGGAGGCTTCATCAATTTTATAATAATATATTTACCAGATACTAAGGTACAATGCTGAGAAAGAGAGACACTCTGGAACAGGAATGACTCATACAATAGGCAATGTTCTAGAGTGACAATGTGTTTCCTGTCCCTGTGCCTCAGATACCTTTTATACACGCACCCAAACTTATCCAAAAAACAAAGCACGGTCTATTTCCTTTAAAGGTGTATAAAATGGATCACTTGTATATGTAGGCTCCTGGGGATCCCTGAATAGTGTCACAGTTCATAGCTGAGCTCCTGATCGAAGCCACATGGTACATGACTTTGATGGGTGTCCCGTGTCCGTGCTTGAGTTGATGCTGATTGGCTCTTACGGATTATTGATTTGCTTTGCAATGGGCAGCAATAAAAACAAACAAACACAGATTTATTAATAATAACAAAACTGAAACCCCAAAAGGAGGCTCATACACCATCACTCAGACTTACACAGAATAAAAAACACACAATCTAACTCAGGTAGGCAGAAAAACTTTCACTGAGGCAAACACCAAACATGAACAGCAACACGGAACGTAAACTCATTACACGGATAATTAAATTAATAAGACAGGTGAAATAAAATTAATGTGGAAATCAGAGAATGAAAAAAAGCTGAGTGGTAACCTTTACTGCTTTTGTGTCAGACCATAGTCTGGAAACGCAGGGGAGATCTATCTATCTGTCTGTCTGTCTGTCTGTCTATTTCCTAAAGGTAATCTTTAGGTAATCAGTACTCTTATAAGACCAGCCTCAGACACCTATTAGTAGAGATATCTATCAGGATCTCCACCTTTAGGTAACACCTAAATCTATATATTAAAACAATAATCCTCTTTAAATTAAGATTAAATTGTTTGCTTATTACTGAAAAAAAAGATAGATTTTTAGACACTGAGTTAATGAAAGATAATTTGTTGAAAGAAATATTTAAAATTCAATTAAAGAAATATTAAAAATTACATAATTTGCAAACAATGCTATGAACATCCAAGTTATGATTTTACTTCAAAATTAAGGTTGGCTAGAATCTGAGAGTGTGTAAAAGCAACGGCCATTTATTTTTAAAAGTTTATTTTCTTACAGTTTAAAATGAAAAAGTTTATTTTTAGACTGATGATAATACAGGCGGCAAACTCATCTGTGGCATGCTAAGTGGAACATTTACTTCTTTATTATTAGCAATTGGTAGTAAAGTTTTTGAGCTGTAGCTATTCCCCAAACAAAATTAGTCCAGTCAGCAAAAACAATGAAGCGTGAGTGTAACACTCCATAAGTTCTGTCCCTTATTTAATGTAAGTTTAAATTATTTCTTAAAGTTTGAAATGTGAAAAATTACATCTGCAGTCTGCAAGGCCAATCTTGTATCCTGGAGAACCACAACTGTCCCATTGTCCTGCTGTCTTCACCCAGGCTTAAGGCAAATCACCTGATGGTCTTGTGCCCGCATGCTTTTCTCTTTTCAGTTACAAGATGGGAAGCAAAGCTACTATATTACTGTTATAATCAAAATTTCACAGCGAAACAAAGTCATAAAGAATGAAAAAGAATGGAATGAATGGATACTTGAATAATGTAATGTGTGTGTGTGTGTGTGTGTGTGTGTGTGTGTGTGTCACTCACCACTGAGTGTTGAATTTGTATAACCGAGCTCCTCTCGCCACCAGGATAAGTCGACTCTTTGTTGGATTGCATTCGAGTTCCTGGTTCTTCTTCAGAACTGTGTTGTCGAAAGAGCTTTTTTATTGTTGTCCTGCGCTGTGCTGTGATGTCATGGCCCACTTATACTTAATGAAATAAGTTACTCCTCTTCCACTGTCGATGAGAGCTGGACTGAGCCGAGGCCCCAGACTCACTCTTGACTATTCTCACATGCCTTTCACAGGAATTTACTGGCAAAAGTTGATTTATTATCAGTTGGTGCTGATGAAAAATGTAAATAATTTACCACATTCTCTCATAAAATAGGTGCTAATCTGTACATTTCCAAGTTTTGCCTTCAATATGAATATGAACTGTGAATATATTGTGTTTATAGTGTAAGTTTAAACTGATTTAAAGTGTATGGCTCTTTATTTGCACATGGGCCCATTTGTAATATTAAAAATCTTCATTCATTCATTCATTTTCTGAACCGCTTATTCCTAATTAGGGTCGCGGGGAAATCTAAATTTTAAAAATATTGCCATGCAGTTGTATGTCCAACTTAATAACTGTTTAAAATGTAAGTCAAAATAATAGTAAAGACAATTTCAGTATATTACAAAGCGCCGCTGCTTTATTTTTTGACTTTATTCGTACTAAAATTGCCGATTTTCCGGCATGAAAGTCACACATATCTGGTCAAGTTCAGTTACCGGCTTCACAAATAAATATTACAAATTTGTTCTACTATTTTGTTTTTTGCTAATTTTGTTTTATTTTGACACAAAAAATCGCCTTTTTGATGAGATGGGCCTCTGAACGTAATGTCTGTCAAGATCCATATATTTGATATCTTGGTCAATATGATGTATATACCGGAAAATATCTGTACTTGGTTTTAGTAAACTGCACAGAAGGTAGCACTGGATGCACTCAATAAAAGAATTGTCCTTAAAAAATCCATACAGGTAGTTCTATCAACGTGAATAAAACACAGGTGAAATGTCTGTCACGTGTGACCAATGTTACGTGATATTAATTTAAAGTGGCTTTAGAATTTATTCTGTGGATAATATTATCTTTTAATGAACATTACTGTTTTCTTTAGAGTCCCAACTTTGTAAATGGAGAAGAAGTTTGAATGTTTTTATAGTTTTTATAAATTTTAATATAAAATTTTAATAAATATCCCCCAGAATGTACTCGACCAAATAATGAGCCATATAATAGACTGCCTGACCAACCTACTTACCAAGCCACCTACCAGCCTACCTAACTACCTGCTTACCAACTTACCTTCCTACCTACCAAGCCACCTACCAACCCACCTACCAACCCACCTACCCTTCTCCAAACCTACCTACCAACCCACCTACCCACCTGCCAATATACCTTTCACCCTACCTTCCTACTTACCCACCTACCAACTTTCCAACCAACCCACCTACCCACCTACCAACCCACCTACCCATCTCCAAACCTACCTACAAACCCACCTACCCACCTGTCAATATACCTTTCACCCTACCTTTCTACTTACCCACCTACCAACTTACCTTTTAAACTACCTACCTTCCAACTTTCCAACCAACCCACCTACCCATCTACCAACCTACCTTTTAAACTACCTACCTTCCATCTTACCTACCTACCAACCTACCTACCAGGCACCTCCCAACCTACCTACCTACCAACCGATCTATTCATGGAACATTTAGAAACATATTTTCCTGTCACAGAAATACTGTGTTTTGTAGAAAAAACTCTCAGAGATAACACAAGGAAGAAACCTTGATAGGAAGTAGACTGGAATGGAATCTGTCCTCTTCTGGGTGAGAACAGTACAACATGGGTTGAAATGGTGCTTAGTATGATCGGAATGTGGAGTAAACTCCTGGGATGTGTACAGGACAGTTTTTTATGAATACAGCAGCTCTTAAAAAGTACATCTCTCCTGTATTCCGGTGAGATATCAGGTGAAGAAAGGGTTAGATTCTTTGGAAGCAGATCTTTGAGGTATGAATGTTGCATCATCCACAGCAGCAGGAGTAGACGTTTGGTGAAGAAGGAAAACATATAAGCTCTGGATATAAATGTGGAATATATCATTAGGGTTTCTTAATTGGGGTCCTGAAGTGTTCCTAATTTCTGTGTTCTGCTAGTTGATCTCATGAAGGACCTGTCAAATACAAAAGCTTAAAAATATTCAACCTCTTTGCATTCATTGTTGTAAATTTTTTCTCGGGACAACTGTCGGCTGGATAGTTTTGGTAAGAATGAACCACCATCCAAATGGTTAGATGAAGTTCTGTGCTGGTCCAGTACCTTTAAACAGGGCAAAGATGTGACATGCTCATTGGTGCCAGACAGCTGGGGTAAGTACTTCAAAAACATTTTGTATGCAAAACAACCATAGTAAACAGAAAAGCATCTCAGAGTACACAACATATCAAACTTTAGGGTAGATTGGTTTACAATATCAGTAAATTGACTCATGTTCTCTAAGAATAGAAATCAGATTCTACCTGGTCTTTTCCTAATTTTCAACTTTCCAGTTTCTCAAAAATGTCATTTCATTTTCTGAAGCGCTTAATCCTAATTAGGGTCACGGGGAGGCTGGTGCCCATCTCAGCCGACTCTGGGTGAGGG
>JBCNYH010000023.1:25274749-25285660 GCA_039654325.1 Tandanus tandanus | reverse complement strand
GACCTTTTCTGAATCCTTTGGTGTTTGTTTTTGATTTTGTTTTTGTTCAGATCAAAAAAAAAAAAAAAAAAAAAAAAAAAAAATATATATATATATATATATATATATATATATACCAAAAATAAATAAATATATGAGTGTATTATATAAAAATCCCTGCCTGTTGTGAACCGGTTTCAGGTGCCTGGTGACTCAGGACGGGGCTCGCCGTACCTGCAGAGGCCATGAGTGGGGCTACCCAAAAAAATAAAAACAAAAAATAACGAAGAGCCGTTTGGGACACCACATTTTCAGTGATCTGGTGGCCCGACGGTACCTCATATCTGATGCTGTGCAAGTCCGTACACAGACCGGTTAACCTACTGTGACCTCTCACCTTGAGATCGTGAATGAAATGCCTGGAGTTTGCACAACACACCTTGAGAAATACACGAAAACTGGAAATCACAGCACCAAAACAAAGTCCTCCATGGAGTTGGTGTTCGGCTTAAATTAAAACAATGTTGTACTGGTCAGCCAATCAATCGAATGAACACACACATTGGGTCAGTCAGGTACTCTACACACACACACGCACACACACACACACGCACACACACACACACACGCACACACACACATAAATATTTGGAAAAGTTATTACAGCCTTCTAAAAAAAATTCAAAGAAAATTAACGAAATCACTCACTGACTGATGTGCAGTTCATCCTGAGACAACTGGCAAGTCTAGAAGTCTTGTCTTGGTGCCAGTCCCCAAGTTAAACACATGCACCAGCACAACAAGGCGTTTGTCTTTGCTTTTGTCATTACTTTCATCAATTAACAGAGAAAACGGTCCCTCTCTGCATGACTCTACCACTGGTGCTGTCAACTCAGATGCAAGACCCTTTTTTGCAGTAAGCGTACTCCTTTCCTTCTGATGAACTTGTGATGATCCGGTGAAAATCCTTGTCGTTCTGCCATTCAGATTGAAACGAAGAGCTGTATACCTTTCGTTTCTTTGCAGGAGGTGTTGAAGCCATTGCGAACAAAGCAGCAAATGATTGAATGCACCGTAGTGAAAATTTTCATGCGCTTCCCGGAAGTTCCGCTTCGTGCAGCATGAAATTTTGAACGCCACCTATAGTATACGCATGCGTGGTGACCTTGACATCCTTTGCCATGCTTACCCCGAGTTATTGTTGGCCGATTTGTCCTCAGACGAACCTGAAAGGAGTCATTCTGTTGCTGGGCCAAAAAAAATTGCCAAAAACGTGAGATTTTCGTCTCACGCGGTGAGGTATGAAACACATGAAAATCCTGTGAGACTCGCGTGAAAAACATGAGTTGACAGGTCTGCATACATGTCAGTAGGCTGTGTAAGATAAGAATTTCACTTATAATTTGATGCAGTAGATTCTTAATCTACTGAGGCCTTCGCTATAACCCCATAATCATTTCAAGCGAATCTTATGTGTTAGAGCCGCGTCGGCCATACTTGTTTCCGAACATATGCTGCGTTCATATGGGACTCGTGAAATCGTATTTCCCATTTCGCTATTTGTTAAAAGCATTCAAATGGCAGTGTTTCCCGTGATCACAGCTTGTGAACTCGTGTCGGCACAATAAACTCGATTGTTACAGAGTGCCGCGGTACATGTGACTGACGCAGTAAAGGCTTATGAGTGGCCCGGGAACCAGCTCATCTGCATGGCCTCGGAACCGCATCGTGATTAGCCGAATGTAAAGTACTAAACATGGAAACCCATACTGATGCAAAAACTTCAGGAAATGCTGCACTCTGGTAGATTTGTTCTGGAGGTTGAAGTGTCTTATAACATGCCATTAAAGTCTAAATGTTTAAAATACTTGTTTTATTTGATGCGGTTTTACAGGTTGAAATTTGTCCCGTACTTAAGTTCTTTTTGGAGTTTAGTTGGTGCTTTACTATAACACAAATAGTGCACCTTATACTATGTAAATAAATTGAGTAACATGCTGCATTACTGGTCCAGTACATTGTCCGCTTGCTTTGCTCCACTGGAGACTGTAGCTTGTTGCCCAACCATGTGCACAAAACTCCAGGGCCGGTGGCCCAACTTGGTCCACTACATTTTAGATGTTGGTGGCCCTGCAGGGCCAGCAACGTATGAAACCCTGTGTCCAGCCCTGCTCAGAAGACCCTCAGGGGCATTTGCTAATTTTGTATCCAATTATTTACTTTCTCTATTTTTTTTTCATGCCCCACCCCCATGACGATTAATTCCTCCACTTACCGACCAGACATTTTTTCATATCAGACATCAGACATGAGTGTACTGGTGATTGTTGAGTGTGTGGGGAGAATTTCTCCCTTTATCTTTTGAGAGAATCTCAGTTGGGTAAAGTGTTAAGTCAAAGCGAATAATTGCTGGCCACTCCATTATTGACAGATTACCAGCTGACTGCTTCTTCTCTAAGTAGTTTTTGCATAGTTTGGAGCCGTGTTTTTTTGTCCTGTTTTAGGAGGAAACCGAGTCCATTCAAGCAATATCTACAGGATATGGTATGGTGTTGCATAATGAAGTGATAGCCTTCCTTGTTCGAGATCCCTTTTACTCTGTACAAATCTCCCAGTTTACCACCACAGCACCCCTAGACCATCACATTTCCCCCACCATTCCTCCAGTTTCGTTTCATCTGTTCTGTGCTTTATAAATGTTTTTCTTTGCAATCCGAACACCTGAAATTTGGATTCATCTATCTATTGCTCAGTTGAGGACCTGTTAGGTGGCTGTTTTACAAACTAGAGACTCTGATGTACTTGTCCTGTTGCTCAGTTGTGCAGTGGAGTTTCAGACTTCTCTTTCTGTCCTGGTTAGAGCCAGTTTGTGCTGTTCTGTGAGGGGAGTAGTACACACCGCTGTATGAGATCTTCAGTTTCATGGCAGTTTCTCGTATGGAATATCTTTCATTTCTAATAACAAATACAGACAGGAATTTCAGAAGGACGTTTTTCTGGCCATTTTGACTTTATAATTAAGCCCGCTGATCCGATATTCAGCTCGCCTAAATGGAGGCAATTGTATTGGATCTTTATTAAGAACAACAGTTTTCATCTGTCTGACATAATTGCAAAGGGGTTTTATAATTATCTGTTATACTTTTAACATGATTAACTTGGATTAGTGAACACAATGTACCACTGGAACACAAGTGTGATAGTCGCTGAAAATGGGCCTCTGTACACCTACACTCCATTAAAAATCCAGCCATTCCCATCAATAATAGTCATTTACAACATTAACAGTGTCGGGACTGCTTCACTGTCTTTCTGATCAATTTAATATTTTTCTTTTTTATCCAGAAAACCCCCCATAGAAATTTCCTTTCTCTTTAATCCCGAACTTTTGAATGATGGTGTGTATGACTTCACTTATGCAAAATATGTTTTTTACATTTTAAATTGACTTTTTTTGGTCTCATATTCCATCTACATTACCCACAATGCAACTCAGTGGCCGCTTCAGCAATGGCCGCTTCAACTCACCTCAGAGAACCTGCAGTGAGTCACCATTTTCACTGCCTAAACTGTCTGAGCGAGTATTTGGAGCATTCAACTGGATCTGTGCTACCAATGTCCCATTTTCATGGAAATAATGCGGTCACATTCTGCACCAGCAGATTACCACCAGAATCACTAAGCACTATGTACAGTTCACTATATGGCCAAAACTTCAGTTTACTGGAACTAAGAGGCTCAAACACTGTTCCAGCATAACACTGCTCCTGTGCACAAAGCGATCTCCATGACATTTTGTTACGTTTGGAGTAGAAGAACTCAAGTATTCTGCAAAAACCCTGACCTTCACCACGCCACACCCAACTTGTTTGAGATAAAGTCTGCACCCCAGAATTCCTCACCCAAAATTAGAGCCTGATCTCACTAATGCTTCACAGTCCTTTGATCATATTGGGTGTGTGTTTATGTATGTATATGCGTAGCGTACGGGACATTTAGAAAGGTTTTTGACTTTGACTTGGCAATATTATTGTGCCCTATGGTAATGTAGGGACCCTTGACTGTTACTCCACCAAGTGTAATTTCCATTAAATATCAACTACAGAGAGGATATTATGGGGGGAAAAAACTGCGTGGCGTAAGGAACGCAGAAAATTCAAGAATTCAAGAAGGCTGTGAGTTGGTCAGTGGAAAACTATCCTCACCATTCTTAAAAAACAAAAAGTCATAAAGCAACTAACAGCACATGGGTTCAAGTCAAACAATTCTTCTTTATTGGGAAATAACATTTTGAAAATTAGAAGTCAAGGGTGGCGTACAGGACAGTGAAAGTGTGGCATACGGGACACTCTTTAAAAAAAAAAAAAAAAAAAAAAAAAAAAAAAAAAAAAACACTCCAACAAACAGCTGTATACAGGTATTCTTTGGTAATGCAACAAGCTGTATGTAGTTTGATTCCCACAAACAAGTGCTTTAAAACAGTTCTCACTATTGTGGGACAAAATAAAATATTTATTTTTCCTGATACACAGACCTGTGGCGTACGGGACACTCTTGCTCTTGTTCCTATCGTTTCTCACTGTACATGTAACCGACAGGCTCTGCTTTATTTTTTGCAGGTTAGGTGTAGGATAAAAGTGTCCTACTCAACTAACCTAAACGTTAATCAGAATGAATTTGAACAAGTTCAGAATCTTCAGCAACTAAATCTGGCCCAGAGTTTGTTGGTTTAATTGTTGGTGATTGGGGTGGATGTGAAGTTGCTGATGTAGATGGTATCGGATTTTCATATGTGGTGACCACCTTGGCGTGCTCATACAACTGCACCTTCCCATCTCTAGAACAAGTAGCAAAATGGATCTTCTGTATGCCAGGGAATCTTTCCACATTTTCCCAGCTGATGATATTATGGACTTTCTCATCTATTTCTTATGAAACATGGAAGACACTGTTTTTTTTTTTTTCAGGAGACGACCTGCAGTTTGTGCAAAGTCTTGTGGCGGACTGCCCGACTGTTGTCTTGGTTTTTTTTGCTCTTGACTTCAGCCCTAACCATTGATTTTTCCCTCCCCCCAACCTCAACAATGCCCTTACCATGGCTGGTTGCAAAGTATTTCCAAATAATATTTTCTGTGGTATTTTATGGCAAGGGACTGGAGCAGTTTCATCATATACCTATTTTTGAACTCTGATGAAGGTCCATCAGTCCAAATAACTTCCTCTTCGATAGGCCCACTGTCATCAGGTATCAGACATGTTCCATACAAGGGTTGTACAAAGACAGCCACAGTATCTTTGTTTTTCTCCTTTGTATCTGAGCATATGAGGGATGTTTTCCAGGACCCACCGTGCATGCATTCAGCTGTGAACAATGAATGTCACACTAGATCTGCTCCAGAGGGCACTTAGAATCTCCTCTTGGTACTCACAAGAGTAATTCTGGATGAACAACGACCCTCTTCAGTCTGAAGCCACCTCCTGTTTGCTTGAGGAATGTGAATTCCTTCTGGAGATTTTCAACAGTTTCAACTGCCCTCTATTATTTGATACTATGGTCAATTTACAAAGTGACCTCTTCTTTTTTTAACTTGAAATTATTCACTTCAGTTTGACTTTAAAATACCCCATCAAAAGGGAGGAAATGGTAGTGTGGGGTACGGGACATGTCCAACGACCATGTCCAAAAACAATTTGAACAACTGGAAGAAAAGTTTGCATTTCAAACTATTTGTGGAAAAGTCATTTTTTTTGTTAAATTAACAAAAGACATGTTCTCCAATTTTTAGAAAAACTTCCTTTGGTCCTGGAGGCCTGGGTATCATAGTAGATTCTACAAAAAAAAAATCTATTTCTAGTGTGGAATTGCCCGTGTGTGTGTCTGTGTGTTTATTGCTTTAAGGCTACTTGACTTCCCCTAACGATTCATTAAAATGCAGCAGAGATGCATCTATATTATTAATCATTCTTGGTACATCTCACTGCAGTACTGAACTGGTCATTAACCTGTAACTGTTATTTGGTAAACACTGCATCACGTAGAGGGGAATCTCCTTTGAAGCTCCTAACACTCAGCAGACAGACTCCTGCTGATAGGTGTTTCTGCACTCGGTAGAAAGATGAACGCTCATTGGACAACAGGCATTGAACATAGCATTTTGAGCCACCCCCAGACACACAGCTGTTCATTTGTCCTGTCTGTATGCACAGCTTGTAACCACTTGCCAGTCAGGAAGGGACATGGCTGACATCTCAAATTAAACAGTGGAGTTTTCAGTGGGGGAATAATTAAACAGTGTTAGAGCTTTCAGTGGGGGAATAATAAGTTTGTACTTTATTAGGGTTGTGGGGAAGCTGTAGCCTGTCTCAGCCCACAGGGTGAAGGCAGGGTACACCCTGAACAGCTGGCCAGACCATCACAAAGGCAACACACACACATCCATTGGGAATAGTTTGTAAATATTGGGAATGTACTGTAAGTATTAAGTTTAATTATTTTCATTTATTTCTGAAATTTGATGCCTTTAAATCTGGCTAACTAACTGCTGATTCCTTCTGTTAAAATTTTGACATGATAGTAGAATAAACTTTTAAAGATTAAACAAGAGGGCAGACCAGCACTTGATTTCAATTCAAACATCAGGGTGCAAAAAAAAGGTGCTTTTTAGCAGTGCAGTAAAATTGATTGTCTGTTTATTGTTAGTTATTATTCATTTTAATGACTGTAGTCCAAGATGGAACATTGTGCTTCCCCTAATATACAAATGAATTGCCCTCTAGTATCAATAAAGTTGTTTGAATTGATTTAGGGTGAATATTTTTGATTGATTTATGATGCAGGAGATTTTTATTAGGTTTGGGAGGAGAGCATTGGTGTTAGCACTTAAGTTTTTACAAATTCCCATTTTTGCTAATATCTATAAATCTATTGAATCCAAGTGTTTTCTTAAGGAGAAATTCTTAACCCGTGAAATCATTGCACATGGAACATCATTTCTGCATATGGGTGGACATGAAGTTTGTTTACAGAAAATTAATATGGGTTGATGTATAGTTGGGCGATAAATTGATTTTATTATTTAGAATTTTTGGATTAGGACGATGTGAAAAATGAAAATTGCGATTCACTTTAAATTAAATTTTTTTTTGTATGCATAGGATTCTCTAAAGTGGATCTGTGGATTTTGTGCAGCACTGGCGTCCCTGCCTAGGATTCTTTCCTGCCTCGCATTTGTTCCGCGATAGGCCCCCCCCAGTGCCCACCATCCAATAGGGAAAAAAGCCTGTCCCTGCCCACCAGCACAGGTAAGCAAGAGGGCAATGAGGAGATTGTTTCAAAAACTGGCAGCATGTCCTCGGTAATTTAGAAATAGTTCACTTAAGAAATGTCCAACAGCACAGACCAGTTTAGAACACTCTCCAGGTATTCTAAGCTCTATTTCCGTTTTCCAAAGGCACCTTTTATTCATTCATACCGCCGCTCTTAACTTGCTGAGCGCGCAATGAATTTTAAAACAGGAACATTTTTTGTACCAAGCTGGACCTTTGTCGACCTCTCACGGGAGCTATTATAACTACATCATGAATCTCTGTGTATGTGTACTTGCCCATCGGAAGTGTCGCCTCGCCCAGCTGCTGTTTTGAGTCTAGTGATCTACACAGTGCATGCGCGTACAAACGTCTGACACGCCAGACTATCGGAAGTCATACAGTCGACATGTAGCTCTGATGGCTTTTCATGCTTTTGCATGTTTGGATTTGCGGTGTTCCTTGTCCCTCTTGTGCATAGGCGATATCTTTTTCTATATGCTGTCCATGGAAGACCTCAGCTCGGTAGGCCTAACGCGTGAACGGGCCATTGGCCACAGCTCTATGAAAATATTCTTAGAGCAACCTCCTTTTTAAATGGTATGGAAAACGTTGGGACAGTATGTGTCACTGGTCTGTTTAAAGCAGGAGTTTTAACAGAATATTCAGAGTATGAAAAGTACTGCATGTACACCATCAGCTCAGGACAGACTCCTGTATTCAAATTACTAAATGTTCAAATCAATGCACTGCTTCAGGATTCCTTAACAATACAAGAAAGGGCAAAATAAAAATGTTGTATTCTTGTTCTGTTGTGTTGTTAAAAAAAAAAACTCTTCTTAAAATGATTTTTCCCCATGTCTTGGGTTTACACGATAGAAGTCTGCCAAACACGGAATAAAAAAAACGAATGGCCTTACTTAGCTTACATTTCAGTGATCCTTAAGGAGAAAGTGCAGTGAGTCGTTATTAGGCAGCACTCAGAATTCCAGTTATAAACCAATTAACAAATGTTTGTTTGAATAAATTTTATTTTGACAATTTCAATACATACAAATATAAAATATACAATGTCCTTACTTTAAAAAACAAAACAAAAAAAACCCAAAGAATCGTAAATCGGGTGCAGGTAATAAATAAATTTAAAAAAATCTTATTTTATTTTTAGGCCGTATTGCCCAGCCCTGGGTTGTTAGGTTATGTGCTGTGACATCACAATAAATAATGGGATAAGTTTATTTGATTGATCTGCATAAGCAGTACAGTCAGAGATACTTTTTGGGATTATTTCATGGAAATCCATTTTATGAATTTTTACCAATACCTCAACTTGATGGTTGAGTGTCGTGACCATTAACTGAGCGAGTCATGCTTCCAGATGAGAGTGAGTGGGATCTGAGAATGGCTATCCTCAGCAGGAAATTGTGATGTTCCATTGAAGGAGCGACGGTGATAAGCAGAGCGGATCATTACCTGCTGTGTGAAAAGATTGTTGATGATATTTTGTACCACAACATTGCTGAATTCTGGAATCTTATTGGTCAAAAGGTGTTCATTATTTTTGTGTAACAGCAGCTCTGACGGTGATGCCTTTATATTAACTTGTTTTAATACATTGTCATTACAACGGTTACAAATTTCACACAACACATGTGCAGGTCTGTAATGTTCAAGCCCTCATATAAAAAAATGAGTAAATACGGGGTATGAAAATTGGCACTTAATAGAGCAGCATTAAAAACCATGGTTCTGTTCCCGATCAGGCTAATGCCGCGGTCCTGAAGAAGTTACTACACACAACCTCAGTGTTTAACGCAGACTTAGTCATCATGGAAACCTCTAAATCACCCAGGAGTGGGAAACATCACTCACGATCACGATCACGATCAAGGGACAAAAAACGTAAATCAGGTAACTCTTTTTTATTATTCTAAAAAATGAAAACAGGTGAACACGGAATGCTAGTGAAAACTGGACAGAAGTGTTGAGAATAAGGCTGGTTATTATAACCCTGTGTTATTACACAAATGTTATATTTTTATTTTGAATTGATGTAAACTGAAACTACATTTAAATACAAAAGGAGGGACCAGTCTAGCCAGTGGTAGAGGATCTGAGCGAACGCGGTGCAAAGCGGGGTGTGATAAGTGCTTTGAGGTAGGAGGGTGCAGGTCCATTTTTGGCTTTATCTTTCATTAATACCAGAATTTCAGAGGGTCAGAAGTTTACAGAAACATTTTAGTAGTAAAATAACTAGTAGTAGTAGTTATTTTAATTTGGTCCTTATCAACAATGCATTAATATTTAATAACATACACACATATGGCGGAAAACACTCAGAGGATCAAGAGGTTTACTTGTTAGGGCCATTTTTGGTGATTTTTAAAGAGGATTCAATATGGGTAAATTTAATATAGTTTTTTTAGCTTCGGGTCTCACCTATTAAAAATCATGAAAATTTTTAGCAAAGAAGTCGGTCAAGGTCAATTATCCACGATTAAATAAAATTTCAAACTAACGATTGAGTTGGCAAAGATTTACATGATTAATACAATCCAATTCACTGAAAACACTTTAATAAATGATAACAAAATACAATGGATATATTTCCAAAAGTAACCTGATTTATTCACAAGGGGGATATCCAAAAAAGTAATACAGGGATGGAATTTTACGCTCACCCTTGGCGACTAAAATGTTTAGAATGAGTAATATCAGCGAATTCTATAATTAGTCGTCCTCGGTTAAACGGCAAAAAATATGGGGCGAGTATTCATATGTATCAGTTCGTCCGAGCAACGTGCAACTTGTCAAGTCGAATAACGAGCACTGTTACCGTTGTCAGTGAGTGAACCTGACAAATCACTTTGCTCGTTACTTTGTTCCGCGAAGGACTGGCTTCCTTCCTCCATATAGATCTTCTGCAATATGCGTCACCACCCGGAAGCCAATGACAAAACACTGCGCCGGCGCCATACTGGTAGCGCCGTGGAGGCTGTGAATGTCGAATGTAGAGTAAATGTGCTGTAATCGGTTGTTCAACCGCGCAGAGAGGGAAAGAGACAAACATTTTTTTCGTGTCCCGCCATTTATTAAAAGCCTGGGCGAGCATGCTAAAGAACGCTCCAGAAAAAGGAGCGCTAAATGGTTCAGCAACATCTCCACAGCAGATCTGTAAAGATCCGCGTTTGCAGTGACCATTTTATTATAACCGGTGAGTTTATATTTAAAGTTAATATTTTGTGCCAAACGCCCAGCTCTAAAACAATCTAAAAGATCTACAAAATAATAATAGATCTTAGTACAACAAATAAACATTGGAAGGAAAGGGCAGAAAATCGGGAAACCCACTTCCTAACCATGACGCTAATAATAATGCACCATAAATTATGCAGGATGGTAATCTAGATCTAATCTAGCCCCTAGATCTAGGCAGCTTCTAGTACTTAGGGTTAACTTGTTAAGAGAAAACGGCTAAGAATAAAAACTAAGCATACAACACCAGTTGACTATGCTGTGGAAAACGGTGCTGGGGGTGCAAACAGCACGTTTTCCCCTTCTTTTGGATCTCCGTACGCATCTTTCTACGCCAAAAGGGGGGTGTGGACAACCTTTTGTTTGCAGGCA
>JBCNYH010000023.1:25260357-25274649 GCA_039654325.1 Tandanus tandanus | reverse complement strand
GGAGGAAGTGGCTGGGGAGAGGGACGTCTGGACCTCACTGCTTAGGCTGCTGCCCCCGCGACCCGACCCCGGATCAATCGGAGGAAAATGAATGAATGAATTTACAATATGATGGTGGGCTCTTAAAACAATTTGGAAGATTGCTGTAATTATTGTAAGGAACTTAAGAAGCTTCTGTTTGTGCAGCTGCAGTAATTATAAGATAATTAGAAGTGCAGCTGTGGCTGTATTCAGGGACGAACTTCAGAGCCAGTGCCTTAAGCTGTTGAAACCATAGGAAAATCCAAGCCAATCCAATAAGACTGCCGAAGGAAAAAAATGTGGATTTCAGTCCAGTTTCTGTTTCAGATCAATTTCTAAAAAGTTGCAGGTTCACAGGCATATGTACCAACATCTGTATGTAAATAAAACCTTTGGGACAGCAGACTGTGCAGGATTCAGAATCGAGGTACAGATTAACTATAATAGATCAACAAAATTTGATCTGAAAGGTTAAACTTAATAGCAAGACAACAACAAAGGAACTGATGAAGTTTAAGGCATCATGTTTCAATGTATGTACATTTATTGATCTTAGATAAAGGTTCTTTTGCTTTTAAGAGAGTTTTGTAGTCGTCATACCATGCGACGAAGATGCCACTACTCCAAGACTGACAAAAAAACCGGCAAATTGAAGTTTTCAGGTGATCTCCAGCGTTTTCGAGGGGAGTCCTCTGGACAGAGAAAAGTATTCAGCCACAGTGATTGGTGCTAAGCAGAGAGGAAAACGGGTGAGGATTTAAATTTGAGGAACACCGTGATGTTTGGGGATGGCTGCGTCATTTTGGGGGGCGTGTTGCTTGAAAAGAAACTGATGCACTTTAGATAATATATGACATCAAGAGGGAGGAGGACTATATAGAAATGGCTTTGTTATTAATAATAAATATATATTTTTATTGCTGCCTCTCTTGATGCAAGTCAGCGATATATAACAGCCGATGTGGCAGCCTTATTGGGCTTCCTGTGTTGGCCACGCGTGAACACAACAGACAGGACATGAGACAACCACCTAAATCATATACCATGATTATGGTACTCCGTTCAGGAAGGCTGCTATAGAGTTGGTCACAGTTGGGTTATCAAGCAAGATAATTATCTTAAACATACACCCAATCCACTGCACTACCCTTTTACTCCAGTTCTATAAAGAGGAATGGACAAAAAGTGTGGTAGAGTGTTCTGAGAAACTTGTAAGGCTATGGTAAGAGTTTTATTTGAGATAAGTGTGTAAAAGACAGTGTTACAAAACACTATAACCAGCGTAAACTTGTACTTTACTGAAAATATATAATAAACAAAATAAATTAGTTAGAAATGTAAAAAAATAATTAGATAGAAATTTAACTAGAAGCCAGCCAAAGCTCTGTGTACCAAAAACGTGACCCATCACAGCAAAGTGGGTATTAAGTAGGAAATGATTAATTTTGCGTTATTAGAACCATTTCATAGCTGATATCCTTAGCTTCAAAATGAGGCCAAATATTCTAACATACTTGTCTAGTTTTGGAGTAACTAACCAAAACCTGCCAGGAATTTTGAGCCCTTTAGGCAACTTTGGAGAAAATTGCGTTTAACTAAGTATTTAATAATTGAGTTAATGCCCACTTTGCTGTGATGGGTCACAAATGTACTGCACACTATCCAGTGTTCCAAGTGTTTGTCACAAAGATGTGCATTTTCTGAATTTCAGGTGACAGGAAGTACAGAAGATCCCGGAGCAGAAGCAAAGAGGTAATTAAATTAAAGAGCATTTCAGTCACATAGGTTAAGTTTATGTGGTGACATCATTGTGTAATTTATCATAAGTTTTAGGACAGGGTAAGTATGAAGCTTTTACAGGGCATGATGAAATACCGAAATGAAGTTGTTCATGATAGAGAATTTCTTTGGTTCTCTCTCACACATGTCAGTTATATGAAATTAGAAATGAATGAAGAGTTCAGATTGTGTGGGAATTTTCTTTTTGGTAAAAGCTTGTATTTAGATCACATGATAACATCTCTATAACAAATTACACTCAGCGTGCTAATGCACGAAGAGACACTCTGAACAGAAGACGCTGCTGACAGATAGCAAAATTATATGCCTACATCTGGAAAGGTAACTATCAGCCTCAATCTTCCACTTGCCTAAATATACACATATTTCTGTCTATCAATCTAAATGATCTGATTTTTCAAGTCCCCACCTGATCCTGATCAATCTTAGCTGTATGCATGAATGTTGGGAATGTCATGAAAAAGTGAACTGAAAGGCTAGTACGTATGAATTATACTTATTTTAGAATAAAACTAATGCATCCAAAGGAAATAAACCATAGCCAGTCGAACTAGAAGAAAAATTCTGACATGGGGCCGTATTCAGAGTTACGTTCTGATCGCGTATTACGCTGATAAAGGTGCCAAACCTCACACTTATCTGCTGACTTCAGCCAGATTAAAACAAGAAGTGCAGAGATTTGTCGTCAGTCTGAAGCATGTTTTGGGTATTTATGTATGCTTAAACTCACATGGACTGCCATTTGAGGGTAGTTTTATATATGAATCTTTGTCCATGACGTAGTTAACTTTATGAATTATTATTATAATTATCAGTGTGTTTGTCCTTTTTTCTGTAAAAATTTTAATTCTGGGCGAAAACTTCCGTTGAAATCGTTTCGGGTTTCTTCATCAAACTTGGCAGTTCCTTGTACTAGGCAGTGTAGTTGTAAGGTAAGTCTGTTGGGCTTTTTACACCGGACCCTACTAGCTTATCAGGCCAGAGCTTATTTCCGGTTTCCGTAGTGTGAAGCAACTCGAAGTTCAACTCCTGGATGGATGCTAGTCCATCGCAGGTTACCTTCCCAGTATTTTTTACTGCTGGATGGACTGAGGCACACTTGTGGTTAAAACCTTGCCCGGGGGTCTAGCAGGGATTCGTACCCACAACCTCTTGATAATGAGCCCAGCACCCTAACCACTACTCTACCGGCCCCTCAGTGTAGTTGTGCCTTTTGATATTTTGTGATTTCTGCAATTCATATATTCTGACTTGTGGAAGCAGCGATAGTGCCGCTTAAATCCATCCTTGTCTTATTCTGTGACTCTGCCGTAACTCCCAATAACATGTACAACATTTTCATTTTGTCTAGAGATTATATTTATATTTGCAGCATTTGCCAGACGCTCTTATCCAGACTTACAATTATCTTTATTTTTTTTTTTTATACAACTGATCAATTGAGGGTTAAGGGCCTTGCTCAAGAGCCTAACACTGGTGATAGTGGGGATTGAACTGCTGACCTTCTGATCAGTAACCCGTCACCTTAACCACTAAGCCACCACTGCCCTAGGTTACTAAGATTACTAGGCTGCTTCTATTTCATTCTGACATTTTATAGGGTTATAGCTACCTAACATGGGCAGAGCACACATTCTTATTTTTAATTACTGAATACTAGTTAATTACTGAATACTAGAATACTTCCATTTTCTGTTCAAGATAGTCTTAATGTAGTCACAATACAGTGCTTAAAAATGTATTAGACCACCTGTCACCACTGAGAGAAATGCAAATAATTTTTGGTCATGGATTCATATATCGGGAAGACAGTGATTCCAAACATTCATCTAAACAGTGTAGAGATTATCTGAATATCTGAAACATTGGAAATAACTGACTGGCCAAGAGCAAATATGGGATTCACGAACTGTGCGCTCACAAATTTGTTGAAAGCTTCCTCCAAAGACTGTCCTTGGGAACAGTTGCAAACAGTGTGGAACACACTGGAACAGAAACTGTGGAAAAATCTGTATTAACAATAAGGGTAAAAGGAAGTCAAACTAAACACAGCTTTCTGTTGAATTTTACGTTTCACATTTCAGTAATTCATTGTTTTCTTTCGTCAACTAATAAACAGAAATAAAATGTGTTAAAACTGTAATAAACATTTCAGAAATATTCGTATTGCTTTGATTTATGACAGGTGGTGTAATAAATGTAACGTACTGTATATTAGAGGACTTCAAGTCTTTGCTGCCTTCTCATGTTCATGTAGTCATGTCTAGTATGCTTTGTATTTTTTAGTACCTCTTGCTTTTCTACAAATAATATTCGATTTCACAGGGGAATGCTCAATTATTTTCTTCTTTACTGAGATTCATAAACAAGAAAAATCTGGAAATCTTGGATGTGATTTTGAAGTTTTGAACTCTGAATACGACCTTCTATCAGAGTTAAGATGAAATCAACTTTATTAAAGCTGGCATTTGTGCCCAAAGAATTTGGGTTAGCATTGTTTTCTGGACACTGAGGTTTTTTTTTTTTTTGGAGATGTAGGTGAGGAGGGGTGGTTGGGGCTGTGCGTATTAATCATCTTGAAGATACTTGTTCTAAATCTGACATACTAACTCTCTTTGTCACACTATTTTCCTGAAAGAGACCACTTCTTCTTAAAACAGGCACGACGGAGGGACCTGGACAAGATGGTCAGATCACACAGCCGGTCCGAGGACTTGCTGCAGAGTTCAGATAAAGAGCGCGAGAGGTTTTCGGAAGACAGTGGAGAGGAGCGCCACCGCAGAAGGGACAAGAGGTCCTCCAGAGGAAGAAGCCCGTCAAGGTCACGCTCGAGGGAAAGGTAACTTGACAAAAAAAATAAGTCCATATCTTTCATATCACTAATGGTCAGTGGTCTTCTCCAGCTTCACCCTGGCTATTTGAGGCTTTAGATGCTGTTATTATATGGTGACGTTAACTCTGCCTTTCTACGGTCACAGAAGGCACCGCAGTCGAAGTCGGGACAGACGAAGGTCTCTGTCACGCAGCCGTGAGAAAAGATCAAAGAGTCGCGAGAGGAAGAGACGACCTAAATCCCGATCCCGATCACGTTCCAAACACCGACAAAGGAGCAAAAGTCGCAGCAAAAGCAGGTGCGCGTGTGAGGAGAAATGTGTAGGGAATTAAGATTTTACTGTCACTTTATTACTTAGGATTAATTCAGAATAATACTTAAATGACCTGCAGTCAGTTTATTATTTCTTCAGCACAAATCACAAACTGGCAGTACCATATGGTGGCTCAGTGGTTAGAACTGTCACTTAAAGCAAGGTTGTGGGTTCAAGCCTCACAGCAGGCTGGGCCCTTTCTTTGAGGAATTTGCCTGCTCTCCCCACAGAGACCAAACACATACACACAAACACATGAGGGTGAATGCCTGTCTGTCTGTCTGTCTTCATCTTTGATTGGTGACCTGTTTAGGGTGTAACCCCACCTCACACCCAAAGTCTGCTGGGATTGGCTCCAGCTTCCTTTGTGATCCTGATGGATAAGTGCTATAGATAAGGGATGGATGGAAATAACAAACTTGCCTAGACCTTTAAAGTCAAACTATTTCAAGAAGTTATACGTTTTTACTTAAATTAATGATGTGTGTAAACATTTGATCATGAAAGTGTAACAGCTAAATATTTTGTATTGTTTCTGTTTCTATTGCAACAGAGAAAAGAAGAAAAGGAGTGAAAAGGTGAGGAGGAAGAGTCACAGTCGCTCTCCCAGTCCTGTGATTTTTAGAGGCAGAAACACAGCTATGGATGCACAAGAGGCTTTGGCCAGGAGGTAGAATAGTTTTTTATTTAAAGGGTTGTAATGTTCATGTTGTGGTAAATTCGAAGGACTGTTTGGTTACTTATCATTTCAAGATGGTTCTGTATGTTACATTACTTTTACTAAAAGTTTTTTTTAACTTTGGCAGGTTGGAGAGGGCCAAAAAACTTCAAGAACAAAAAGAGAAAGAGCTGCTGGAAAAACACCAACAGCAGCAGCAAGAGATCGTAGCAGGCAAGAAGCTTTATTTATTCATATTAAATGGTATTTAGTCAGCCGCTAAGAACCAGCTTCATTTTCACCACTTTCCTCTCCAGCAGCAGCAGCAGTGGCAGCAGCTCCATTGCTCTGTGACAACGCTCCAGCAGTCGCTCCCAATCCTGCTCTGAATGTGGCAGCCCTGCTGGCTTCTGGCACACAGGTCACACCACAGATCGCGATGGCTGCTCAAATGGCAGCCCTGCAGGCTAAAACGCTGGCAGAGACCGGCATCGCTGTGCCGAGCTACTATAATCCCTCAGCTGTCAACCCCACGAAGTTTGCTGAACAGGAAAAGAAGCGAAAGCTGTTGTGGCAGGGCAAGAAGGAAGGGGTGAGAGAGAAGGTGCAATCAGAAAAATAAGTTTTAATTTATATTATTAAATAATTGTGTAAAAACTGGATTAGCCTTTCAGCAGAAAGTATTAATAGTAGAGTTTAAAAAATTAGATAAAGTTGCAGTGATGTAATCAGCAAAAGTCTCACCCAGGAAAGAGATGACAAAAATCCTGATTAAGATTCCTAAACATTCAGAACTGTGTGGAATTTTGAAATTGATTGAATGGCTAGTTTAATTAGCATTTCAGAAATATGAAAGTGTATACTTGTATATAAATATATTAGTATAGTAAAATGATCGGTGCTTTGTGTTTAAGGACAAGTCCCAGACTGCAGAACTTTGGGAGAAGCTCAATTTTGGCAACAAAGACCAGAACGTGAAGTTCCGCAAACTGATGGGTATCAAAGTAAGTATGGAAAATGAATGGAATACACCAATGCTTTTGTCTGGTTACCTATTTGTGCATGCTCACCTGGCACTTTAATAGGAAAATGTGACCCATGCAAATAAAATAAATTGCTCAAAAATGAAGGGACAACTTCATCATTGTAGTACAAGACCATGTCAGGTAAAATTCAGGGATATCAGTCTGTCAATTTCAGTGCAAGTGATTGCATCATTTTCACCTGCGTTGGTGTAAATGAAATTGGCAGCAGGTGCAGTGCCAAGGCAAAAGCAAGACATCTTCCCTAAAAGGACATGGTTGTGCATGTAGTGGCCACAGACAATATCTCTCATCCTTCCCAGCCAGAGTGTATTGGGAGTCCCTGGATGAGAAAGGCATTGACTATCCCTTTCAATTCTCTGACCTAAATTCAGTTGCGCACCAATTGGACGTTATGTGTCAGTGCATCTGACACTCCCGAGCTCCACCACAGACTGTCTAAGAGCTCACCGATGCCCTGATCCAAGTCCGGAAGGAGATCCCCAGAACACCATTCACCTTCTCATCAGACATTGGGGAGTACATATAGGCAGGCAGGGGTCTATATACATTACTGAATCACATTATGAGTTGCTCTGATAAAATTTATGCAAGTTGGATAACCCTGGGATTTCTGGGTAATTTTGAATCCGTTCCACACAACGTACATCAGCAAAGATTTTCAACTTAAATAATTGATCAAAATCAATAATGTGTAATTTAGGTGTTCCGTTATTTTTTTAAAAAAAAAACAGTTTACTTCAGCATAAAGAACATCTTACAGGTATTTATCAAAACCATTCTGATTAGTCTGGTTCTTTTTAAAAGAGTACCGGTATTGGTCATCTTTACAGCATAATTCCTGCGTAATGTAGGACGTTTAAGCAATACAGAGCTTATTTTATCATAAGTGACCATTAAAAAAAAGCACTATACTGGGTAATTTTATCTAATGAATAACTAGCAAGGGCTAAATCAATGTGGTGCAACAAATTTTCCCCGGAAGTGACGTGAACAAGCAAATAAGCAGATCTATTCAGCGAGTGACATTTTAGGTGATAAAACTCCCCGCATGCTAAAGGCTCTTACCTTTTACTGGTTCCTTTTGGCGAGAACAGAGTAGTAATATTGGTAGTAGTAGTGTGTGGCACCACTTGTGCATACTTGACAAGAAGCAAGAACTGATGTTGCCAAACTTTTAGTGGATGTAGAGCTTCCCTAGAAAGCTGCCATTTTGATGCTGTTGTCTTGTGAACATCACATTGAGATAACCAGTCTTTTTACTCTATCTCAAATTCCCAGAAAAAATGTCCGTCCTGTTGCATAAGATCATGTACTAGTCCTTAATGTTAAATCATATTCAAAGCCTACTTCACACATGATAAAAATTCTCTGTTCCAGAGTCTTTTTATTGCTTTTTATTATCCAGATCCTTTTATTGCTGTATTAAGATACATCACATAAAATATAAAAAAAATACATAAAGTAGGCTATTACATTATGCTTGAAATTTTGACCGTTTTGTCCCTTAAAAAAAGCTATAGAGTGAATTTTTAGTCACACACAAATTATGTAAGGGTGTCCAATACCGATACTCTTTAAGGCATCAAAGTCAAAAAATGGTGATTTTAATTTCCTGCTTGAGATTTTACAGTGATGTAGTCAGAGAGAACCTAATCATATGTTCTCCTTAGTGTGTAAGAGTAAAGAATTAATTACTGTAATTTAAATAAATCCTGAAGATTTAATAAGAGATAATACATCAATCTATAAAAGAGATTTAACAGGTCCTCAAGACTTCAGTCCCATTCTCCATCCACTATTTAAACTTAATTTAAAAGTACACAAAACTCTTGATATAAAAGGATATTTAATGCACCTTTTCACCTACAGGCTGATGATGACTCGTCTTCTGGTGACCTCAATGAGGAAGGTATGAAGACTCTGCAGCAGCAGGAAGAAATGTTCCGTAACCTGGATGTGCAGTATGAAATGGCGCGGTCGCAGACACACACACAGAGGGGTATGGGCCTCGGCTTCTCCACCTCCTTTTCTTCACGAGGAATGGACCCTGTCTGAACTTTCACCGTTTCACTCCTCCGTCATCGGCTCAGCTCATTTTTAATGCCTGTATAGAAAGCTGATCGCATGGATGTTGGTTTGCATCTGTAATTTATTCAAATACCAGTTTTTGTCTTGAAAGAATCCAGGTGTAAAGACGAGTGATTTGGTTTGTTTTTGTTAGGATTGTACTGCAGTTCTCCAGAAAATCACACAAAGGTGCAATAGGATGCTGCACAGCTTTATGGGGGTGTGAATGTTGTGACTTCCTTTCCTTTCTGTTTTTTTAGTATATAACTCCGTTTGCCCTGTGGATAGAACAGATAGAATATGTTGCTAAGACTCACGCGATAAAGAACATGACTGAACCCTTTCCATCGAAAACACTGGCATAGTGGCCCCAAGTGTGCCAAGCTGTTATACCTGCTTATCACATTAAAATTTTTGTTAGTACAAAAATGTTATTGTGATTACTATCATCTTTCAGTAAATACATTTTTAAATGTTCATGGCTTAAAGAATTACCAAGTTTGGAACAAAAATTACTTTTAAAAATACTGTATTATTAAGTTGCTCTAACAAGAGAGGTAATTAAACCTGTTTAGCTCTACACAGGCATGGCAGGGAAATAACCTGAGGACATACAACAAAAACTGGATGATGAACAGAGGCTTTTGTTCTTTTATGCTAATAATGGATCATGAATTTTTAAATCTTTGAGGGGAAAATTAATAATTTTGTTGCAGGTTTAACAGAATGAAGTATTTTCATTTGTCTCTTACATTTAAAATTAGGTTTGCTTACTAGGTACCCCTAACTCTACTGGTATGGAGGTCTTTCTGGGGAAACTCTGAGTGAGATTCTACTCAAGCTTTGGTGGTGGTCAATGAATGGATCAGTTTGTTTTTTTAATAATCAGTCCACACAAAGTACTCCACAATTACGGAGCAAATCCAGCCTTTTGGTGTTATCAAAAATACAAAACTTAAACATTCCACTTCTCGAAGACTCTTCACTTGGTACTTGGTTAAAGCACCTTTGGTAGCAAAGTCAATCTTTAGTCTTTTTGAGAATGACTCTAAAGGCAAGGCACACCTTTCTTTTGGAAGTTTCTTCCATTGTTCCTGGGAGATTAATTTAAGCTCAGCCTGGTTAGTTGGGGAACATCAGTGCAGGTCAGACCTCTGGCTGGGCAACACCAGGACTTTCAGTTTTTTTTTAATACAATTTTTAGCTCCCGCTGTCACCAAAAATGGAATTGTATACGGGTCAATGTGACCTTTTTCAGGGTCACTTTTTCTATATCGGCTTGTCAAGGTTTGTTATTGCAATAACTTCGAAAGGAAATGACATCGGATCAAATTTGGTGGATGGGTTCCCCTCAGGAAGGTCTTGGTTGGGATTGTATATGAGTGCCCTTGACCTCGTTTCAAGGTAACAACAGTCAAGGTGGTACATTTTTCTATATAGGGTTTTTCAAAGATTGTTAGTACGATAACTTTAACAGGACATGACATAGGATCATCAAATGCACCGAGAAACCAGCCATAGACTGGAATCGAATGATTTTCAGGGTGACCGAATCAGCCGAGTCGGTCCTATCATATCGTGTGTGTGTGTGTGTATTTTCCCTATGGATCCGGCATTGGTAATTACGTCCCTGTCCATGTGCACGCATATTACGCGATGGCCGAGTGCAGTGATAATGGCAGAACCACATTGAAGTTTGAATAAAGACATACTGTATGCAATTTTTAATACATGTAAGGCAAAGGGTGCACCACGAAAATGTTCAGGACAACAAACTTAATTACATACTGTTACGACCATTCCTATAGGGGCAGAATGCGGAAGGGCTGAACAAAAAAAAAAAAAGCTTGGTGTAGGTATTATTATTATTATTATTACTACTACTATTATTATTACCGAAGTGCCAACAATAAGGCCACTGAACAAGATATAGTCAATAATAATGGCAGTTTATTACTATTAACTCAAAATAAGTAACGTCACTGGGTTACAAAGAGGACGGAGAACGGTGCCAAAGAAAAGTAATAAGTAAACAAACTAAACTGCTTACCCAGAGGTCTTACTACATGAATACAAGGGGCGGCACCTGTTCCTAACCTAGTGTTCTATACAATCATGATTTCTCACGTGATTTTAATGTAAACCCTAGGGTGGCTTACCTATCCCCGTTGGTCCAGTGCGTTTACCAAAACGAACAGGAAATTAAACACTGTAGGGTATACAAAATCCTACAGTGTACAAAAACAAGACAAAGTAAACACCCAGGACAAACAATCACAGACCTATCACCAAGAACTAGGGTAAACAGTCACAGCTCACAATTAACACTAAACACTAACAACAAACTTATCACTGATCTATCTTAAACAAAACGATTTTCTGTACTCTGTCCTCCAAACAACTCCTCTTGCTCCAATGAGAGCTGGAGGTCCCAGCACGATGAAGCCAAAAGGACAACATCATCTGAAAAAAGCAGAGAAGAGCTCTATGGCCACTAAACCAGAACCCCTCAACACCTTAGCTGCACCTAGAAATTCTGTCCATAAAAATTATGGAGAGAACTGGTGACAAAGGACAGCCTTGGCGGACCCCAACCCCCACCGGAAAAGAATTCGACCTGTTGTTACCAATGCAGACCAAGCTCTTGCTCCAGTGGTACAGAGACCTAATGGCCCGTAGCAACAGGTCCGGTACCCCCATACTCCTGGAGCACACCCCACAATATAGCCCGAGGGACACAGTCAAAAGCCTTCTCTAAATCCACAAAGCACATGTGGACAGATTGGGCAAACTCCCATGCCCCCTCCAGGATCCTGTAGAGTGTGCGGCCAGGACGAAAACCACATTGTTCCTCCTGAATCCGAGGTTCAACCATTGGTTGGATTCTCCTCTCCAGTACTCCCAAATAGACTTTCCCGGGTAGGCTTAGGAGTGTGATTCCATGAGAGTTTGAACACACACTCCGGTTCCCCTTTTTTAAAAAGGGGAACTACCACCCCGGTTTGCCAATCCAAAGGTACGGCTCCCGATGACCATGTGATATAGCAGAGACATGACAACCAAGATAGTCCTACAACATCCAGAGTTCTGAGATATTCAGGGCGGATCTCATCCACCCCCAGAGCGTGACCACCGAGGAGCTTTTTGACTACCTCGGCGACCTCAGCCCCAGCAATGGGCGGGCCCCCACCCGAACCCCCAGGGACTTCCTCCTCCACAGTGGGCGTGTTGGGATTGAGGTCCTCGAAGTATTCCTTCCACCTCTCTACAACATCCCCAGTCGAGGTGATCAGCTCCCCACTTCCACTGTAAACAGTGTTTGTGGAGAACTGCTTCCCCCTTCTGAGGCATCGGATGATGGTCCAGAACCTTTTCAAGGCCAACCGATATAGCCCCTCCCACAGGTGGTGGGTCCATGGGAGGAATTATATAACCTATTTTAATTATTTTTACTGATAACTTTATTTACTGATAATTCTTTATTAAAAGAATAAAAGCAAAAAAAAAAAAAGAAAAGTTTTTGTTTGTATATTCTGTCAATTTGCTGGCTAGGCTGAATTCGGACAGGCCATATGTCTGTGGAATTACTATAGGCTAGCATAGGCATTCTCACTCTCATGTCACTGATTTGCTGGAGGCTGGATCTTGTCTCAGCCGACACTGGGCGAAGGTGGGGTATGCCCTGAACAGCTTGCCAGATCTTTGCAGGGTCAACACACAACCATTTACACTCACCCTAACACCTAGGGGCAATTTGGAACAGCCAATCAGCCTCGTGTGCAGGTCTTTGGACTGTGGGAGGAAACCCACGCAAGCAGGGGAAGAACATGCAAACTCCACCAAGAAACACCCTCGCTGAGCCTGGCATTCATACCAAGGACCTTGCTGTGAGGCGGATGTGCTAACCGCTATACCACTGAGCTTTCCGCATAGTCATTCTGTTATAAATAAATACAATTCCGGTGATTCAAATGTAATATCTACTGAAACAGTTGTGGGTTTTTTATGAGCATTTTGTTATTAATAGGTTACCAGATTTACACTTAAGAAATTAAATTTTTCAAAATTTTCTCCCTGCCAGAGGAGTGTCCCCTCCCACACAGTCTACCAGGTGATACAGCCGCCTTAGCCTCTGGCACTTACTGATGATATAGCAAATTTTTTCTGCTAACACCCATGGTTTCAGTGTCACAGCCATTGAACTGTATTTACACTGGAACGGACATTGGATGAAAAACTCGCCGCCATATTGGAACCAGGACAGCCGCATTTACGGGCTAGGCTAACTCCAAAAAATCTCATTGTATACAAGTCTCAAGACGTCACAGACATTATAACCTGTTTAAGAATTTTTTTTTATAAATGTGTGTGTGATTTCTTCAACATATTTGTATATATTTTAACAAAAAATAAAATGCATTATACTTGCATTAACATCTCATGTGCATATCAGTAATTAAATCTGTACTTTAACATTTCTAAACGGGGCATTTGAAAAAATTAATTAGTCTTAGTATCAGCATTAACAAACACTTTGAGTTACTACATTTCCAAATTTACAAGTTTATTTACTTCACATTAATTGACCCAAAGTGGGTGTGCTGTGAATTTTACAACAGAAAATGTAAAAATATTACAAGACACATTGCTAAAATAGCTTAAATAATAATAATAATATAATTAAAGTACATTATTAGCTTAAGTAGTCATACAGAAAATTAAAGATAGTTTACCAAGGCAACCTGTACCTCTATAAGATAGAGATCTTTGTCAACTGTTGCATGAACAATGAAAATCAGTTTAGCAGCTCTCTGTTTAGCAGCAATTATAAAAAAACAAATACACAAAAGACAACTAAGGTAACTACACTTTGCTATATATGTGCATATACCTACACACACACATATACATATATATATATATACACACACACACACACACACACACACACACACATATACAGTAAATATATATATATATAAAATCCTGAGTCGATTTTCCGTAGAACAGTGCTCAATTTTATACTCCGCTCCAAGCCCAAACTTGTTGAGCACTCTACGATACTTCGCAATGGAAAAATTTAACATCGACTACTCTACCAAGAATATTCCTCTACCATCTCACAACGACTACCTGCAACGCCTCATCGAGAAAACGGAACAGTTCTTACACAGAATGCGCTGGAAAGCTTACTTCTTCCTCAACCCTAATGAAACCTCCTCCATCAAAGAAACATACGGCTTCAAGTCCACCAGAAACCCTCCACCTATCGAGGAACTAAAAGACTTTGAGGACGACATGCTAAGCTTAATCCACTCAACAAAGTTCAGGCAAGTGGACAACGCATTTCTCAACAAACTAAAAAACGATACTGTACGAATCAAGAAGAAACCAAAACTGATAATCGCCGCCGACAAAACAACAAATTTCTACAAATTAAAACCATCAACATACAACGACCTACTGGAAAAAAAAAAATCACAAAATCCTATAAGAAAGCAGAACCTACCACCACCAGAGCCATCCACAAAGAAGATAAAAAAATCACTTCGAA
>JBCNYH010000023.1:25214013-25225500 GCA_039654325.1 Tandanus tandanus | reverse complement strand
GTGTTGAGGTGAGCCCAACTATATCCAGTCGGTATCTCTCAACCTCACGCACCAGCTCAGGCTCCTTCCCCGCCAGAAGTATACCAACATTCAGTTGAAAAACTCCCAGTAACAAGGCTTAAGATGGTGTGATCACCAAACAGGAATTATGTGTTTTAATGTATAATAATGCGTCAATTGGACATGCACAGAAAATGAATAAGCACATATAGAAGAATAAGTGAATTATCTTTCAGGACATTTACCTACCTTTGATTTTAACTCCTAAAATTAGCAAAGCCTCGTAGGAAAAATTAACACCATATTTTAATGGTAAACCAACACCATATGTTAAGGCCTAAATGTTCCTAAATTAATATTGTGGAGTGTAATTTAAAAAAAAAAATAATAATAATAATGCAGAAATACTGAGTAATATACAGTATATTCCCACATACTGTACATTTGAAGTTGGAAAGCCATTTGTGCATTTTTTAAGTAATATAATAGTTATCATAATGTTCCACATTACGCCTCCCATCAGAAAATACTGCTGGCAACTGAGTGCTGTTTACTATTAAAAAGGCATTTTACAATGTTTCTATAAAGCTTTCTTTCTGCAATAAAAATAGTTCAAACTGTAGTTCATAATATTTTAGAACATAAATAGGACATTTTTTATGTTTATTATTTAAGTGAAATATTATCTTTCACTGACAAACACAGCATAGTAGTGAAAAGAAGAGTTAAAAAAAGAAAACCTACCACAGTTCCAGATGTTTTATGCTCCTCCTATTTGGCTTGTCAAAACATTCCATTCGAAGTGAGCACATAGTGTGAGGACTTCCTCCCTTTCTGTGCGCTTACACCACACAGTTACAGACAACGGACTATAACTTTCCCTTCTTGGATCATGATGAGAATCCTTCAGTTGATTCTTGTTTTACTTGGTGGACTAGTTGCAGCACAGCCTCAGACTTTAATGGACTACTTAGAGAGGAGACTGCTTGCGATTGAGGTAAGCCTGATATTGCCTGTTCTCCCAGCCACCCCAGCACATCCAGAACTCCAAGGAGGTTAGCTTTAACTGAAATCAAATGCTCACCCAAAGGCATTTTATTTAGACAGGCATGCATGTGGGGGCAATTTATATATATATATATACTATTTGAATTTTGAAAAACTTTGCAACAAACTAAAGTGGTATTTTCAATGCTCTATAAATTATTCATCACAGCATCATTAAAATTTACACATCTATATATTTTTTGTCTATTGCAGCCAATACTGATGTCATCATTATACGTCAGTGTTCTGTGGGAAGTAAACATGTAAAGTATAAATTAAGCAGGAAGAAGATTTTCCTTTTTCTTCTGGGTTTGACAACACCGATAGAGCAGTGTGTGTGTGTGTGTGTGTGTGTGCATATTTTTCTTCCGTAAATATCCATATTAATCCGGCTATCCCGCCCTTACAATTACAGCGCCAACAGAGCTGCATGGCGCACACTAATAGACTCGGAGACCACATTTCTATATAAATAGAAACTAGACCAATCTGTTATTGAGAGAAAATCAGCATTGGCTCTTCTGAACCTTGTTTACCTATATTTTATAGGCCTAAAAATAAGGCCCATAAACTCATTCATTCATTTTCTAAGCCGCTTCATCCTAATTAGGATCGTGGGGAGGCTGGCGCCCATCTCAGCCGACTCTGGGCGAGGGCAGAGTACACTCTGGACAGCTTGTGAGGCCATTGCAAGGCCAACACACATACAACCATTCACACGCACTCTCACACCTAGGGGTGATTTGGAACCCATCAATTAGCCTATTATGTATGTTTTTGGACTGTGGGAGGAAACCGGAGTACCCGAAGGAAACCCACGCAAGCACGGGGAGAACATGCAAACTCCACACAGAAATGCCCAAGCCTGGGAAATGAACCCAGGCCTTCTTGCTGTGAGGTGGATGTGCTAACCACTATGCCACTACACCACCCAGGCCCATAAACTAAAATAAAAAACTAAAAGCTAAATCTCAGTAATGGCTCATCTCACCCTGAATATGAGTAGAAATGGACTCTCTGTATGTTGATGTAACTATAGGTGAAGTTGCATGATCCTGTGATGAATAGTTTAGGATTTATAGAGCATTGACAATGTCATGTGAGCTTGGGGGGACAAAAATCACTTCAAAATGAGTTTTTCAATAATTGTCCAATCTTGCTGAAATTTTAAGGCTAAGCATTTTTTATGATGTAGATTCAAATATATATATTTTTTTGAGGAGAATCTGAGACTTGGTGGAAGATACCATCTGGTGATTTGACATAGAACCACAAATGTTCTAAAATAAATTGCTTTCTTTTACTCTATTCTATACAGATTTCATTTATGCTTTACAAATAAATTCTAATATATTTTCTCTACCAGTAATGTACAGATTAAATAAATAGCTTGTTTAGCAAAAGGATATGATGTGATAGATGCCACTCTTAAATTTATGAAACAGTGTGATGACAGAGAGAAAATCATCTAAGAAAATCATTTTAAAATGCACATGCATAACCATACAATGATATGTGTAAACTAATAAACAAATATGAAGGTCACATTTTATTATACTTTAAATATTGAGTATTGCCTATATGGTACTATAGCAGAAGATAAAGTAGCTTAATCGATCTTACTTACACATCAAGTAAAAAATCTTCAAGTTTCATGATAACATTTATATAACTCCTTTGTAAGATGAATAAAAAAATGTTTTATACCTTCTTTATTTACTGCAAGGATCGTATCTCCATGTGGCATGAGCAGACAAGCCGCTACACTTCAGAGCTGCGGGAGCTCAAGCAGCAGATTGTAGCTCAGCTTGAGGGCCTAGACAAGAACAAGGAGGCACTAAGGAGTGAGCTGGATGCAGTGGGTGCTCGTGTTGACAGGGTGGAGCGTGAGATGGATTATCTCGAGACGCAAAATGGAGCAAAACCCTGTGTAGATGTGGATGACAAACTGGTGGAGCAGCAGGTGACTGTGGCCAAGGAGAAAAACAAGTCCAAATATGACAAGCTCACAGGTATAGCTCCGATATTCTATGAAAACAATGATTTTAATTTCAATTAAGCATATAAAGATAATCTATCTATCTATCTGTTTGGTTAGTGAAGATTTTTATTGCAATATTATTTAAGAAAACATGATTTTATTAGTAGCTCATATTACCCAGCACTTCATCATTCATCTTCCAACCCAAGCCTTCCAGGTTACTACATTCAACATTGAATTTATATCTATCTACAGTGGTGCTTAAAAGTTTGTGAAGCATTTAGAATTTTCTATATTTCTGCATAAATATGATTTGGAACAATTTTCACACATGTCGTACAAGTACATAAAGAGAGCCCATTTAAATGATACAAAAACATTACATTTACTTATTGTGAAAAATCCAATATTACATAGAATTTAGATGTGTTTAACATAGAATTCTTTAGAGTTAGTTCAGTGGGAAGGTGAGATAGGAGTTGAGTGTTTTTAATTGATTGGATGACACTCAGGTGTGAGTGAGCAAACTGTTTTATATAAATAGCAGGAATCTGTCAAAGTCTGACTTTCACAACACATATTTGTGGAAGTTTATCATGGCGCAAACAAATGAGAATTGTGAGGACCTCAAAAAAATTGTTTCTTATTGGGTTGGAAAAGGTTCCAAAACAATCTCTAAAGAGTTTAGATTTCACCAATCCAACATCAAACAGATGGAGGAAATTCAAGACCATATTCATCATCTCCACGAGTGGTCGACCAACAAGGATCAATCCAAGAGCAATTTGTGTAATAGTCCAGGAGGTTTTAAAGAAATTCTGGGTAACTTTTAAGCCGCCAAAAGCCCCTCTCTCTTATTGGCTAATGTTATTGTTCATGAGTCCACCACCAGGATTAGACAGAACAACAGTGGTGTGCATGGCAGGGTTGAAAGGACAACCCACTGCTTTTCAAAAAGACCGTTGAAGAGGGTCTGCCCTATTTTGATGATCAGATAGACAAGACGAAAGGCTACTGGAAAAATTTTGTGGAGTATTTTTTTATTATTGTTGTTTAGACAAGTTTAGCAGGACATGCTGCCAGTCCAGATCTGTCTTCCACTGGCACTTTATATAGCATTATGAAGAGGAGAATCAGAAAATGGCGATTAGGGACAGCAGGTAAAGTCTTGTATCAATCAAAAATGGACAAAAAAATTCAGTTGCAAAACTGCAGCAATTAGTATCCTGAGGTCCCAAACAATTAAAAAGTTTGAAAAAAAAGTGATGTAATAAAATGGTAAACATGCCTCTGTTTAATTTTAATTAAGTGTATTGCAGGCCCAATACACTAAATTCTAACCTTGTTCTGAAAATCTCTGATGGTCGGCAACTAGGTCTGAGACAATCTGCATCTAAGTCCCCAACTATCTGTGACTATCTGTGATCGGCCACAATGGTCTCAGACAGTTAGCAATATAATCACGCATAGTTGGACATAGTCACCGATGAGTAGATTATTGTGTATAATCGTCAAACATTTGGAAACAGGTTAACAAAAAAAAGGGACAATTGTCCACAACAGGTGGATTCCTCTCTTACAGTCACTGACAGTCCGTGATATGGTTGATGATATCAGTCGCAGACCCCTCATGCTTGCTCCCGACCTAAAAATTTACTAAATCGTGGGCATTATCGGGTGTTATCGTGGAGTGGCGTAACTATATATACACTGTATATATCTGAGAGCTGTTCATTGAAGATTTCCCATGTACTGAGAGGAAAGAAACTTGGCAAGGTTTTTAGTCTCTCTCGACCTAGAAACTACCAAGGGTTACACATTTCTCCCTTAGCTTTATGCAGCTGTGAAGACCTCGCTGGTTGAAGTCTGCAGGTTGCACCAGAAGCCATGACTTGACCTCGGAAATCAGGGTTTCGTCATTTGGGAAGTGCTTGCTCTTCAAAAATAACTTCAGAATCAGCTTTATTTGCCAAGTTTGTAAACACAAACAAGGAACACTTTGGTTTAAATCACTCACTGTACAGAAAAGCATTAATGTAGATTTTTACAAACCTTTAGACAAATTCAAATAAATACAAGTGAGAGAATAAATTGTATTCACATACAGTGCTCTGTAATACTTTCCAGAGGGGAGGAGTTCGAACAGTTTATGAGTGGGATGCGAGGGGGCTGCAGACAATGTATCTGCCCTTTTTATGACCCTGGACCGGTCAGGTCCTGCACGGAGGCCAGGTTGGCCCCGATGATCCTCTCTGCAGACCTGATTGTCCGTTGCAGTCTGATCCTGTCTAGTTTAGTGGCCGATTCAAACCAGATAGTGATGGATGTGAAGAGGACAGACTGTATGATTGTGATGTAGAAAGTGATCAGCTGCTCCTGTGGCAGGTTAAATTTCCTGAGTTGTTGCAGGAAATGCAACCTCTGCTGGGCCGTCTCCTGTACAGTGCTTATGTGGGATGACCACTTTAGGTCCTGTGAGACTGTAGTTCCCAGAAACCTGAAGGTGTCTACACTGTGTAATTGAGGATGGAAAGAGGTGGAAGTATTAGAGGGCTTCTCCTGAAGTCTACTGTCTTTATTGGGTTCAGCTCCAGGTGGTTCTAACTACACCAGAGCACCAGCTGTTCCACCTCCCATCTGTAGGCAGACTCGTCACCTTCCCTAATCAGACCAATGACAGTGGTGTCATCTGCAAACTTCAGGAGTTTCACTGAGGGTTCCCCTGAGGTATAGTCATTAGTGTAGAGGGAGAACAACATTGGGGAGAGGACACATCCCTGGGGGACACCAGTGCTGATGGACCAGGTGCTGGATGTGAGGCTCCCCAGCCTAACCTGTTGCCGCCTGTCAGTCAGGAAGCTGCTGACCTACCGGCAGGTGGAGGCAGGCACTGTGAGCTGGGAGAGCTTCCGGTGGAGGATTTCAGGGATGGTGGTGTTGAACGCTGAGCTGAAGTCCACAAACAGGACCCTTGTATAAGTCCTTGGGGAGTCAAGGTGATGTAGGATGTTAGTCTGGTAGGCAAACTGCAGGGGGTTTATCAGAAGGCCTGTGATGATCATTAAGTGGCTCAACACCACTCAACACCAGGATTTCATGACCACAGATGTCAGGGCAATGGGCCTGTAGTGATTCAGACCTGCGATATTGGGCTTTTTGGGGACCAGGATGATGGTGGAGCGTTTAAAGCAAGAGGGCAATCCCCACAGCTCCAAAGATTGGTTAAAGAAAATCTGAGTGAAGATGGGTGCTAGCTGTTCTGCACAGACTCTCAGATAGGAAGGTGGTCGGGTCTGGGAGCCTTTCCGGTTTTCTTCATGGTCGAAAAGAGGGGGAAGTCAGATGGTGCAAGGTTGGGAGAATAATGGGGGTAAAGAAGGATTTCACAGACGCAGGACCATGCTTCCTCCTGGGCAACATGCAAGTTGTGCACTGGGGCGTTAAATTTTAAGTACGCCATGCCTCTCAGTTTTGATGGCCTTCCACAATTTCTGCAGCAGTGAAGCATAGTATGTACTGTAATTGTGGTACCCTTTGCCAGGAAATCCATCATCACTACTCCCTGCTGGTCCCAAAAGACCATGAGCATGACCTTGCCTATCGAGGGTTGGACTTGTGCCTTCATCTGTAGGTAGTGAGTTATAAGTTTATATGATTATGTGAGTTATGTTTCCATTGCTGTGACTGGGCTTTAGTCTCTGGATCGTAGTGATGGGCCCACATTCCTGCTTCTGGAAAGGTGTGAGATATTCAACTGGTATCATTATCACACCTTCCTTCACCTTAGCACCTGTAAAAAGAGAAACTGCTAGAAGTTCAGAGCTGCAAATTACCAGGTGACTCATAGAAATATGTATTATTATACATGTGCAATTTTAGCCTTCTGCAATAACCAGAAGTGGGTCAGGGGAAATCCTTAATGAATGTATATGTATATAAGCCTGGACAAAACAAACAAAAATATTCTAATATTCTGTTGGGGCACCTTTAGCCTTGATTCCAGCATGTTATCGCCAAGGCATTTTTGTTTCAGTTGGTCCGGTCGAGGCTCAGTGATATTATGTGGCAATAAAATGAGGTCCGTTGACGACCTGAATTCACTGAATGACCAGGTTATCCAATCTATGCAGTTTTTCTTCCCTGATGGCACAGACATAACATTGGGCACAAATATTAAAAAAGAATGGTTCAGGGAGCATGAGGAATCATTGGCAAACTGGCACCACAGAGTACAGACCTTGACCCTATTGAAAGTCTTTGGGATGTGCTGGATAAGACTGCACAACACACACACACACACATACACACATGCACACACGAACACGTGAGCGCACATGTGTGTGCACACACACCTTCACATGATGCACTCATTGCCAGGTACTTATTGCCTCAATAACCACTAAATTCAAATGCAAAATGCATAATCTATTCCACCTTAGCTCAACTTAACATTAGTTAAACAGACTAATAAGCAAAAACCAGCAGTTCAAGACAACAAATTAAAACGGTTCAACCATGACGAAATAACATCAAACAAATCTCATGCTTTATAAGCCATAAACACGACACCAACATTTTAGAAAGATCGAAATTTAGATGATTTCTTATCTATTCTTATTTTATTCTTATCATTAATTTAATGATAAAGTGATCTGGTTTTTCTTATAAAGTTAATTGACAAGTATATTAGTGACAGCATATCAGCTGACAGCATAAGGCATATTTTCTTTCAGCACCAAATTTGTGCTGTGGCAACAATCTTATTAACCTCTATAAATAATAGCTTAAATAACAGAGCAGGACTCACCACGCAGCTTTTAAATATTAAATCCGTTCTTTCCTTCATGATGAAGTGCTTGATCACCTCATGCAGTCCCTACTTTTTTTTCAGCTGAGCAGTGAATGAGGGCTGCACTGAGGCTGTGCTTACTGGGATGGTAACAATGAAGCAAGTGCGGTGATGAATTTGTGCCATGCTTTCAGCCAGTCCTTGGGCAATAAGAAAAGCTTTGGGCTTTTCCTCGTAAAATCCAGCTTGCTGTAGTGCACCTTAAGTTATGTCAAGCAGTGTCATGCATTTGATCACAGTTTTGTTCAGCGTATTGTAGTGTAGTGAGCATTGTGTGGCCTCGACCATTTGGTTCAAGATGCTTGTACAATCACTTGCTCAATGCTTGCTCAATCACTCAAGTTCTGCCTAAAATGTTCAATTCATGACAGACAGAACTGGACATCCAGGCTCATGCTTTGAAGAATGTCAAAAAGCAGGTCAGCTAAATCAAAAATCACTTTGAAAATGTGTGGAATAAACAAAACTGAAAAATTTTCAGCTGTGCTCTATGGCATGTTGCACAGAGGATGGTGTCCACATCAGACTTTTCACGGTGGTCCATAATGTGCTGGAACAATTTCAATAACTCGCACACAACATGCCCATTAACTTGAAAGTGATGTTCCAGCTTATCAGAGCAACGCGCAGCAGTTGTCTCTTACATAACTTGTCTGGTAAATCGATGAGTTTTGAGGAGTGAAATTTTTCCAGATGTGTGAAAAATATTTTACACTTTTACAGTTTGGTGATAATGAATAATTTGACTTTTTATTAAATGCCTGCACACAGTTAATCCAAGATGCCATAACAGCAGGTCCATCGTAGAACTGTGCGGCTAGTTTTGATCTACATCCATAATTGTAAAAAAAAAAAAAAAAAAAAAATTAAAGATTGCTGAAGCCAAGTCATGTGCACATCTGTTTTCATTCACATTCTCAAATTTCAGAAATCTCTCCTAGACACCTGCATCATTCGTCTTCATCACAATAAAGTATTCTGACTCTGATCATTCACATACCTGAGAACAACTGACATTTGTGCAGCGTTGCTTACATCTGTGCTCTCTTCAATCATGAGTGCAACATACTTGGTTTTACATACCTTTTCTTCCACCGTGTACAACACCAACTGCACTGATGAGGTCATTCTGAATTTCACTAGATGTACCTCTGAAAACAGTAGCCAGAGCGAAGTGATAAAGGCCTGTTCCATGATGCAGGATTATTGATTTATCCAGGTAAATTCAGGAGTAACTTCAGGAGCTGAGAATTGTGTCCTCAAGGTGTGTAGTCAAGGCAATTTACGTTGCGTCTCCACCCTGCTCTGAGCAGGATATGTTCTTGGTTAACTCAATGTTATCTTATTTACCACCACCCATTTTTCTACACTGTCCACTCTCAACACTGTTCTTTATGAAAGACAGATTCTTAGGATTCTGATGGAATTTGTAACTTTGCCAGCATTTGGGGCCAGATGTCTCTAATTATCCTTGATGGAGTAATGATTGATTTTACTTCATTCTAATACATGTCACAAATTAGAAATAACACAAATTAGACAATATTTAAATGAATACCACAATACTGTATATAAAGCCTAACAAGATCCAGAATGAGGAGCAATAATAATTTTAAAAAATCATGAATATCAACTTATTTGTGCAATACATAAAGAAAACATGTCAGGCAAAAATGTATGTTACATTAACCATTACCACAAATTAGTTGACTAACCTGAAATACATTTAACTTAAAATTTAATCACCAAATCAACTTATTGATTGAATACGGAGTATGAGTATTTAAAATACACAAATTAAAATTATATTTTCTTTAAATGCACAAATTTTCAGTTTGTTTAGCAACTAATAGGTTAATTTCAGAAATGTAACTCATGTGTTGGCTCATATATTAGAATATTCACATATTATAATATATGATTAGATTTTACATATACTTATATTTTAATCCTTTTTAAAATAGGAGTCTAACAGATAAAATAGAGGGGAAAAAAACAATATTTTTAATTATGAATTGGGATTGCATTCAAAACAAGGCTCTTGTCTTTACTTGTCTTCTCATTGTTGGACTTTGCTGTAAGATTTGTATTAAGGTCGTCATAGCCAAAACGATAATTGTACATTTATCCTTGGAAAAAATATGGAGCTCGCACTGTGAATCCAAAGCTGCTTGCTTTCAGGCAAATCCTTTTTATGTGAGTATGTGACTTCTCCTCTGCAAGATAAAATTGCTTCGTAACATACCCCCCAGGTCAGCATCATACTCTGACATCAAAAAAACTAAACTGTGTCACTTTCTGTGTAATTTTAAGAGCAGTTCCTGCTGTCCCAAAAACGCAATGCAGTTGAGAAGTGACTTTACAATCTCTTGGTTCTTCCTCATCTTCTTATTGTGCATGGTTGTATCCCTCCACTTTCTTTACTGTACTTGCCTTTAGCCAGCTGTAGCATTAACCTATTATTATATACACTCAATATCAATGAAAACTTAACACTTACAATACCACACCAATTTTTGATTTGAGTTTGTATTTATATTTAATACTCATACCTGGGTAGTAATGAGCAAGAGAAATCTGGGTGGTTATTTGTCCATATTTGGTATAGTGTCACACCTGACTGCACTTGAATTGCAATTTGAGCAATGTTGTTGTACTCGTTGTGTTTGCTGCCAATACTGTGAGTTTTTGTGATTGGTTTTTGTTCTCTATATAAAGCCAGGCTGAAAAAATGTTTTTCCATTGTCTTGGATGTCTCGCCCATCAGAAAACAACCAACATCGTACACTGGGTCTGTTGGAGGGTGGAATGTCAATTTGACAGGTGGCCCGTAGAATGGGTGGTTCTCTGACTACAATAATTAAGTTAAGATGCCGGTTCAACAAAACATAGTCTGTGAGGGATAGAGCACATTATTTATGCGAAAGAGTGATGACCGAGGCTGACAACCATCATATTGTAATGCAGCACCTGAAGGATAGGTTCCGGATGGCTGCCCAGACGCCTGCAGAGACTCCAGGCATGCACCAGCCACACATCAGTACCAGTACTGTACGTCAGTGCCTCCACGCTGCCAACTTAGTGGCCAGAAGATTGAAAATTGGACATCTCCTGATGATGTACGTCCCTGGAACCACATGGGCTCAGCCCCACCTACTATGGACTCAGGCACGCGTGGAGTACTCTTCTCTGACGAGTCCAGTTTCTCTCTTAGTACAGATGCGACGGATGCACAGTGCTGCATAAGCTGCAACGATTGATGGGGGTGGCATGCATGTAATGGTGTGGGCTGGTATCTCTGCCAAAAAACCCCTCCGGTGATCCTCAATGGTAACCTCACTGCCAGATATCCTTCTGCAGCAGGATAATCAGAATCAGAATACTTTATTGATCCTGGAAGAAATTGTGTGCACACAGTTGCTCAAATTTCAAATTTTCAAATTTAAAATTTATTTGTCACATACAAAATCATACACAGTACAATATGTATTGAAATGCTTGTTACGACTGTCCTATATCTGAATAATAATAATAAAAAAAAACTATCAATATCAAGAAGAGAAAAAAGAAATCAATAACAATAACTATTTGAAGGACACCAATAGTTAAA
>JBCNYH010000023.1:25201503-25213913 GCA_039654325.1 Tandanus tandanus | reverse complement strand
CCGCTGATAGTGGGGCTTGAACCCCCGACCTTGGGATCAGTAATCCAGCACCCTACCACCAGGCCACCACTGCCCCAGCACACCAATCCATAATACAAAATTTAAATTTAATATTAAGCTTCAAGATGACTCCACTATAATAGGGCTGACACAGAACAACGATAATTTGGTCTACAAAGATAAAGTCCAAAAACTGATAGTATAGTGCTCTGATAACATAGCACTAAACCCCTCCAAAATAAAAATAAAAATGTAATAGACTTTAGGAGAAAACGGTATGAACCGGCTCCCCTTTATATGAAAGGAAACATGATGGAGAGACAATAACTAAATTTATAGGAACACACATTACCCAGGAGGGCGGCACAGTGGCGTAGTGGTTAGCACGTCCGCCTCATAGCAAGAAGGTCCTGGGTTCGATTCCCAGCTCAGGCGTTTCTGTGTGGAGTTTGCATGTTCTCACTGTGCTTGCGTGGGTTTCCTCCGGGTACTCCGGTTTCCTCCCACAGTCTAAAAACATGCACAGTAGGCTAATTGGCAGTTCCAAATCACCCCTAGATGTGAGTGTGAGTGCGAATGGTTGCGTGACTGATGGCCCTGCGATGGCCTGGCGAGCTGTCCATGGTGTACCCTGCCCTCGCCCAGAGTCGGCTGAGATGGGCGCCAGCCTCTCCGTGACCCTAATTAGGAATAAGCGGTTCAGAAAATGAATAAGTGAATGAATGAATGACATTACCCAGGACCAGTCACATGGACTAGTAACATCACGTCTCTTGAAAAAGAGGTACAACAAAATCTATATTTACTTAGATCAGTGAGAAGAGTGAATCTGTCCCAGAAACTGTTACTCTGCTCTTTAGAGAGCACCATCACCCATGCCATCCTGGTAAGGTCAAGGGCTGCAAGGCGGCCGAGTGAGTTACACTTAAATTTTGTTGCACAAATTGTGCAATGACACCAAAGGCATTTAATCTTTTAATTGCCTTATGTCTTGTTGACTTGGGACACATCTGCTCATGACTAAAGTGTAAGGCCAGATACCATACCTCCCACCTATTTGCACACTTCTTTTGGGTAGCTGTGAGTCCTGCTGTTACACTAGTACATTGCATTTGCTCTTGCACAATGCATTTCTCTTATAAGTATGAGTGGCCACTTCCAGGTTCACTTAGTTGAACTGCAGCTCTTAGCCAGCATGCCGAAATCTGCACAGGTGCCATGGAACACAGTACAGCTGTAGCACATTCCAGCATGATCGTATGTTGCACAGTATTTGAGAACACTAAAAATGGGGACTCATTGTGAAGTATTGTTGATGTTACCTGAAACTTTTCCGGTCGGTGTTTACACCAGTACCTGTTAACATTTCTGATTCTTAGCCTGTCCGTCTGATATTTAATATTCCATGTGTGAACTCTGCCTGTTAATCTTTACCTTAGCTTGGTATTTGCCTATTCTGTCTGTCTCATTATCTCCTTACATGTGCCTACTTTGACTAGTGTGTGGATTGCACTTTTTGGATTTGTAGATTGTAAATTAAAATATGATCAGCAATTGCAGCCCATTTCGTTTCACTTGGCTGGTATTTGTAACAGAATACTTCCCCAATCATGGAAGAAATAGGACCAAAGGATTGGTACAGTACCTAGGATTTAAACATGCGTTAGGCCCGAATCAGAAAATGAAACTGAAATTGAGTTAACTGCTTCTAACAGTTACTTAAACTAATTTCCATGTGTGTGCTTGGACCTGAACCGGTGTTGGCGCACGAGCCTGTCGCTCAATCATTGCTTGGATTGGAACACAAATGAGAACCTGTGTTCATACCCAACAAACTTGTATCAGTAACATTCTCTATATATGTACTTACAAACAACAAGCCTATGCCTACATTGGAACCTGCTCCTGATCTGCTGCCTCGTTCTCCACCCTATATTAAAACCCACTTTTGTGCCTAAGTCAACGCCAGAGCCTGTTTCCATGCCAGAGCCCCTGCCCAAATCCATGTCCATGACCAGATCCATGTTAGAGTCTCTCTCTGAGACTGTACATGAGGTGGTTCCTGAGACTACTTCTCAGACTGTTTTGGAGACTATTCCTAAAACTGTTCCCAATGCTTTGCCTGAGTCCCTGCCTTAGTTCATAACTGAACCTTAAGCCACGTTTATGAACATGCCTGTGCCCACTCTGTTACTCATACCGGCAACCCATTTAATGGAAAAGTAACCAGCATCATGCCTCTACCCAAATAGCTAAGTGGAATTAAAGCTCCAAGCACAGTGGTGGCACATTCCAGCATGATTAATGGAGTATTTAAGGACAATACATTTTCTAAAATCTTATTTTTTTAATTTTGATAAAATCTTTGTGAAATAGTATTGACGTTACCTGAAACTCTGCCAAGCCATTTTATTTGCCAGCCTTTCTTTGCTTAGACCAGTGCCTATTACTTTTTTATTCTTAGCCTATCAGCTTATATCCTATTTTACTTTTGACTAAACTCTGCCATTTAATATTTACTTATAACTTATGATTTGCCTGTGATATTCTGTTTGTCTGATTTCCTGACCTTTGCCTGCCCTTGTCTTGTGTGTGGTTTGTGTTGTTGGATTTGTGGATTGTAAATCAAACAAATTTTTTCTTCAGTTGCATTCCTGACATTGTCCTGGCTGGTATTTGTAACATCTGCCCATCTGAAGGTTGAAAATATAGGCGGTGACATACTCACAGTGTAGAAGCAGAAGCTTCTGAAGATTTTGAAACACTGCTGGGGATCCAAACAACCCAAATAGAAGGGTGACAAATTGATGGAATACAAAATCTGTGGAAAAGTTTTGATACTGCATATGCTTGCCTAAAGTCCATGTAGAAACGGACTGTCTTGGAAAATAAGATCACCAAGCTTCTCTAATCACTGTGGGACTCCTTGATTACCTACATGGAAAATTTTGTAGGTTTGGGATATAGGAGACTCAGTATAGATGGACAGTTCACTCTGCTTAATCGCACACAAATTAAAGCATGCACTTTTCAGATGCCTTTACAATCTAACTTTAGGTCTTTTAATGCACCAGACCACACACTGCACACACAAACATTCTGCTGATCCCACCTCATTTGAGTTAACAGCTATTTTCTATCAGCAAACACACACAAAGGACAAACATAAATAGCACCACTAATTAAACACAAGTGCATACATTAATTAACCTGCTGTCTTTGCTTGACTCCTCTCCATCGAATTGATGAATGGAGGTAAATGTAAATTGATTTTCAAAGGTTGTTGTCAGGTCACCATCATCACCAATGCACCTGTAAAACTTGAGTGTCGCCGATTGTGGCAGATGTGTCGAAACATACCTGAGAATGTACAGAACTGGAAAATAATGTACATAGATCATCCAAAAACATATACAGAATGCAAGAAAAAGATCAGAAAGCAGTTGCAGAGCCTGAGAGTCCTCATCGCGTTCTTCTTCGCGTCCATTACCAAGCCAGAGATATTAATCCGTATGCTCCTGACATGAAATATTTTTCAGATGGATACACACCGCACATCACTGTTTGCTGCTCAGACTGTTACCAGATAATGGAACAATCCTCTCATTTAAAATGAACTTTCAAAATCGAATCATGAATGGTGGAAATATTAATAACTAATTATTATGTATTTACAAGATAACCGTGAGCAAATACATTTTGGTATTATTAAAGTGGTAGCAAATATATTTTAATTATTTCATTTGGAATACTTTTACTTCCAGCTATTGGATTTCTGATCCAGCATTTACTTTTTACCTCCTATGTTCCTCCTCACAGCTCACATAACAGCTCTGTATTAACTCATTCATTCATTTTCTGAACCGCTTCATCCTAATTAGGGTCATGGGGAGGCTGGCGAACATCTCAGCCGACTCTGGGCGAGGGCAGGGGTCACCCTGGACAGCTCGCCAGGCCATCGCAGGGCAGAAACATGCCGACAGCTATGCAGCCTTCTCTTGACGAAAATCAGCAATGGTTCTTTTACATGCCTCTCACCATGCTCTGTATTAACTTTACCATTTAAATTAAGTTATTACTTACTGAGTTTCATTGGTTGTTCTAGCTTTGTATTGCTTCTTTAAACATGCCTGATCTGGAGATCCTCATCTGTCTGTATGTTTGTGCTCTGGCAGTGAGGTTCGACCCGGCCATGCAAGCTTAAGCGGCTTTATTTTAGATTCTGTATACTCTTGAGCTTAATGGACATTATCTGCAAGTCTGCTTGTCTTAGTTAAAGTGTTTTTTTGTGTGTGTGTCTGGCACAAGCCTGAGTGGAGGTTTGTGAGCCCTTCTTAATTTATTCAGTGTTTATTTGGCCCTAGTCTTCAGCTGTCCCTTCCCAGTTACAAGCATCACTGCTACCCCACTTCACATTTCTGATCACCACTTGGTATCCTTAACCATCATCCTACATATCCTACTTAAAAACCAGCTTTCAGCATTCTCCAGCACTCTGCAAATCCTCCATTCTATATCTCATTTATCCGCAGCTTCCTGCAACCATACCTGCCAGACTGTTTTCTTTTTCTCCCTGCAATTAAAGGGAAATGAGGATGGGTTTATCTTTTGAGTCTGGTTTCTCTCAATGTTAATTCCTCATGTCATCTGAGGGAGTTTTTCCTTGCCACCATTACCACAGGCTGGCCCATTAGGGATGTATAGGGTTCATAGAGAAATGTTTAAAATCACAGGTTTCATTTCTTTACCAATTTTTTTGGTGCTTTACTACTACAATGCCAATTTTTAAAAGCGCTATAAAAATATAACCAAATTAAATTTAATTACATTTGTATGAGCACATATATCTGTTCTTTGTCCCAGCCAATACTCCACTCAGAAGGAACACAAGGACCAGCATAAAAATTGTCAATACTACAGGACTGTTTTGCACAAACCTATTTGCACCAGGATCTGGAGGCATACACACAAGCTCTTCTGCGCTATATCTTAAAATGCACTGACAATTTCACAGGTGAAAAAGTGCATTCAGGTCTTTTTTTTTTCTAATCTAAAACCATGAACGACCAAAAGAGGTTTAGCAAATGACAAACTTCCAAGGCAGCATCTACACCATCAATAGCATTAATGCATTGTTTCACAGAAGCACTCAACATTTTCTTTGCACAGTTTGAGGTGAAAACCACTATCACACACATCACCTTCTGACAGGCACTGGCTGTATAAAAACATGAAGTAAGACTGTTGTTCAGATCAATGAATCCAAGAAAGGCTGCTGGCCCCAATGGAGTATTCAGAAGGGTACTCAAGACCTATGCAAAAATCTTCAAATTGTCTCTGGCATAGGCTATTGTCAATCCCTGCCTTAAATCAGGCATTGTAATCCCAATCCCAAAGAAGCCTGCTGTTGACAGTTTAAAAGATTACAGACTCGGTCCTCCCACACCTACTGTCACAAAGTGCCTTTGAGAGAATGATAGTGAGACAAATTAAATCTATCCTCACCCACCTTTGACCACTATCAATTTGCATACAAGGAAAACAGGTCAACAGAGGATGCCATCCCCATAGCAAATAAATAAATACAAAATTACAGACTCTTCTCAACCTGGCCATCACCTATTTGACCAAGGTCACCCTCTTTCTCAATCAACACACAATGATTCTATAACCCAAGGACATTCAACTACTTATAAACTCTGAAATGTGGACTGTACAATTATTTTTTTTGTTACTGAGTTCTTAAAATTCTATTTAAATATGTTTTAACTTTAATGCATTTCCCCCTGCCTTGTTCCAGTGTTTTTGTTTTATGTTGTGTATTGCGATTGTGTTTTTGACTACTGGGAGGGGCATGTGCAGTTATGCTGTTTTTATACATTGACAATAAAATCTATTATTTTCTATTCTATTTACAGGCTCATTCTTGGGGTTTGATTTTCTACATTTTCTAAGGGCATTTTCAGACATGCTAATCATTTTGTTCTAACATTGTTGCCAATTTGAACAAATGTAACCTGCAATTTCAAAGCCTCATGAGTAATGTGTACGATCAGTGTATATAGTGTATGTTGGTGATGGCCAAATGAGGCTTCATGAAGGAATGAGCCCATCATTAGTTGCAACAATTTCAAAATATTTGTAGATAAGGGAAATAATTTTCTTCTATGCAGGCTCCAACAATTAGTTTGATTAGTCTCAACAGGGGGAAAAGAAATGAAAAGAGAAAAAATATACAATGCCAAATAATAAACCTACAGTTTGATCTACAATGCTGTTTTATACAAACACTACTACTATACTGTACTACTAATATAGATTTATAATACTAGAATATTATACTACATTATTACTTAAAGGTAGGCCTTGTTTGTCATGGGTCAAAACGAAAGGCTTCATAATACATGCCCCCTCATGATCAACACACCTCAAAGCCTCAGGTTCAAACATCCCCACCACCCCAACTAACTGAACTGTGATGCCTATAAACACCTTTTACATATCTGACCAGCAATCCACTGCTGTTTATACAATATCTACTAGAGACATTTCAGCTTAAAATTGAGTAATGTTTCTACTGAATTCATGTCCAGCATTTCTGTACCTGCGGTCATGAAGGCACATGCCACAATGATTGCAAACTAGTCAGCTATCTGATGAAGGACGATTTTTCAACCTTACTTAAGGGCTGAAGATTTCCTATGATGTAGTTCAGTACAAATAGTCCACTTGTTTTCAGGACATGAAGGCAACAGGAAAAAAATGCCATGAGCTTCACTTGGGGAATGAACTTTCCGGTTCTTACCTCACAGTCCTCCTTATTGTGCTGATGTATAAGTCACATGTAATCCTCAAGACGCTCAGATGCTTCAACTTGACATTTCATTTCAAGTGTGGCAGGCACACAGACTTGATTTTTTTCAGGCCAAGTGGGCACAATTTTCATAGAAATGTGTAGTTTTTTCTGATCCTTCACTTGTTTTCTCATAAAACTGATTCAAATGCACAAACAAACTAGCTCCAGAATTATTACACACATCTGCACCACTAGCACCAGCCATGCTAAACTATTTTGAAAGGTCAGCAAACGCAGGGCCTTTGAACAAAGATTAGAGCAGTTGAACACACACACACACACACACACACACACAAACTGGTTAAATTCAGAATTGTACTTCTAATTACTAGCTAAGTTTCACTTTGGGAGGTGGATTTTCATTTGAAATCTTTTCTTGTAAGATATATTTATAATCTAAATGGCTTTGTCAGGATCGTTTGTACATCAAAAATGTCTTCTTGGGAAAATAGACAACACATGTAGGGGTTAGATGCGCATTTTTCACATAATAGCTGTTTATTCTGAAGAAATATAGTACTGCATAGCTTGCTGGAAACTATAATTTTCATTGGATGAGAAATGCTTTCTGTACAGAGCTTCACATCAGCTTAATATGTATGTCCATCAAAACATGTCTTCTCCGGAAAACCACAATGATTGTCAATAATATATAAAACTAATGTCAAATGAACCTGCTTAGATTATGTGTTTGGTGAGGTTTCATTTTTAATGCTGTGAATTCTTTACCAGTGTGTTTGCATATCTTGTGTCAAAAAATGTCTTCTCTGGAAAGTATTTACAGACACATAGTTCAGCATAAATAATTTTTTATAAGGAAGATGTAGGTTTAAAACTTTTGTTTTGACTCACAAATTACTCCTCATCAAAGGAAAATTTAAGAAGATAATTTAAATATATACATGTGTGCATAAAGGCCAATATGGCAGACCTTTTGGATAGTCAATAAATATCCAAAGAATGAGTTGGTAGAATTCATAGATTTTCCATGAGATCAGTGTGTTCTTTATAATATTATTAATAATAGCAATGTAAGACTAATTGCATATCTATTTCAAAATCTGCAGACTTTTCTAAAGTTTGTCATACTGTCAAATATTCAGCTGCTTTTTAAACTATTTAATAATTTAATTTAAACATAATCTTTTTTGGTTTCAAAGATTGCAGTGACATGGTCTCAAGCATTAAGGGCATGAAGATTCTCAAACGGGTCGGGGGCACTAAAGGCATGTGGACTAAAGACATGGGCATCTCCACTGGGAAGGTCTACCTCTTCAATGGAACAGTGGAGGACACACTCTATGAGTTCAGTTCTGTGCGGGACTTCACATCCTCTCTAGGTCTTGCAGCAGGCAAAACTGTCAAGCTTCCCTCAACTTGGCAAGGTATGGGTCATACTGTGTACAACAATCATCTGTATTATGTAACAGTCGGTGAGGAAGTAAGGCTGGTGAAGTTTGACCTACAGAAGAGTTCTGTGGTGGACAGCGCTGTTTTCCCAGCCAGTGACCAGCTGCCAGTCTACGATCTTAATTCTGAAACGTATATCGACCTCGCTGTAGATGAAGAAGGTTTATGGGCCATTTACGCTACAAAAAATGATGAGAAGCATGTCTCATTAGCCAAGGTGGACCCTAAAACTCTGGCCTTTGAACAGATGTGGGATACACCATGCCTAAGAGAGAATGCAGAGGCAGCGTTTGTGGTGTGTGGCACAGTCTATGTAGTCTACAACTCCAAGCTTCCTAGCCGCTCCCGTATCCAGTGTATTTTTGATGTAAGTGATATGGTAACAAATGATGATGCACCTATAGTGTATTTTCCAAAGCGTTATGGCACTCATTCAAGCCTCAAATATAGTCCCATGGAACAGCTAGTGTATGCTTGGGATGATGGCTACGAAATTCTTTACAAGTTACAGATGAAGAAAAAACTGGAGGTGTAGACTATATTGAAATTGCTTGCAAACAACTTCTACAAAATCTGCTTAGCCTAGTCAACTCTTATTTGATGCACTTTTATATTAGACAAGTTGTTGAGGTTTTTAGGACTGAAACTTAATCATTTACCTAATCATGTATATAAAGGTACTGTTTGTTCTTTTACCATAAAGATTTTACCCTAGCACATTTTTAACTATTATGTAATGGTTACGATTGTGTCATTTTATAAAGTTTTAAGCTTATGTTTATAAATAAATCCTTGTGCCACTATACCACCTATTGTACTGGCTATCAAAGACAAGCAGAGCTTCAAAATAAACTACCTATACAATAATATGCCAATTTATATGTCTAGAATATATTCTTATAATAATTTTTTTATTTTATTAAAGTTTATTGTTGTAAGCAACTGAAGATTAAATTGAACAAATAGAACAAAATCATTGTTATTTAATCTTATTTTTATATAAGGCATTACAGGATCACAGGATTTTAAATGTTAAGGTCTTCAAATAGTAAATCTCTTTGGAACCCAAGTAAACAAATGTTTGGCACACTATTTTTTACTACATGCTCAATAATTTCCCTTGTGAGATTAATACAGTATAGCTATAAAATAAATAAATAAATTATAAGTTAATTCATTATATAATAACTTGTTTATAGAAGGGAATTAAACTGAGGTAACCAAATACACAATCTTAGTCTCGACATGTAAAGTACACCTTTTAGAAACTGTAGGTTTAGACAAGATTTCAGTAGCACACGAATATAATTTGTGGTTTATTTATTTCATGTCATTAACGATATTACATCACGTGACCCTGACTATTATATGCCTTGTGTTCTATATTTTACTCTCTCCCAGGACGTTTTCCTATGTTTTTCCTTTTTCAAGATATAAAATCTGCAGGGTAGAGATGCTTTGATCATTAAAAATGTTCACATTTTATTGTTTGTATATTTGTATTTAGCGCCCTTGTCTGTTTTTAAATCAATATGTTTACTTGTATGAGGTATATGTACTCATGTTAGACATGGGCTACGTCTGACATCACATATGCAATGCGTATTTCGTGTGCATTTCTTTAGCAAAATGTGTAAAATTGAGGAAGACTAGTAAAAAGAACATCCGAATAATATTAGAACCAACTCAATGTTAGACGCTTTTTCCTTTATCAAATGGTGCACCGAATGGGAGCTCTGCTTAAACACTAAAAAAGAGATGATTTAGAATCAAGTAATTTAATCACATTTTAAAAATATGAGGCATCCTCTGAAACAAATCTTAACTACTAACAGCAATTCTGAATATGAAAGTTAAAATATATTTGTTGGCATCAAAAATAAATAAATAAATAAATAAAATAAAATAAAATCTAGATTTAAAAACATTCATCACAATATACGGTAGCAAGGGGTTCCAGCCATAGCAACTGTAGACAAGTCCAGTAATATGTATCCCCTCTGGCTTCTGACAATAAATAATAATAATAATAATAACAACAATAATAATGTTCCAGTAATTGTTACTATTTACAACTTCATATAGTCATATATAGTGACATAAATATTATAGCAGTTGTGTCGAAATTAGTAGTTGTTTTTATTTTTGTCTTTAACAAGCTCAACTGGTATATTCATTGGCCTACTCTATGGTGTCAGCATCCAGGCCAATCCCAGGATATGAAAACACTCTTTGCCCATGAACCCTGCAGATCTGCTAGTTTACTTAAAAAGCCTACACTTAAAAACTGAGTGAGTCTAATTGCAAACCTAATAGATCCATTGAATGGTTTTGTTTTGATTTGTGTTTTTGGTGCAACACAAACAAAAACTACAAACTTCGATAAAGTTGTGTTGGATAGAGATCATGATAAACTGGTTGCGGGCAGAGAGAGAGGCATCCTGATCCATGCTATATACATATGATAAAGCACTCACTGTACATGTGAGGTGAGGAAAGTTGAATTACGTTTGATGATTAAAAATGTTAACCCTGCATGCAGACTGCCATTATCTGTCCGCTATCACTTAAGCATTCAAATTGGATAATACAAATAAAAAGATTCCAAATGGAACTCAGTTTTTAGTAAATCAGTAAAGTTCTTCAAGATTTGTTATGGATATGGTGACTGTTTCAAAAAAATCTTCCAGAAAGCATGTGAGCCAAAAGGCAGTTCATTTCGAAGTTGAGTTAGCAAGTAGTGAAATTCAAGGCTCATTCAAGGCTGTCTGTTTTAAATCTCTCTGCCAGTTTGATTTTCTGTTGCTCTTCATCGGAAATCTGTAAAAGTGGATGCTCAAATCTTTAACAAACACTTTGTGTTCTCTGGCACAAGGCAGCTTCCTGGGATTCTGTTTATAACATTGAAATAGCAAAGAACATCATTCTGCAATTCACACATGACCTGAACATAATAGTGAATTTATTTTGTTTTGCCAAACAGAAGAATTTGTCTTGCTGGATAAGCTGAGTGTTGACATCACAAAACATGGGGTCTATTGTAAGCCTGTTCTATAACCTTGGAGCTTATCCTAAGCACCCTGCTATAGCCTTCACTATTTGAAATACCAACAAGTAGCCTGCACCTTTTGATCAAAGTAGGTGAGATGTTTGCTCAGGTGTTCAGCGAGATAATATGTGTAGTATCAACGAGACCTCTCAGTGATTTATAAGCCAAGTTTTAGCATTTTACAATTGATGCCAAATTTGACTGGGATCCAATGAAGGTGTATATAAAATAGAAGTGATGTGATCATGTCTACAATTTTGGTAAGGATTGTCAGTGCTTCACAGTTCTGGACTAATGAAATTTGTTTGGGCTTGAAGCTCCGATCAGGACCACATTTCTTGTAATGAAAATGACAGTTCAGCACTATCCTTCGGGTTTTAATAATGGGTAGGACAATTCTCAACCTAATTTTAATAATTTTAGCAAGTTTCTTTTAAAGCTAGTTCAATAGTTGTTTATTTTATTTGATGCAGGCCAGAAAAAGGACCCTTCTAAAATTCAGTGACATCTTTTTTGTTATTTAAGAAATGAGAAGGTACTCACTGTATCCATGAGGGTAAATAACATGTCGCCAGCTGGAATATAAATCACTGCAGTAATTATCCAATCAAAGTATCTTGCCTATTTGCTCTTTTAAATACTGGTCGCAACTTTTTTTTTTTCATTTTTTTTGAAAGGCAGCATATTTAGGAGTCCTCACGTTAGATCAGCCCTGGTCACTGTACATTTAATTTGTTAGTTATTTTCAAAAACATTTTGAATATATTTACACTTAAATTTTTCTCATAAATCAGTCACAGTCTCAGTATGATGGGGCCTTTGGATTTTTTTTCTCCCTTAATAAAAACCATTTAAAAACTGCATTTTGTGTTTACTTGTGTTGTCTTTAATATTTAAATTTGTTTGATGATCTGAAACATTTAAGTGTGAAAAACATGCAAAAAATAAAAAAAAAATAAAATAAATCAGGAAGGGGGCAAACACTTTCACACCACTGTATATGCCTAAAAATTCACTCTATAGCTTTTTTGAGGGACAAAACAGTCAAAATTTCAAGCATAATGTAATAGCCTATTTTATGTATTTTTGATAATA
>JBCNYH010000023.1:25133965-25149428 GCA_039654325.1 Tandanus tandanus | reverse complement strand
GGATCATATTGATGAGAATAAGTAAACAAACAACAATATATAGTAATAACAAAAATAACAGTCTCAATATTTAGTGTTATATATTTAGTCAATATTAACCTTTTACTTTGATTACAGCATTTAACCTTTCAGGCGTCGTGTTCACATATTTTTTAATTTCTTCACTCGTTAAATCATTCTATATGGTCTGAAGTTCATTCATGCTATGGTAAAGTCCAAAAAAAAAATTTTATTTTTTTTTTTCTGAAAAATTGGTATTTTCAGTGTTTTTGTTTATTAACCATAATTTTACCTCAATAAACGTGTCAAAATGATTTTTTTGGTTCTCGTTGCCTACAATTGCATTGTTCAATACATTTTCACCAAAACATTATAGAGAAGTAATTTTTTTACTTCTTTTTAATAAGAGCCCTTTTAGACAAAAGTGGTGGTGTATAATCTTCACTGCACACTACTGTATACACACACACACACACACACACACACACACACACACAAAGTGTGCAAACTGCTAAATGAGCAGCATTCAGATGAATTGGATAAAAAAATATATATATGAATGTGTGTCTGTGTATGTATATATGTCTACAAAATATGAAAAAAGTGAGTGGCGCAACTGAGTGCAAATGGTGCGATAGATGCACAAATGAGCAGTCACCCACTGCTTACAGTCTGGGTGTGTGTGTGTGTGTGTGTGTGTGTGTGTGTATGATTCCACAGTTCCAGTAGACATGAGGGAGGGGAGAGGGGGTATGAGGTCAGCTGTGTTCACTTACAGGTCCTTGGCAAGTTTCTAATGTACATTAAACCGAGCATATGGGATTTTCTTTGTCTGAATTGCAATGCAATCACATCTTTTTCTTTTAATAGTCAGTGTACACAAATAAGCAACAATTAAATAAAAAAGCTAACAAAATTACAAAAAGAATGTGTGAAAAAAGTTTTTTTTAATTTCCAGGATGAGATGATTTACAGACTTGCTGAGTGAGAAGATGTACCTTAGCTTCTCTTTGACACTGACGCTGACGACACTTTTGTCTTTTTTTATTGCTTCCACCAAATTTGGGTTTGTCTATGCAGTAATCACATGTTCCACAGTCTGCTTTGGCCACACAGCCTTTACATCGCCCACAGGAGCGTCGAAACTTCCTTAGCAATTCCTGCAGGAGACATAAACACAGATGCAACTAAGATGCGGTATGCAGCCTGTTTCAGTTGCTCCTGCCCTTCCCGTACTTTTTCTTACTTTAACTTTTTTTTCCTTGTACTTTTTATTTTATTACTTATAAGTAACTGCCCTCTCAGTATGTGGGTCGAGAAAGTTTTTGTACTTTTTAGCGCTGCGGAACAAGCCAAAACCTCTTATTTAATTTTAAAAATATTTAAAAATTTTATTTAATTTTTTTATGCGCAAAAGCAGACATTGGACACCCTGAGCTACTGCAATATCAGCTACCAATTTACAGCACAAATTAGTAAAACAAATTGTCTTTTGCTTTCAATTTAATCAGCTGAGGAATTACAGACAGATTTCATCTGCAATGCCTGGGCTACTCAGTTGAGAATTGGTGGATTATACAAATAAAATTTATTTGAATAAAAATATTAATCACTAGAAAGGAAGTTAAAACCAAACTTAATAAAAGCTTGCACACATAGTTTGTCTGTTTCTATTAAAACACATTCGGTTTCATGAACCAGCAATTTCTCTGCACATGGGGACGACATTGCAATGCGAAAAGTCAAATGGTCACTCCAAGATTTAAAAAAATTTGTTAGCATTTAAAGTTTTCCTGTAAATAATACACAGACTGGTCCCAAATGGCTTGCTAAAGTAACCACAACCGTAGTATTTTCCCCATTTTGTTGCCTTAAGCCCTGTAATATAATTTTTTCCCCTTGAATTGTATGTATTGAACCTAAAATAATCCAACTAAGTGAAGTGAAACAGATTCTTTAATTTTAAGAAATAAAAAATAAATCTGGTGCGTGCATATGCTTTGATGCTAAAAATGTGCAGAAAAATATGAAAACAAACAATGGCATATAGAATGTCTGCTGTAATAAAGTCTAAAGGAGGCCAAACTAAATACTGAAAACAAACAAACAAAAAACAACCCTTAGTTTTTCTGTTGAATATTGTTTTACATTTGAGTAATTTGTTCAATTAGGAAGTGGTTAGCACATCCACCTAACAGCAAGAAGGTCCTGGATTTACATTCTAGGCTCGTTGACGGCTACTCTGGGTGAAGTCTGCATGTTCACCCTGTGCATTTGTGGGTTTCTTCCAGGTATTCCGTGTCCAACCCAAGGACAAAGACATGCACATTAGATTAGTCGGCTGTTCCAAATTGCACCTAGGTATGAGTGAGTATGAATGCTTAGTGTGTTTTGGCCCTGCAATGGAGAGCTGCTCAGGGTGTAAATTAATAAGTTAATAATTTGTTCAATTATCCTTCTTCAACTAACAAAAACAAAAAAAATCTTAATTGTTGTAAACTTTTAAAAAAATATTTGAATTTCTGTCAACTGTTCTAACAAATTTGTTAAGCATGTAAATAAATAAAACATTTTTGTTTTTTAACAAATTAATTATTATTTCTATAAAAAAAAGATTACATTGACCAGGAAGACAGTCTAGACACTGCGAATGTTGTAACTCATTATTATAGGTGGAAACGGCTGAGTTTTTTAATGGAATATCTACATAGGTGTACAGAGGCCTATTTTCAGCAACTGTTATACTTATGTTCCATAGTGTACATAGTGTTAGCTAATCCAAGATTGTCATGTTAAAAGCCTAATTGTTCATAATAAACCACATTTGCAATGATGTAAGCACATGTAAAAACAATCAAGAAATCATTTAGGCGAGTTGAGCATCTGGAAAGAAAGAAAAATAAATAAATAAAAAAGCATTTGTGGGTTTGGCTAAAAATTGCCAGACATAAAACTTTCTTCTAAAATTTGTCAGTCTATATGTTCTGAGAAATGAAGGATATTCCTTGAGAGACAGGATAATAATAATACATTATTCAATAGAATAATAATAATTAAAAATAGTACCCACAAAACACCAGTCTCAACTTCAGCAGTGAAGAGACAACGACTGGATGTTGGCCTTCTAGGCAGAGTTGCAAAGAAAAAGCCATATTGCAGACTGGTCAGTAAAAGGAAAAAATTAAGATGGACAAAAGAACACAAAAATTGGACAGAAGAAGAAGAACTGAAAAAAAGTGCTAGGGATCGAGGAATTCAAGTTGGGGGAGTAAATCATTTGTAAGGCACAGAACAAATGAAAAGATGCTGGAAGAGTGTTTGATGCCATGTGTTAAGCTTATTGGGGAAATGTGATGGTCTCAGGGTGCTTTGGTGGTGAAAATTGGAATATTTGTACTGGGTAAAGGGATCTTAAACAAGGAAGGCTGTCGCTTCATTCTGCAACACCATTCCATACCCTGTGGACAGCGCTTAATTAAACCTGGTTTCCTTCTACAATGACCAATATTACAATTCCATTACAATACCAAAACTATGCAAGAAATATTTAGAAGTATATATATATATATATATATATATATATATATATATAAATATCACACAGTAGTGTGCACTGAAAATACCCATTTTTCCGTGTTTGTGTGATAGAGACATTTGTAATTTTTCGTGAGACTATTACCTTTCAGACTTTTCTCTTTATCTTCCAACCAACTATTCTTTACTTGGTATGGAGCAACTTTGTGCACACAATTTCCTCCAGGATCAATAAAGTATTCTGAATCTATTTCCTACACACAATGTGCCTCCCGCAATCTCGCCCACGTATTATAATATAAAAATATTTCATCATTGGTTATTCCAGTGTCAGTGAACTTACTGCTCAGACCAGACATGAGTAGATCTTCGATTTCTTCTATTGATTATTTTTCCTGTCTCGCGGTTTCCATCTCTCCCACCATCACTAGGTTGTGGTATATATGTCGGCAGATTGAATCCTGTTTCAATGCTTGCTTGCAAAAATTAGCGCCCTGTCGTGCACAAGGTGTTGACTGGCTGACAGGCTTTCCTTTTTCACCCTTTAAGCATTTCTTTACTTTCCTTTTAAGTCTTTCTTTATTTAGAAATGCGCTCGTTTAATGATGCTGGTAAACTTGGAATAATGTGAACCAGAAAGACGAACATATCAGAAAGACAGAAAAGATTTGTATGAAATATGCCAAGAAAAAAACAAATACCTGGACGTAAACTGGGCTAGAGGTAGAGGCTGTGGCAGAATGCGATGCCAAGCTAAAGAATAAGACTAAGTTATGGCTGCAAAAGAGCATAACGATTTCAATACACAATGTTAAAAATGGTGACGCTGAAACTTGAGGATTTTGTGTGATTTTGGTGCCAGGACCTCATAGACTATATATGGGGACAATCTATACTTCTAGGGGCAGGAAGGCGATTGAGAAACATGCATTTTCAGCAAAACACAAGAAACACTTAATAACCAGGTAATCTGTTCCATATTAAATATACTCAAGTATATGGATTACAATAAAGAAAATCATGTATACATGAATATTAAATTTTCTTCTGTTTACACATTTTAGCTATAAATCTGTGCCAGAAAACACTCTGAAGTGCAAATAAGGAGACAGTAGGGGGGAAATAATTCAAAAACATTGTACTAAAGAGCTTCAAAACATTTTGGCTTCCTTTTAAACCTGTCAGTGTACCCATGGTGGGCCACCCAAATGTAGTCATTAATTCCTACCTGCCATTAGTCCACATTCATTGTTTAACATGCAAAAATAAAAATAAACCCATGGGATCCCCCATACCCCCTGGCCACTTTCAGTCTTTTTTTCCAAAACCCCACTCTCATGCCTGATATTATTAAAGTATGTAATGTGTATGTAATATGTAATGTGTGTTTTGCGCATTTACTTATGGGAGTTGATGATGCTGGAGGAAGCTTGTAAACCCGAATGATTACGAACATTGTACACACAGAACAACATGGTCAATTTATTAGGCATAAAATGTTTTTTTTTTTTTAAATACCGTTTCCCCTAACCAGACCGATTCATTGTTTTTCTTTTGTCATGTGAAAAAAATACATTATGAACTTATTCGAACGACCTCTCAGTTTTGTGATCGATCAGATTTTTTTTATGTGTCGAGGCGCTTGCCATCTGGTTATCTTGTTGACCAACGGAGTCAGCTATGAGCACTTCATACATAAACACAAAACACAGCATTTCTTTATTACGCTAGGCAGAAATAGCTAAGTTATAACAGGCGGTATTTCCAAAGATCTCCAAGACAGCCAATGCTTGCTGCATATTTTCCTACTACACGGCAACTAATTGGTAATGAAAATCTCAATATTTATGCATTACGTAATGTACACTAACCCCGGATTTACACTGGGGCACGATGTCCAGAATGTCTGTGAGTAAACCAGGAGCACGATGTGGAGCACACCTGGAGCACGATCAGGGAATAAATAGACAGCTCGTCTCCAGGAGATGAAACTTGAAGGATTCATGTTGCCAAGCTCAGCAAGACCCCCTACGATGGCGCATCAAGGTCTGTTACACTCTGTTAAGCTCTACTGCACTTTTCTGCGCTTCCCACGTTCTATCACAAGTGGTATCAAATCATAATAATCGTGGCAAAATTTTTGACAGTCAAAAATTTTACCACGATCAGTGCGATCATCCCGAATCCACCAAGTTCCCTCTAGATCAACATGATTCTCTCAAATCGTGGAGATCATGGACATCATGCCCCAGTATAAACCCAGGGTTAAAGGTCAACCACGGACCCAATAATGTTTACAGAGTTTACTATATTTGTATGGTTTTTGTATAGTCTTTACACAATGTGTAAAAAATATCCCTCATTTCATAAACCAATGCATTACCAGGAGTTTCATATTCATATTTGACCAAATTTGATAAATAACATTCTGTCCACTGATATAACGATCGCATCAAGTAACGTATGCGGTTTCTAACATATTACAAGTGCACATGCCACCGGTATGCAGCCTGTTTCAGTTGCTCCTGCCCTTCCCGTACTTTTTCTTACTTTAACTTTTTTTCCCTTGTACTTTTTATTTTATTACTTATAAGTAACTGCCCTCTCAGTATGTGGGTCGAGAAAGTTTTTGTACTTTTTAGCGCTGCGGAACTTTTACTTTCATGGAGAGTTGGGACCGCAGCGCCGCAACTACACACCGTGCACTTTGTTTACTCCGCGGATCAGCTGATGATCAGATTTAAAGACCTGTAGATCAGTCATACTTTGGTGCTGATGTTTCTCTTACAGTTCCTGAGAACAAATCTGTATCTGCTCAGATGAGAAGGAATTTTGTATGAATTTTTTTATATAATACATGTTTTCAAGCAAACCGACAGAGTGTGAGTGAAGGTTGAGGAAAACTAATCTGAAGATCTTCGGGGAAATCACTGAATAAAATGGGCCTTTTCTCCTTAACCAGTTACTGTTCAAAATTATTAGGCAGCAATAAAAAAAAAAAAACATTAAAAAGATTACTCTGATGGCTGCAAGAAGCAAGTAATAATTAACTCATTGCTCATAACCCAATGCACAGTCACCAAGTAAATGACCAAAACTTTTGTCCACAAAATCTTGTAATTTCTTATCGTGTTAATTTGGTAAGCTTGATACCACGAGCCATTTTATGCATTATTGTGATCCTATGCTCAGTTCTGTTAACCCACATGATCACTGATGTCACAGTCTTTTCTCAGAAACAGCAGCGCTTTCATGAGTGATGATACAGAATATTTCTGAGGTGCTGTATGATGTGTCTTTGAATCTCCTGCTAATCCTGACTTGACTGCATTTTAAAATCATGAGAGCTATAGCTTCAAAATTTCCTCTTATCCTGGCTCACATGAAGAGATAAACAGTCTGTCTGATGACCACGCACAAGGAAAACTTACCTCACTGTTGTTTTCTTCAAAAAATGATGACTGATCATCTGAGTCACTATACTGTGGAATAAAATGTGATTATAGCGCAAATATGCATATAATTTTTTGTTTATAAATAAAGTAAAAAACTGTAAATATTTGATATCAATTTTACCTTAGATTCCTTAAAGTCTGGCAGTGATGTCTGAAAAAGAATTGGAAAGAATGGTAGCATACAGTAATGCACACATATTTCCCTAAAATCTAAACCTGTAGCAGAACCAGTTCCATATTTCCAACTACAGCATTTCTTTAACGTCACTGTTAATCGGTTAGGGGAATTATTATAATTATTTAACAAAAAATATGCAACAGAGCAATCAGAGGTTGTTTATCTTACCTCGCTAAACATGTGACAATATACTTTTAGGAAATCTTCCAAAGCCATTAATTCAAATAATATTTTAGCAAAAATTTAATAGAACTACAGCTATTTTATACAGCTGTTTTAAGATAAAAAAAAATATATCATTATATAATTATATAATAGTTAAAATATACAACTAAAAGAAAAACATCTCAAAAATAATCTTTTGCTGCTAAACGTGATGCATGATCACCATATTTGTGGGTTAAAGTCTTTAAACTGCTTTATAGAATGAACAGGAGCAGCACAGTGGTTAGCATGTCCGCCTTAGAGCAAGGAGGTCCTGGGTTTGATTCCCGAGCTCGGGTGTTTATGGGAATTTCTATGTTCTCCCCGCGCTTGGATGGGTTTCCGCCGGGTACTCTGGTTTCCTCCCACAGTCCAAAGACATGCACATTAGGCTAACTGGCTGTTCCAAATTGACCCTAGGTGTGAATGGTTGTGTGTGTTGGCCCTACAGTCTGGCGAGCTGTTTAGGGTGTACCCCCAAGTCCCTGCTGCAGAGAATCCCCCACAACAGGCTGCTGCCACCTCCATGTTTTACTGCAGGTATGGTATTTTCTGGATGGTAAGTTGTATTGGTTTCATGCCAGTTATATTGTTTCACACTGAAGCCAAATAATATGATAAATTTTTTCCATTTGGCCTCAGAATATTCAAGGCCTCTTTGTAGCCTCTCTGGCCTCTTATCCGGTTTGGACAAACAGCCTGATCCAGGCAAAGTCCTAGTAGTATCAAAGGCTATGCACTTCTTGATTACGGATTTACTGTGCTATATATGTGATGTACATTATGGGAATAAGAAATGGTTTATAGCATGATATGAAGTTTTGATCATATTGCACAGCCCTGGCAACTTTATAAATGTCTGATTGGCAGTTTGTAGTACAGGTCTTTCATGTGTCTATAATAATAATGGTAGTTATGAAATGTAGATGAAAAAAGGCATCATTTGAATGCATGTGGAAATAAAATGTAATGATTTTTATATAATTTATGGCATTCATTTACAAACGCTTTTTCATTGCCCCGTGGAAACCCTGTTAGCCATGTTGGATGCCACTAGATCCAATTGCCTGGCTTGCAAAAGTTTGAGAACCCCTGACCTAACACATTTACCTTTACATGTGTTGAATGATAAAGGGGCAGCATAAATCTGTAAGCATAAATTCTAAAACATAACACCGCCACTGCTGGACAATGTTACTATGGTACGCATTTTACATGATTAAAATAAGGTAGGGGGTTAATTTTAATTATAATTAATATTTCTCTTTTGGGCTGGAGGGGTGGGATCTACCAATAGTAGAAGGGATGCATATCCCTAGAAAATTCTAGAGAAATGTGTGCTTACCTTGGACAGTGCATTAGTAGTTTTAAATCTTTCTGTTCTCTGCAGAAAAATTATTTAGGATTAACACATTGACTTTCCACACATTATATTAAAATATTCACAATTAGTAGTCCTGCAATTATCAATCAACTTTTGATGTACCATGTTAAATACTGAAGCTTTCATATTAACAGAAACCCTAAGTCAAGGCATTAACAGTGCTATTATACGTACATTAACTTCTGCCCCACACTGTGCCAGAGGAAGAACATCATCTGCCCTCCCCTGGAAAAGAGAGAGAGGGGAACAAGATGATGAGTGAAAGTACAAAATAAAAAACAATCTCCTCTATTACTTCAGCAATCTTTATCACCTTGAGGGATGGACACAAGCACTTCCTTTTATAACATCTAATAGGTCTCCGGTACTGAGGGTTCAGTTTTCCATTCCTACAACTTGCACAAGTCCCACAGTCTTCAGTGAGCCGGCAAGCTCGACAAAACCCGCAGGGAAGCCACTGAGAACAGAGTTAAAGGTTACATCTGCATCTTAAAAAATAAGTAAAAATTAATACACTAAGGACATAGCATTACTTACTTTTCTAAATGTAAATGTTGCTGTCATCTTTAGCTACACAAAGGGAGTGGGAGACAAACAAAATGCAGTCTAAATTTTAAAAATGTATCTTAACTAGAGATCCAACTGCCTACTTTTCTTGCAAAGGCCCTCCCGTGAACACTGTCCTATTTCAGGTCATACCACAGATTTTTCAATTGGATTTTCAGGTGCGGACCCTGGCTGGGGTATCCCAAAACTTTTATCTACTTCTGGTGAAGCCATTCCTTTGTTCATTTGGAGACATGCTTTGGGTTGTTTTGGTGCTGAAAGGTGAAATTCCTCTTTATTAGGGGTCAAAGCTCTAGCAGGGCTGGAAACCCTATTGTTGTATCCTTTTACTTCTTGTAATTTTTCTATGTTCCCAAATGTGCTGATTAATAATGAACCAAATTTACTAGCTACCATTCTAAATAGAAAGTCTTAAATATTTCGGCCATAATAAATGCTATCGACATGAAACTTAAGACTCTTCTTTGGGATGATTCTCTGATACTCTAGATCAAATGTGGCAGACACTGGCTATTAAGTGGGGGGGGGGGGGGTATTTGATACAAATATGTCTATACAAGTCTATATCTCAAGTGTGGTTCACCCGATTTGAAGAAACCTGGTGGGTACATTCTAGGGCCACTCCTGTGGCGACCCCTACAAGGGCGTTATGACTGCTAAGTGAGCGTGGCCTATCACCCTAACACTTACACTGTTTAAAGGTCACAAGTTGGATTAGAGTGAACACTCCATGCCAACTTTCAGTTTTAAGAGCTTTTCCCAGTTCATGAATTTCTTTAAAAAAAAAAAAAAAAAAGAATAAATTAATTTTAAAATAAATAAATAAATAAATTCATATCAATAACCCTTTCTAAGAAATGCAACCATGCCAAACCTTAGAGCTGTACTACAAATAGTTTTCTATATATAAAATTTTAAACTTACCCAAAGAAGCCCAAATTTAGGTCTTTTTGCCAAAATTTACTTTTGCATTTTAAGTCACACCAAGCCAGGGTTCACTGTGAATAAGACTGCAACTTTTATTGCATGTAAAGCTGTATATAACACATCCGAGTAAAATTTTAGTGGCATAGAATAGATTTTGAATTGAGAAACTTTTAATACATTTAAAAATTAAAATTTGAGAGTTTGTATTTTTTTGCAGACTCGGAAATTAAATACGGTATTCGTTGTGTATTTAAATATCTTTATGCGAATGACCTCAATTGTGTAATTAGCAAAGATTTATCTTTATCTGAAAATTTCTAATATTGATTAAATAATCTTCGTACCTTTTATAACAAAACTACACCATGTATGGCTTTAAAAATGACCCGAACGATGATTCCTGGTTGCAGGCATGTCATTGGCAAATTTCAAAATAAGTGAATTTTTCAACTGGTTCTTAGTACCCAAAACGAGGGCACGTAGTGCCCAAGGGGGGGTAGGGATTTAGGAGGGGAGTGTGTCCCCCACCAAGGGTCAGAACTTTTGCAGTTTTTAGGGAAATGGTGCAATTTGGTGAGCATTTACACAAAAAATTCAAGTGCTGTATAGTGAGTTTAGAACCTTTTGGGCACTTCAAAGCATTCATTTACAAAGCATTATAAAAAAAAATTTGTAATGCAGTGAAAATATTTGTATATTAAGGCCTAATGTAAATCAAAATATGCAACACACAAAAATATGCAAAAGAAAATATTTTTAAATTCTTGTAAGGACTAGTAAAAAAATAAGTTAATTTCTACCCCTGTTGTGTAATAACTGGGTCTTGAACTAAAATAAATGATATACTAGATCATCAGATTCTAAATTAAAAAAAAAAAAGTTTGAATACAAATAAATAAATAAAACATTAGGCCTAGACTAAATTACTCTCCTTCTTGCGGTCCTACCGCTATATGTGCTTTGCGATCGACCATGGAAGTCAGACTTTTATGCTCGGTGACTGCAATGCCACTGGCTGTTTGCAAGTAAACAGGACTTATCCCATACGTAGTGTCTCGTTTTCTTGTTTCTTCTCTCCGTTGAGAAAAAGAATTGCTGGGTAGTTGATAATTAGACCATTTCTCGTACAATTTTCTGGCATGGCCTTTAGCATTGATGTGGTCTATGAGCGACCCTCTGTCACCATATTTTGTCTCCTCTTCGCATAACATACATCTTGCTTTACCGGCCACATCAAGCTTCTGATAAAATTCTCCAACTGTAGTGGTTAACTCGTGGTTGTCATACGAAATGTTCATAGGTTTCGCCAACCACTCCCAACGTCACTTAATCCGGCACTCACTGTCCACCTCTCTAGCCCTGTTTTCTTGTTTCCTGTCAATAATCCTCGCCATCTAACAAAAGTTTAATATCAAATCAAAGTTCTGTGTTCCCGCGACTTTACAAATGGCGGTATGTGTGGCCTCTCCATAGGTATAAAGACACAGATACGAATTTGGTCCATTTTTAGGCACGTCAAGCGGAATCTTAAAGCAGTGTGAGTGGGAAGCAAGTCTCAGCTGTCAACTGTTTGTGATATAACTCATGATACAATAATGAAAAGCTGCCTTAATTAATGTGTATACAAAATAAAATGTATAATAAAAAAAATAATAAAATGTTTTTCTCCTTGAATTTAGACAATTCACGTGGGTGTCAAATTTTATTCTCAATAAGCGAATTTTCACGGATCCACAACCAAAAGACAGGCCTATGGTTGTTTTTCTTTTGTTTTAAACTTAAGTGTAAGCACTACATGATAATTTTTTTTAAAGTATTTTTTCCCCCTTTTTCTTAAGCATCAAATCTTTAATTTTTAAAATTGAATATACTTCAACCCAGCGAGTCTGTAGGAGCCATTTTGAGAGGGGGAGGAAAACATACATGGTCAACACACCAATGGCTTTTCCACTCAAACCAAGTTCATCAAAACCACCAAGGTGAAAAATCCAGAGAAAATTGTGCCATACAAGAGCATCATATGATGCCAATCCACAAAGTAAGTCGAATTATTTTTTCCATTTTACAAGGCAGCTATCTATACAGCTAGCTCCACACAAAGAGTTACCTGTCCTGGTGTCCAGAGTGATTTTGTTGCAAAATCATCACTTATGAATCTGGGACTAGCAATGTGGATTGTTTATTTTTCAAATTCATTATCTACAGAGCTGTCATCCAGTCTTTGGGTTATGCAGGCCGAACGAGGACTTAATCGGGCAGATCTTGAGAAAAGGTTGGTCAAATGGACCCTTCACCTTGACTAAAAGTTCTAACTGAAGAAAAACAGCCCCAATGATCCTGCCACCACCTGCTTTACCATGGGTTTGGGCCCATTCTGGTGATGTGCAGTGTTTTTATTTACTTACTTATTTATTTTAAGCAAAACATACCTTCTGAAATAATGGCTAAAAAGTTTAACTTTCATTTCATCATACCATAAATTTTCCCTACATGCTTTTGTGAGACTTAACAGAGGTTTTTGTGAATTTGGCTTCTTTTATTCATATTTAAAACACAAGACTGTTGTCATATGCAGTATACAACTAGTACTTATCAGAAATTCCTGCAGCCCCTTTAATGTTGCTCCATGGTTTATGTAATTTGTTCTGTATCCTTCTTCTGACTGAAACTTTCAACAATGAGATGCCTTTAATGCTTTGTGAGCTCTTAGTGGACCATGGATTTTGTTGTAAAATGAAATGTCGGCAAAATACTACTAGAAAAGTGGGTCAGACTCCTATTTAATAATTTTCGAATGTGACTGCTTAATTTTTCCTAAAGGATCAAGTCGTAGGTCATATTAAAGGTGGAAAATGTTCTGAAAAGATTTTATTGGTCTCATTTTTTAACATCATTTTGACAGCCTGACATTTTAACAGGGTTCATAGAATTCCAAAGAAGAGGACCTGTGTCTGTGGTTCAAAGGGCTAAATTTCAAACATCCACCCAAACGTCCATACATCCGCTATTACCACTTTGTGGAGGGAAACCAAAATTAGAACATCCATACCCAGAGAAACTTACCAGAATAACCAGCTACCATATCAATCTGACCTGACAGCCTCACAAAGAAAGCAATGTGACCATTTTACAAGAGCCTCTATTCCCATATATTTGCCTACTCTACATTTACATACCTACTGCCCCTCTACATTTTCACTGATTTGTGTTTAACATTTTTCAAGTTAATTACTCTTACACTTCCTGACACCTTCTCTGAGCACAATATACTACTCATACTGTATACGTATCATCACTGTGGACTTAATCATCATAACAGAAGTGATAAGACACAGTAAACAAAGATGATCAATGATTGTTGTCATGGAAAATAATTTCTGTAGTTTTGTGTTGGTTTTTCTCCTTATGTTTTATATTATTTAATTTGCCAGTAATGCTATAAATGCTATGATCATCATAAAAAAAAAGCAAATCTCAACAGCATATCCAGAAGTGCAGTAATCCATACAAATTACATCAATTTTAGTCCATAAAGTAAGGCCCTTCATCTTCAAGTATAAATTTATACAGGAGCAGGAATAGACATTCATTTCATTTTTTTTTTAATTTACAGAATTTCACAAATACCAAATTTCTTGAGTAAAGACTTATATTTTGGCTTGTTCTGTATCGAAACATTTTAGACTCACCTTTATCCCTCTTTTTGGCTTTCCTCCATCAAGAAATAATCCTGTTTTGAAGTCAAAGTTGGTAAGGTCTACGGTATTCCCCACAGATTTGAGCAGTTCAATCTTACTTCTCACTCTTTCACCGTCAGGGCTTAAAGGGGACATTAGTGGTAAACAGTAACACACAGACTTATAAAGGTGAACAGTAAAGAACACAGTAAGGTTAAGAGTAAGACAGTCAAGCATACCTTAAGTAGTACACATCTTTCTGTCCCACACTCGCACCAGAACGGCGCAGAACTGTTTTGCGCTTCCAGCCCTCTCCCAGAACAGGACAATCCTCCCAGCCTTCGTCGGAGCCGACCCGCCACTTTCTTTTCCTTTTCCTTAAAAAAGGGGCCTACATATTTATTTACCATAATAAGCTGAAAGGCCAAGGCAGCAATAGTCCCATTTCACGCGCTGTCTTTTCTGTATTAGACAGCAAAATCGATTTAACACCAGTATGAACGTACCTCACACCAACACCACCTCCACCTCCTCTTCCCCGGTAGTTTCTCTCACTCCCGGCTACACTGCCACTTCTCTCACTCTCTCCAGCCAGGCTTTCCATCTCAGCGTCCCTGATCCCATCCATATCCCAGCTCTGCGCATCGTCTTCATCCTCACAGTCCTCCTCTAGTGGCTCAAACCAGTCCACGGGAGGATCATCCAGGCTTTTTTCAGGCTCACTTCCACTCCTGGCTTCTCCAGCTCTGGCTTCAGGGAGATCTCTGACCTCTGTGCTGCTGAACACTGGCTTGTCTTCCTCTCCTCCTTTCTCCATCACTGAGTAGTGGTGTTACAACCTGGGTTATCCTACATAAAAATCACCACACAGAAAGGCTTAAGTACAAATCAACATTTATACATCTACAGTCCCGTCACCAGGGATCCATAAATTCGCTTTATTGCTCTTAGAACTGTATAAAACTTTAGAATATGGAGACAGGGTTCTGTTCCTCTGCAACATTTCACCACTCAAACCGAGCTGCTAGCTCATCCCGCTGACTGGCTGTTGGGTTTTATTACATTAAACAACGAAGCTAACGCTTATCATCTTAAGAACCAAAATGCTGAACAATCGTGTAATCTTACCTTGTTGTTTAGCTGTGACAGGTTTAAAAACAAACTAATTAAAACGCGCTGCTCGCTGAGCCACGCTTAAAGCGTTTAGCATTAGCATTAGCATTAGCATTAGCATCAGCTAGCCAATTGTCTAAAGGTGAGCCGGGAGATGAAAAGGCAAGAAAAAGTTATCGGATACACAAAAGTGGTGACATTACAGCTTTACAGTGAATCACAATACGAAATGTTTATACGTTCAAAACAACAGATTACACGCGTTTCACTAACACATCCGATAAGAATTCAAAATAACCGGAAGCGGAATTTGTTTCTGTGTGTTTTTTTTTTTTTTTTTTTTTTTTTCACTCGGGTGCATGGTTTCGAGTGGGGTCAAATCAGTCTCTCCCACAGAGCTCTACACAAACAACGGGAAAGGCAA
>JBCNYH010000023.1:25110730-25125980 GCA_039654325.1 Tandanus tandanus | reverse complement strand
AAAATCAGCAATGGTTCTTTTACATGCCTCTCACCACAGACAGTGAGAGACATGGCTGGCCTTTGATAACCCAGTTAATAAATTCTTTATTAAATTTGTTTTTACTATGTAATGCTGCTTTGCCACAATGTCAGTTGTAAAAAGCGCTATACAGATAAAACTAAATTGAAGTGAATTCTGCAGGTAAAAGAAAAAAATATGATAAATGCTTGCATACATAATATATGTCTTTGCACATCAAAATACACTATTATCTTCTTTGTGAAGAAAAAAAAAGTAACAAATCCCCTCAAAAGGGGCGCCATTGTACTGCAAAAAGTGGGACTGGAGAGACGTTGAAAAAAAACAACAAAAAAAAAACAGTTAACGTGTAAGTGTTGAGTATTAAATATGCTGGGATATATACCATGTGTCCACGTATACAAGCAGACGTCTGTGTGGTGTATGTAAATGTAATGTACCGATGTGTCTAGTTATTTTATTCAGAAGTTCAGTAGTTTTTATGTGACTTGTTAGTTTAATACCTGTATAATGTTATTTTTGCTGGTATCTTGCATTATTGAAACTGACTATAAGACCATGTCCTATTCTCAGGATTTCGCACTGTCATGAGAGTGAAACGGACTATATATTGCGGTCCTTTCAAACAAGCAAACTATCAAACAGAAGATTGCAACTTTGTAATTCCATCCATTCATCTTAATTAAGCCACTTAATCCTAATTATGGTTGCAGGGAGGCTGGCACCCATCTCAGCCAACTCTGGGCGAAGGTAGGGTACACCCTGAACAGCTCGCCAGGCCATTGTAAGGCCAACACCCAACCCGAGAGCACGGGGAGAACTTGCAAACTCCACATAGAAACTCCCCAAGCCTGGTAATCTAACCCGGGATCTTCTTGCTGTGAGGCGAACGTGCTAACCACTACACCTCCAAGCCAGCCACTTTGTTAATGTAAGTAAAAATCACCTAATGATGAAAATATACATATTTTCAGTGTAACAGGACAAAGTTTCAAAGGCTTTCGTTTCATTTCAAGTATTGATTTATATATTTAACTGTTGCCCTAACATTCCCTTTGTAAAAAAAACACTGACCACCTGTTTCCTTCAAAAAGCCCTGACCATAAGTAGCAAAGTGAAAATTTACCTCATCATAGTAGTCATGTGGATGAGCGAGTGGTGACACATGTAAGGGAAGGTTCCGAATGCGTACAGAACAATGCCTCTCTGGAGATCTTGGCTGCACCTGACATCGCTGATGCCATGACTTCAGCTCATCTGAAATTGCCTGCTGTGGGAGAGCTATACTTGGGTGGTGAGGGTACGCTCTAAGTGATGGGGACCGGGACAGCTTCAGGTGGTGGGGGATCAGTCTGCCCCTTTGCTGGTATAGTGGTGTCTCTTTGTACCAGTAATCATAATCATCGGTGCAAGGAGAATTTCTTCTCAAATTTACATCATGACCTTTCCCCTCATCTATATATCCTCTGTATATCCTGGGACAAAGCTGGGCTGAAGAGTTTTTGTAGTAGCTGTGAGTTACATAGGACAGTGAGATGTGATTAGAGAAGTGATATCTGTGCTGTGCCTGGCATAATTGCTCTGGCTTAACCAAAAGCTCCTGGTATGGTGAGCTGGTGTAGGAAGGAGCTGACGAATGCTCAGATTTATTGTCCTTTGAGCTGGACTGGTGTAGTGGGTTTTCCATAGACAATGCTATAGGAAAGTAGTCTTGATTTGCCAAAATAACATCTGTCACTCTTCTTCTGGGACCCTGTGATCTGCTTCTGTCTTGCTCTGCATTATTTGGTGGAACACTACAGGGAGCTCTGTCAAAAAGCAGACAAATACTTTTATTAATATGAAAATAATTAAAATAAATGAGTCAGGGTAGGAAATATGACAAAATGCTTGTACATATGCAGATTAATGGGTTTGAATTGAACCCTGGTGCATTTGGCTCCTTGGTGCCATTTGCAGGGCAGGTAAGGAGTAGCAATCACACTGAAATGTGAATAAACACAACTGGCCAACAACTGTCTGAACTGCTTTCAAATGAAATCTAGCACAAGTTGATAACCTAAAGACCCAAATACAGAAAGTGAATGAAAGAGGCTTGTAAAAGTATTCACCAACCATGGCATTTTCCCTATTTTGATGCCTTACAACCTGTAATCTTAATGGGTTTTTTGTTGCATTTTATGAGAAGGACCTACACAAAATAGTCCAAATTGGTAAAGTGAAAAAAAAAAAAAAAAAAATCTTAAAAACAAACAAACAAACAAAAAAAAAACCAATTAAATAAAAAAATTAAAAAAGAGAAACATGCATGTTTATTCAACCCTTGCCTATAAAACCTCAATTAAGATCTGGTGCTACCAATTAACTTCAGAAGCCACACAATTATTAAAATAAGGTCCCAATCTAAAAAATAAGGTGCAATCTAAGTGTCACATGATTTCAGTATATATACACCTGTCCTGAAAGCCCTATAGTCTGCAACAGCACTAATCAAGAGGCAGCATTGTAGAAAAGTTTTGGACAAATCAGGGTTGTGTTATAAATATTAGAAACCTTGAATATCTCACAGAATCCATACAAAATGGAGTGCCGTCCACCAAAACCCACAGACTGGGCAAGTAGGGCATTAATAAAAGGGGCAACAATGAGACCAAAGGTAACCCTGAAGGAGCTGGAGAGCTCCACAGCAGAAACTGGTGTATCTGTCTACACTCCACAGAACTGGGATTTACAGAAGAGAGTCCAGAAGAAGAAAGGAAAGAGACTATCAATTGGCCTCGCAAAGGTTCTGGACCACCATCCGGCGCCTCAGGAGGGGGAAGCAGTTCTCCACAAATACTGTTTACAGTGGAAGTGGGGAGCTGCTCACCTCAACTGGGGATGTTGTCAGGAGGTGGAAGGAATATTTCGAGGACTTCCTCAATCCCACCAACATGCCCTCCATAGAGGAGGAAGACCCTGGGGGTTCTGGTGGGGGTCCGCCCATTGCTGGGGCTGAGGTTGCCATGGTAGTTAAAAAGCTCCTTGGTGGTCGGGCTCCGGGGGTGGATGAGATCCGCACTGAATATGAATATCTCAGGGCTCTGGATGTTGTAGGACTGTCTTGGTCGACACGTCTCTGCAACGTGGTAATCGGGGGCCGTATCTCTGGATTGGCAAACCGGGGTGGTAGTTCCCCTTTTTAAAAAGGGGGACCGGAGGGTGTGTTCTAACTATCGTGGAATCACACTCCTCAGCCTACCCGGGAAAGTCTATGCAGGAGTACTGTAGAGGAGGATCCGACCGATAGTTGAACCTTGGATTCAGGAGGAACAATGTGGTTTTCGTCCTGGCCGCGGCACTCTCTACCAGCTCTATACACTCTACAGGATCCTGGAGGGGGCATGGGACTTTGCCCAATCTGTCCACATGTGCTTTGTGGATTCAGAGAAGGCTTTCGACCGTGTCGATCGGGCTATCTTGTGGAGCGTGCTTTGGGAGTACGGGGTACCTGAAACGTTACTATGGGCCATTAGGTCTCTGTACCACCGGAGCCAGAGCTTGGTCTGCATTGGTAACAACAGGCCGAATTCGTTTACAGTTGGGGTTGGGTTCCACCAAGGCTGTCCTTTGTCACTGGTTGTGTTCATAATTTTTATGGACAGAATTTGTAGGTGCAGCCGAGGTGTTGAGAGGTACTGGTTTGGCAGCCATATCTCACCTCTGCTATCTCTGATATCTCTGCTGTCGCATCTCTGCCGGGACCTCCAGCTCTCATTGGAGCGATTCACAGCTGAGTGTGAAGCGGCCGGTATGAAAACCAGCACCTCCAAGTCCGAGGCCATGGTTCTCAGCCGGAAAAGGGTGGAATGCATCCTCCGGGTCTGGAATGAGGTCCTGCCCCAATTGGAGGAGTTCAAGTATCTCGGGGTCTTGTTCACGAGTGAGGGAAGGATGGAATGGCAGATTGACAGGCGGATTGGTGCAGCCTCTGCTGTAAAACGGGGCTTGTACCGGTCGGTTGTGGTGAAGAGGGAGCTGAGCCAAAAGGCAAAGCTCTCAATTTACCAATCGATCTTTTTCCAACCCTCACCTATGGTCATGAGCTTTGGGTAGTGAACAAAAGAACAAGATCGAGGATACAGGCGGCTGAAATGAGCTTCCTTCGCAGGGTGGCGGGGCTCTCCCTTAGAGATAGGGTCAGAAGCTCAGCTATCCGGGAGGTGCTTGGGGTAGAATCGCTGCTCCTCCACATTGAGAGGAGCCAGTTGAGGTGTCTCGGGCACCTGATTAGAATGCCTCCCGAACGCCTACCTGGTGTGGTGTTTCGGGCATGTCCAACCGGGAAGAGACCTCGGGGTCAACCCAGAACACGCTGGAGGGACTATGTCTCTTGGCTGGTCTGGGAATGCCTCGGTGTCCCCCCCCGGAAGAGCTGGTGAAAGTGGCTGGGGAGAGGGACGTCTGGACCTCACTGCTTAGGCTGCTGCCACCGTGACCCGACCCTGGATCAAGCGGAAGATGATGATGATGATGAGGCCAGAAGAAAGCCACTGCTTATAGGAAAAAGCTAAAAAAAGCATGTTTAGAGTTTGCCAAAAGGCATGTGGGAAACTTCCCATGCTATCGGGATGTTTTTCATCGGCAAGGATTAGGAAACTGGTGACAACTGAGGGAATGATGGATGGTGCATTTTTGACATTCAAATGCCTTATCCAGAGCGGCTTACAAGTTTATCGAATTTATACTTATTAATATTTATAATTTATCTAATTTAAACAACTAAGCAGTTGAAGGATAAGGGCCTTGCTCAAGTGTCCAACAGTGGTAGGTCAACCTTCTGATTAGTAATGCAGAGCCTTATCCACTGAGATCACTTCTCCACTCTTTAGACATCCTCTCACCTTGCAACATTTTGGTGAACAGTCTGGGTAAAAACTCTGCTGCTATCTCACGTAAACCTGACTTCACTGTATATCATCTGGGCCAACTGACTTTCTACTCTTCATCCTCTTCATAGCCATCCTCAAACCTCAAACCATCTCTCTCTCATTTACTTCATTCATCAGCTTTTTAAAATACTCTTTCCACCTTTCCAACACACTCTTCTCAGTTGTCAGCGCATTTCAATGTGCATCCTTTATCACCCTGGCTTACGTTACATCTTTTCCTGCTCGATCCCTCTGCACGGCCACTCATAATAAGTCATTTTCTCCTTCCTTTCTGTTCAGCTTCTCAAACAACTCATTATATGCCTCTTCCTTAGCTTCTGCCACCTCTTTCTTCACCTTCATTGCATTTGCATGTCTTCTATTCCTGTTTACGTTCTTCATCTCTCAGAGTGTCCCACTTCTTTTTCACTAATCTCCTTCCCTTGATGCTTTTCTGAACTTTCTAATTCCACCACCAATTCTCTTTGTCCTCCTTCTTGTCCACATGCCACCCTAAGAATTTTTCTAGCTTTCTGTAGCTTTCCAGTCATCCAGCATCCCCTCGCTGCTACCCAACACCTGTTTTATCTCCTTTCTGAATTTCACACTGCAGTCCTCCACCTTTAGCTTCTACCTCCTCTTCTTCACCACTAAAATCATCCTTCAGACTTCCATCTGATGCTATCTAACAACATTATCCCCTGCCTCCACCTTACAGTTAATCTCCTTGAGATTATGTCTCCTGCGTTGGACGTAGTCAACCACTGAGCTCCTTCCTCCACTCTTATATGTTGCTCTGTGTTCCTCCCTCTCCTTCACAGACACATAATTTTGCATGTGTTAATTTGACTGACACAGTTAGATTTTTTATTTGATTGTTTGACTTTATTCATCTTTATTCCTCTCTTTTATCTCTAAAGCATCAGCAAAATGTCAAATAACCCCTAATATCTGGACAGTCAGAAATGCCAATCCCTAAATTTCAAAACATTATGTATAAAAAGTGTGTTGGTCAAAAGCTAACATATAAATTACTGAGTCCATACAAAAACAGCAGTGTGAGCACTATAGCTTCCAACCAATACCGAAAAAGTAAAAATACTTTGACTTAATCTCTTTATTTAGTTCTAGCATTGCTTATACAAGATACTGTATACGGTCACTGATTTCACATTTTTACTGTAATTTTAATGTAATTACAATTACTTCCCTGCATACATTAGGTTTCTTGACAGAAGGCACACATCCCTACAACAAACCACCATAAGAACGATGCGTATCACTTCCTGAACGATGGCGTATCACTTCCTGGGTAGCTGTTAAACCATGGAACTTTGCAGAATTGATCACAAAGCTTATAAAGGATTGCTCAAAGCTTTATAGACTGCCATCTTGTTTATGATAGTTTTTGACAAATATGTGAAGGCTTCTTTTGAAATGGTAAAAAATTCACACATATCAGTCTCACTTTCAAGTCAGGTCCATGAACTGAACAAATCTTATTTCTAAATAGAGTTATGATAATGGTTTTCACATTAGCCTGTTTTTGGTGATATTAAAATGGTGAGTGAAGTAAGCTTGGTTTTGACGGACAATATAACACACAATGGTGAATTTTACTATTATATATTATATTATTTTCTTATTTATTAAAATGTTTTCAAAATGTCATTTTTATTTTCGTTTTTTCTTTCTTTAATGTATTTATGAGTTACTATCAATATAGCTCTTTTAGTATTTATTAAAAAAGAGGCCTTGTGCCATGTTACAAAACCCTTGTGTGAATATTGGTGTACTGACTTTTTTTGTTGTTGTTTTTTACTATTAAAAGTGAAGAACTGTACACAAATCCATGTTAAATCCAAACTATTTACTGAAATATGTAAAATTCACAGTTAATAACAAGCATAAATATACTGCTGTGTGAAATAACACTTATTTCCACTCAAACAGCGAAAATGCCAAGGGTTGAATACTTTTGCAAGCCACTGTATGCTGTTCACTTTAGGTCACATGCAAAAATATATCATTTTTAAACTGATTCGGTCATAGAATGGAACCAAAATGGGGATTTAAAAAATGTGAATGGTCACTGAAGGACTGTGTGTGTGCTTCTATAGTTTCACGCCTACCTCTTCAAAAATATGTCCAATGGGGGGTATTGAATAGCTTTAACATTAGGGCTACAACTTATACATCTGTGAACAGTGTTCCTGCTAGGTTGTTTTAGCATGGCGCAGCGCCATGCTTTTCACGTGAGCGCCATACCTTTTTTCCCCATGCCCCATGCCATTTACACTTAATGTTTGTTTTTTTTTGCAAGCACTTGCCATTATTTCCCCTTCATCCATGACCCCGGCAACTAGATCAAATGTCTAATCAGTGGGAATAATTTTTTGTCTTAACCAAAGGTTAAAGATTTATGACTCAAAACTGTCATATACTGCGATGGCCTGGTGAGCTGTCCAGGGTGTACTCTGCCCTCACCCAGAGTTGGCTGAGATGGGCGCCAGCCTCCCCGCGACCCAAATTAGGATTAAGCGGTTCAGAAAATGAATGAATGAATAAACTGTCATATAATTATATCAATGTGTATAATTATATTAGTGTTTAATTAATGCACTGAATTACTTTAATGTTTACAAAAATATTACTTTATTATGCGGCATGGACAGATAATTTCACTTGGCAACATTTCTTGAATTAAGAGTGTTAAATCTAGAAATAAGATTACAGTGCAAAGCTGAACACTTAAAATAAGAAATTAACTCTTAAAACAAGATAAATTATCTAACACTTCTAAATCTAATTTTTTGGATTTGGTAGGAACCAAATAATTCGCAGTGCTACTCTTTACGAAAATCAGCAATGGTTCTTTTACATGCCTCTCACAGTTAAGCAATTATGTTTACTTTTTTATTTCCAATAACTGCATGTTGAATTTGCCACAGAGTGTAGCTGTGCAATATAGGAAATATTGCATTAAATGTGATAAACAGTCCTTGTCTCCTTTACATGTGAATGGACTGTGCTAAAAAAGATATGGTCTTAGATATGGTATATATCATTCAGCCCTTCAGTAGAAAAGAGGCTGGGCTTTTTATTTTCCTGCAAACTCTATAATCTGTTTGAGACTGTTAGTACAGTAAAGGTGTAATTATTTACCCCTAAATTACTTTATGCTTAATAATGAACACATTTCAAATGGTTATCTATAGAGTTCAGGGTCAAAATGTTCAGTTTAAAAACATATGCTTCAGGTATCCAATACCAAAGGTCTTAGATTGACATACCTGGAGCAAGTGCTACTGGAGTGAGACTTCTTCTGTTTCTGGTAAGGCTGATCAAGGCTGGACTCCTTCCAAGGAGAATTTTGGATGGGGGAAGGATCATACTCCAATGAGGGGTTGTGACAGGCCTGCAAATACGCAAGAGATGGCTGATGGGGGCTGGGGCTTGGCTCAAGGGGATGAAGCAGGGAACTAAAGGGATTTAGAGGAAGACGGGAAGGGCTTGGGGCCACAAACTGAAGCTCTGTAATAGAGGATGGCTTAGAGGAAGCCTGGGATGAATGGCTTGTCAGCTCTTCTGAAACAAGGACAAGAAGAAAGATATAAAAGAATTTAAACAAGAGTAAGTTCTTTAATATGACACTAATGGGAGATATGTAGATACATATTTGATAGATTTTGGTAAATGTATTATTTTATTAAAATCTAAACAGTGCCATACTGAGTGCAAAACTAAAACCATATTTCTCTGTTTTCATATATTGACCTGCTGCTCTTTATAACCCATGCAGGCTGAGTTGTGTACAAGAAAGAACATATCTGATGGCTCTTCAAAAATAATGATTTAAATGATTTAATTAAAAAAAAGCACTTGAATGCTCATTGCATGCGTTTGTAGCTCTTAAATGTTTTATCTTGATCATTATTTTAGCAAACTTTTTAATGCCTAGCATTTCCCAGCATTATGGTAAACTCTGACTGGGTGTTCAGTAAACTCTCTTGAACTTCATGTTCTGCAAATGCTAAATGTTAAAATTTGTAAATGAAACATTAAAGTGAACAGTTTTCCTGGGTATAGTGTACGAGTATGGGGGAAGGAAAAAACTGAAAGATGGCCCACTTCTGGTTTAAAAATGAATATGGATAAACAGAAACTGCTACAAATATTCAAACAAATAAATAAACAGACCCTATGATACACCCTTAACATTTACCTTCATCCAGCACTGCAGAATCTGACAATGAACTGTTATCTGAAGTATCATGATCTGGAAACGCAAACAATAATACAGTATCATCATTAAAAGTGATATATAACAGGCTGGAGATCAGATATACACGAGACAAGTACCAGTGTGGAAGCCAGCTATACTCAGTCCACTGACAGAAAAGGTCCTCACCTTTTTGTGGTATTATACTGGGTCGTGGTGATGAGCGGCTGTGCTCAAGGCGCAGTTGGAATACCAACTCTTGGAGCTCCATAAGTTTCTGTTTCTCATGCTTGCACTGCTGCAATCTGCTTTTCTTTATTGCTTTGCTCAGGTGCTCTTCATGGCTCAGCCTGTGCGCTGCTATGTAGATCTGTTGCTGCAGAGCCAGCTTAGCTTCCACTGAGCATAGCTCTGAATCCTAAAGGATGATCAGTAGGATTAAACTCTTATATGAAATTAAGCTGATTCATTAAATAATTACCAGAACAAACCAGGTTTCTCTAAGATAAAATGTAAGGTTTCACCTTACAATATTTAATTGTTTTAATGCAGCTCGATTCTCCCATTCACACGTAGTTGTTTTTTTATGCGAGTACAATTTAAGTTTTTTTGATTAATGAATATGTATAAATATGAGTTTGCTGTGTGGTGATTTATAAAAGAGTAGGGGTCATGCAAATAACACTTTAAATAATTGGATTTAAATGAAAAAGCTAATACATTTGGTATGTCGGTATGTCTATTAAAATAAGCAATGCAACACGCATGCATTTTCGTGCCATTTTCAACGTCCTTCTTGTTGCAAGAACCTGGAAGTGATGTCAATACAAGAACCTCCTTCTAGAAGTGTCAATAACATTCATTGTTTTTGTGCCAATGATCATATAATATTTACCAAGAATGCCCACTCTGTGTTGCTGGGTTCTGCACAAACACTTACGCAGAAAGTGTTACCTGTTTTGCTTGCTCTAAGGACCCTCATCTGCAGAACTAGGAACAGCTGGTCACCCTTGCATGCATCTGTGTTGTGTAGTGTAGTGCTCATTTCGAGCCTGGGGGTTTTGCTCAAACCCCAGGAATGAAGGTTTAGTTTTTTTCTCTAACTTAAATTTTGAACAGAATTATTTAAGATCATATTAATCAATTATACAAGGGTTCTGTTAATATCTGGCAACCCACAAGGAATGAACAAATGAGTTCTCAAAAATGATATTCTAACAGCGCACTTAAGAGCTTTATTTAAGAGCTTTATTTAAATGTAAGTAGTCAATGTTAACAGCATAGGTGACATCTAAGACCAAAGTGTGTCTATCAATATGAGTGGGGCCAGAAACCTGCTGAGTAAAGTTAAGAGTCCATAATGGATCAGCAATGGATGTTAAAATCGCAGACTATGAAAATCCTACCTAATACCAGAAGGTAAATCCTATAAGTAAGAGGAAAAGGATGCAACAGAACCAGGGTGACAATATATTGATATACATTAAGAGGATGATCTTATCCAATTTTAATCACAATGCCCTCAGAGAAAATATAAACAGTCAAAAATATAATATAGCATAAAATTACTTTCTAAAAAGAACAGCAGTTCTGCCTCCATGGTCCAAAGTCTGTGGTGCACACAGAAATGAACAGGACAAAATTTGTAAATAGGTGCATGACTTCATTGTCCCACTACCAAGTCTCTGAGATAAACATTAAATCTAGCCCCTCATAGCAAAATTAGTCATAAAGAATAAAAGACTGATTAGCTATAGACAAGGAATTAACCATCATAATTTTAACAGAGACAGCCAGAGCAGAGGCAGGAACAAGAGCATGAATACAGCTGAGGCACTCTCTCAGGATTAGAATTACCAGACATTTTGGTTCAGGATTCAGTCATAATCAATGGAAGATATGGTTGGTCCTATTTATATGCAGCTTAATTGATATTTTTTTGTTTTATTCTCATTGAACTCATTATTACCAGGTGAATGATGTAAAATGATTATTTTTTTTGACAAGGCAATATAAGGTTACAAGAAATGCTATTGTAGCTGAAAACAAATTACACAAATGTAGGAATGTAGGTATTTTAAACTTTATTTGTACATGTATAATAATGTTGAAGTCAGGATAACTGCTGTCTTGGAATTCAATATGGTGATTTGCTACGTCGTCGGAAGAAAAAGACAGACTTAAGTTTAGTGAAAAATCGCCAGAGGTTGAACACCGCACAGCTACATGCTTTTTTAACTTGCACACATGGAAGAATCGGGCTCTTAGCTTTTATTTAAGATAAATGTGTCAAGATACAGCCTTTTGTTTTATTTTGTACCTTTTCTTTGTGAAGAATGCAGTGCTCGTCCAACCTAAAAGCAGCTCCAATGCGTTTGTATATCTGCGGAGGTTTCTCTCCAGGCAACAGAGGGTAGTTGGCGCACAAATGCCCAGTGAGCTCCTGAAAGAAGTAGAAGTATTATTATATTATTATAAACGATTGGCAAATTAAAAGTGTTCCAAAAATGACACATTTCAAATAAGGGTGCTTGTAATTTCAAACTTTATGTAATTTATATTTCACACTCACAGGAGCATAGCTAAAATGTAACCGAAACCTTTTCAGTGGTACACATATAAACTAACAAGTTATTGGAAATGTGGCTTTAACTGGGTTCCTGCTTATCCTGTGTGAATCATTTCATTCAGTCCAGTCAAGTTCAGACAAGTTTGTGTTTTCCAACTCTCTTGCACAACATGGTAAAATGAACTTTCTTTCTCATCCTGCTTCCCAAGGCAATGCTATTGTCCCTCCTAAGATCAGCTCTGTTTGAGGCATACAAAGTAATATTTGTGTTGATATCTCTCTAATTAAGGAAGTACTGTTCACATGGCTGGCTTTGGTGAACCATATCAGGGGTGTGTCTGTTCAAGTACAGACAATGGACACACAGTCACTCGGGAATGACTTAAGTCCATATTGTGAAAGAAGGCTGAGGTGTCATCCGAAACAAGCCCATACAAGTGCAAAGTTTAGTCTTATAAAAAGATACGTTTAATGAGTGGTCAGAAAGTGAGGCTGATATTGTAAAAATTAAAATAATAATAATAATAATACATATTTAACACAGTATAGTCAAAGGATCCAGAAAGATGTTTGCTTTTATTTTATAGAATTATGTGGAAAAAATATGTACATTCCAATGAAATTGCTGATTTTTTAAAGATATATGAGCAAACTTTTCACCCTCTTACAGGGCCCACAGGTAAAGGTAAGACACTCTAGCAAATGACAAATTAATATTGTGTAGTAATTTTCAATTCAATTCAATTCAACTGTATTTATTGAGTAATATTTGCAAGTGATATTGTTGTAAAGCAGCATAGTAAACAAAACAATACGGAAAAAAGGAATTAAAACTTATTATTTTTAATATTTTTCTATCAATCTTACACATCTCTAATGAGCAAACCTGTGGCAACAGTGGCAATAAAAACTCCCTCAGACGACACGAGGAAGAAGGTTTGAGAGGAGCCAGACTCAAAAAGAAAACCCATCTTCATTTGGGTGACACCCATAAAAGAACAAATAAAAGTACACTTCATGTAACGCAAAATTCCCTACGGGTTAACATGAAGTCTTATAACTGCAACAGTAATTGTAATCCTAAATCATTTCAGCAAAAAGATTTTTGTCAAAAGAAGTTTAAAGTCATCTTCATAGTTTCTGAGTGTATATTATGAAAATATTACATTACAATAAATTAAATATTTTACTTATTTATAAATCAGTCTCAATCATAGTGGTTAGCACGCCTGCCTCACAGCAAGACGACCCTGGGTTTGAGTTCCACGCTTGGGCGTTTCTGTGTGGAGTTTGCATGACCTGGAATAATGTGCCCTGGACAGGTAAATCAAAGATTTGCCACAGTCAGAACACATACGAGGAGAACAAACCAAATACCGACTGTGGAGCAGGGTGTTGAAAATATTATGGTGTGGTCTTGTTTCACTGCCTCAAGGACTAAGTGGATTCCAAAATTTAAAGTTGAACTAGAGGTGGACCTTTTAAAAAGACAATGATCTGAAGCTCACTAGAAAAGTATGAATGGATAAAAACTACGAGAGGCTGGCCATTGAATTCTGCAAATTATCATTTTCATAATTGTTTTCTCAGTCAGGACATACTCATTCCTTTATTCTCTTAAAATTTACCAAAACCAATCATGTGTGCTGCAAGAAGTTAAAAAATAAATAAATAAAAAATTGTACTGATGAGCCGTAATGCTACTTGGATCCTTACCAAACTTTGGTTTGTGATAGATCTTACATAGATGTTGTAGTGTGTTTTTTGTGTAAGCGCTATTGTCTTTACCTTTGGGGTTGAACGCAAAGTTCATTAAAATTAATATTACGGTAGAATAAAAAAAAAAAGAAGAACTGAGTCATGGTCTGGATCACTACCAAAATATAATGGAGTGTTACTTGGGCCGTACTCCACACCTGCAAATCCGTTCATACCTTTTGTGAAAAAATAGGGCAGTGGTGACTTAGTGGTTAAGGCAATGGGTTACTGATCCGAAGGTCAGCGGTTAAATTTTTTTCTCAATCGGACAACATTTACCCCTACCTCAACGACCTTGAAATTTCACCCTGAGGATCCCCAAGAGGCGCTATTGTCTGGGAATAAACTGAGCATATCAGGATTAAAAAGAGAATGAAACCAAAAGTTGAAACACCAGAATTGATAGAAAAAATAAATGAATTTATGAAAAAGAAATGTTGTCAATGGTAAAGAAAATCTTAAGTGACTGTAACAATACTAGACTTATGAACTAATACCCAAATCAACTTGAGACGTGTTCTAATGGATTTCTTCACCCAGAAAACCATAATTTATCACTTTAAAGCCTTGAAAAATATTAATTAGTAGTCAGAATATGGTAAAATGAAGTTCTGGGTGGCCATCTTGGATTTATGCAAATTAAGTGATGTTTGCCTACTTAGTTTTGTACTGTAAATAATTTTTGTTATTCTAGAGACTTTTCTGATTAAAAAACTGTAGAGAAACCTTTCATTTTAATTTCTCTCAATGCTTGAGCATGTGTTGACTGGGCTATTTAGGTGAAAACAATATTATGGGGTGGGGGGTAGATAACTTTGAGGGGTGTGTACAGAGGTTAGCTTTTGAGTAAATGCATTTTCCCACTAAGAGAGACCAATTACACCATATTTTGAAATGAATAAATACATAATTAAAAATGTTATTGCTAACACCGACCCCTATTTCCAAGGATATATTTTTGTTTGTTTTTAAGGTTGTTGTTTTAAAAGTTTTAGAATATAACAGAAAGGAACATAAAAAAATTTCATTTGTCATCCAATGCATAAAAAATTGGCGGAAAGTACAAGACATGACATTATTAGAAACATAAAGAATAATTTCAAACATGTAAACATAAATATTTGTACGCCTGCGGGTGGTACGACCACTCGCCAACAATTAATATTCTTCATATAACGGATGTTTAGTGTTGTTACAGTCACTTATGACTTTCTTTACTATTGACAACATTTCCTTTTCACAGAATAATATATTTATTTTCATTCTCTTTTTACTCCTTATATGCTCAGTTTACTCCCAGACATAAAGCACCTCTTGGGGATCCTCAGGGTGAAATTTCAAGGTCGTTGAGGGAGGGGTAAATGTTGTCCGATTGAGAAAAAAATTCACCAGGAGAGTGAATCCAACGAATTTCAGGGGTTGGAGCTCAGACTTTCTGACTTTTGATTTTTAAGGATCACCATAATGGTGGTTATTGGTAACCATGGGTTTACACTGGGGCACAATGTCGGCGATCTCTGTGATTCAAAAAAGCGTGGAGCTCCACAATTTATGAACACGATTTGGGTATAAAAATGAGGCAGGGTGAATCCAAGCGATGAAACTTGAAGGAATCATGCTGCCAAGAACATCAAGATGCCCTACGATGCTGCATCAAGGTCTGTTACACTCTGTTAAGGTCCGTTAAGGTCTGTTAAAGGTCCAGTCTTACATAGGATATAAGTTTGCTTAAATATGTTAAATCTTACCTGCTAGGCATGTTGAAATCAT
>JBCNYH010000023.1:25090690-25109189 GCA_039654325.1 Tandanus tandanus | reverse complement strand
TATATATATCTATATGTGTTCACTATCAGGGGTTTTTTACTTTAAGTATATAAATCAAACTCAATTAAAGCTGAAATTGTACACTTCAATTACATCATGAGAGGCCAATTTCAAATCCACTGTTGTGGTGTCACTCACTTTTTCTATTCTGCACCCATGATGCTTTGAGCCACATTCATGGTTTCTGTTGCAATATATATTTTCACCTGAGAAGGTTGCAAGGCTCCATGCAGAACCTGTTTTTTACTGTCATGTGGAATAGCAAATTAGCCTGATATGCATCCAGAGGAAACTGGTGCCAGCACCGGGAGAACATGCAAATGTCACATGAAAACCCCCTTACTGACCATGGGGATTGAAGCGTGCTAGACTTGAAAGAGTGCTAACCACTATTCCACTATACCCACTTTGTGGTGGTGGTGTACAGAGGTAAAATTATTAAAAATGTGTGATGATTCATGTTAATAATCAGTGATTACAAAATTGTGACCCACTCCAGCATAATACAGATTAAGTCGCAAGGTAGTGTTCTGAGTAAGAGCCAAAGTAACGAAAATGCGATATCGCCAAAAATACATCCTGTAAAGCATAATTTCTACATGACTTAGTTCAAATATCCATAAACACAATCTATCCATGCCAAAGCTGTCCCTACTGTCCCTACTTATGGAATCCCGGAAGGATTCCCCAAACCATATAATGGTAAACCAATGACAAGCCCCAAAACAAACATGACTTGGTGTAAATAGAACTCATCTGTTGGCAGGAAGACGCTAGTACGATGACGCTGATTGGTGGAGAGCCGGATTCATTTAGTGTATGGATGTTGGGGAGTTTCAGATGCGGACATTCAGAAACTGGTTCTGTAACTGTTATTACTATTTTCTCAAAAGTAGCATTTCCTGATTAGCCACATACAAAGTGATGCAAGTCCATTTTTATGCTGTAATCATGTTTTATACCTCATTCTGAAGCAGATTCAATTCTCTTTCCAAACATATCAATATCTCAGTATCTCACATTTCATATTTAATCCCCATTATGCTGAAGTGGGTCACAATTATACATTTACTTGTGGAAAATAATGGCTGCACCTACCAGAATGCAGAATAATCCCATTGTCTTTGTCATTGATCTCCTCATTGTCCTCCATGTCTGCAAGACTGGTACTCTTCAGGGCACTGGATTTGCAATGTAAAAAAGGAGTACATTAAAAAAATCACTAGTACTGAATTATTTTTAAATGCATGGTCACAAATAATTCATTAATTAGCTGTTGCAAAAGTGAGGGTAGTCCTGTATAGTCCCTTTAACCTTTAACCACGACATGTACCCCTGATCCTGAGCCACTGGAGCCAAAGCAGATTCCACAAAACTCAGTCAGGCAAACAATGGCTTAGTGGGGCTGCTTAAAATCTGTGCCTATCTATTCCTGACAGTAGTACTTACTCAGTTGCTCAAACCAGGTTATAATCTAGATAGTATTTTAGTCATCTTTTTTATTTGCTTATTCCAATCTGGGACAGTAGTGGTCCGGTGGTAGGGTGCTGGATTACTGATCCGAAGGTTGGGGTTAAACTCCACTATCACCAGGTTGTCACTGCTGTCCCCCCAGTGCAGCTAACTGGGTTATCAGGCCAGCCATGTCTCTCACTGTCTGTGGTTAGAGGCATGTAAAGGAACTATTGCTAGCTTTCGAAAAGAGTAGGCTGCGTGTTTTTGCCCTGCGATGGCCTGGTAAGCTGTCCAGGGTGTACTCTACCCTCGCCCAGAGTCGCTTGAGATGGGCGCCAGCCTCCCCGCGACCCTAATTAAGATTAAGCGCTTCAGAAAATGAACGATGAACATTCCAATCTTATAACATGTTGATCATAGAGAAAAGGGAACAAAACAGTTTAGGGCCTTGATTAACAACTGGTACAAAAAACAAAAAAGGTAAATGAGAATAGCTGGAAAAAGCTTCTCTGTGAATTCAGTTTTGGGTGCTTTCTGTGTATTTTAAATTTAAGGAACCAATAGTGTCACTTATTCAGATTTCTTGTACAGAATCTTGATCCCTCACCATGAACATGATACTGCATTTTTCATTTAGAGTTCAAAGATCAAGAACATCACTCCACAAACGCTGAACAAATTGTCTGAATAAACTTTTTCGTCAGTAAAGATATGGAAACAAATAAGGATGCCTGTAATGTTTTTTCAGCAACAATATGATTGTAATTTAGAAGGGCTCTACAACATTGTGTTAATTTTCCCAGAAGGTTGACTGACAGCCAATCTGACCCATCCACACAACCGATATGAGCCCGTGCCATGTTGTCTGACAAACATCACAGTATAGTCATCAGCATCTTCATCAGCCATTACTAAATTCTTTCTGTTAAATGGTAATTCATAAAATACATAGAAAATTTGACATCTAGCCAGTTAGCTAGCTCATCTTTTAGCATGTGTACTTAGCAAACATGGGCTAAATGAACAAGGCTAAACAAGGGGTTCATTTCATTCATTTCTTTTCTCAACACAGTTCTTTCTGAACTGGTCGAATTATTGTGCTTAAGGGGTAAAATGTTTGAAGAAATAAATTATCCTATGAATATTTAACAACAAGAAGTAAACTGTGTTCATGTATTATTTACACTTTCTCTTTATTATGATCCTGCACAAAAAGGTGTTTTTACATGGCCAAAAATGTCCTAGAATGCAACTGAGTGCATCTGGGGGTTCCGGCTTTAAGCCCCCAGACCCCCAGCCGTTCAGTTTTCATCTCTCTGTACACAGCATCCACAGGTCGGGGCAACCCTGCTAATCCTGTTAGCCTCTCTGTATGAGCATGCCTGTCTGTCGGAGTCTGCCTGTCTGAGCAGGCCTGTCTGTCTAAGCAGACCTGTCTGTCTGATCCTGCTAGCTCCTTCAAGTCTGCCTGTCTGTTTGGGCCTGCTGATGTTTCTCTCTCCGAGCCTGCCGATATTTTTGAATGTGTTAAGGTTTCAGTTCTTGAATGTGCTGGCTTCCCTGAAGTCTCAACAAACAAGGATCTGTGCGCGCGCTTGCATCTGCATCCGCACCAGCTCCTACACCAGCAACAGCGGTGGTTCCTTTGCCAACAGGCCCTAGTCTGCCCGGGGAACGACTTGTGGGCACCCTGGAGAGGAGCATTGAAGAGGGGTTCTGTCCTCTCTGTTCTCCTCATACATGTGCAGTTTGTTTCTGTCAGCCACTCAAAGTACTTTACTTTTTTGGTTTTTCCCTTGATCTTGATTTGTTGTTGTTATTGTTGTTGAATAAAAAAAAGTCCAGTTTGTGTCCAGTCTTCTTCCCAGCACAATCGACCTCTCACAAGATTTACTGTTTATGTTTTTCTTGAAACAAACTTATGTAGCAACCTAGGATTAGCCCTGAGCTCTGAATAAAGTTGACCAATCAATTAAATGTTTACTACTTGAATTGTTTCTATATCACATTTATTATTCTGGTACTTATTGTTAGTGATAAAGCAAAGCGAAAACATATTTATAGGACAACTGTAACCATGGGCTAATTTATACATAGTCTTTTGTATTATATAATAAGTCTTTTATATTTTCTTTAATGAAATTTTAAATAATTTCAACTATAATCATCTGGTACATTGTGATGTCTGACATTACCGTTAATGTCTGCTACATATTTAAATATTGGGCATTGTTAGAGTAGCCTCCTCTGGGCATGGCAAAATCCTGGAAGGTCAGTCGTAAGTCCAAAATTGTGTTTAATATATAGATTTTGGCAGTGCCTAAAAGCGGAGCTCCCATATGATTTTCTCTTACTTGACAAGTTTTTGTTGGGAACTCTCAAACCCCATCCACATATCCTACGTACATCAAGATTCATTCATTTTATAATAACTTGTTTGCAGAAGGGAATAAAAATGAGGTAACCAAACACACAGTCTTAGTCTTGACATGCAAAGGACACCATTTAGAAAGCGTAGGTTTAGAGAATATTTCAGTAACACAAGAATATCATTAGGTGTTTATTTGCGAATTGCTTACTCTGTAAAATGTAGGATTCGTTGCCAGAATCAGTGACAATTCAAAACATCTAAGAAATCAATTATCTTAGTAAAAGCGTGAGCAAGTATCCATAGGGTGAAAGAACCCCAATGCGAGCTCCGCTATCACCACAGGGGAGCGAGATGCCATTCCGCTGAATAGATTCACTTCGTGGCATACGTGGCAGAAACTTCACGCGATTCCTGTGAATTGGGTTAAAAGCTGTTCTATTCAAACGAGAAATGCACTGCGTGGCAGTAACAAGATACCTACTGTATATGGCACAAAGAATTTTGTTTACGTTCTTAAAAAAGTGTATTTTATTTTATGGGTCGAAACGAGTAAAAGTTTGGAGGGGAAGATAGAGTAGAAGAAGTTACCATCACTCGGACATTCATTTCCATTACCAAGGTTATACTCCGGTGTACCGGTCTCAGTTTACCCTGTGCAAGTGCAGAAGAGACTAATTGTAGAAATCAACATCCGTCTGTCTGAAAGTGTTACTTCTTGATTTGAATCTCGACAAAGTGTGGTAAATACAAATAACAGACTCTGACAATGTGGAAAGTAATCTGAAACTGCCCATGTTGAAAAATTATACTATCGACAAATTACTTTGTATCAAATAAGTCATTTACTACCACCTCAGTGAGGAGAACCGAGACCGATGACAGTCAGTAAACTAAAGTGTTTTGGATATGGCACCAAAACTGATGACAGTTTGAGACTGCCGTGGGTAATTTGAGACCGATGACTGAGACCGCCGTGGGTAAACTGAGGCCGATGACAGTTTCAGACCGCTTATACACTGTCTGAACTTTCCACCGTTTTTTCGCGCATGCGCACTGATTCAAGGTACATGTTAAGACCGGGGGAAAGCACAGACCGTGACACCAGCATGAATAATATCACCACAGGGTTCCCATGAGTACATGTACGCCAGAGGGACGGACGGACGAACACTTCTTCATTCCAAAAAGACGCATTAAATTTGGCTCCACAATTAAAAAATACAATAAAGTCTCTGTAAATCTCTCTCATTCTATCACTGTCACATCAACACAAACACAAACTGACATGGATATCTGCTCTGGTTCCTGTTTATGAGACAACGCCAGTCCATGGTAAAATTAGTGTCTTGAGGAAAGAGTTATATCCACAGCTGAGAGAATGATTATTAAGTTCTGTTTATCACTGATATCTCAGTATATGTTATTATTGTGAAATCAGTTCTGTATGCTGTAAAATCCAGATCGGTTTGATCAGACACCAGCTGTCCAGAACACAGTTAAATGCTGGTAAATGGAAATAGTTTCTACATTACTGCTAATGTTGTAGACAAACATTTGTTGACAAGTTTATTCAATATTCAGGAATCTGGAAAATCACTTGACTGACAGGTTAAGGCTGAGGTTTGGAAACTGGGAGCTGGCCAGCTTAAACTGGATTCCTCACAAAGGTGGTCAACATTTTTTAATTGCCTTATTGTTGTGTAATAATAAAAACAGTTTGTTTACAATGTTGCATTAGTAACAGAAACTGTTTCCTTACCAGCATTTAGTTGTACTAAACTATTACTATTTAGGTGACTATTAAAAATAATAATCTGACAAATAACACAGACATTCACACACACCCATACAATATATGTGTGTGTGTGTGTGTGTGTGTGTGTGTGTGTGTGGTGTAGTAAAAGTTCAGTGGTGTTCACAAACTCTGTGTTCTTAACTCCATCATGCACAAACCCAAGTGAATAGTCACATAATTCAATCATTTAGGGTTAAAGAGCTTAAAAACATAAATATAACAGTCCTATCATAGATCTTAAAAAAGTGACTGTTACTTACATGTTCAAGTATCGTTTAGTAAAGGAGGAACAAAATCCATCAGTTCAGGGTCATAGCTGAAGTTAAAGACAGAGGAGCAGTTTCCTCCACTCAGGACTCTGTGGGTGAAGCACACTGACTCTGTGAGATGGGTTGCCAGATCTGCACGAGAAATTCAGCCCATAGTAAAAAGCAGCGAAAAGGCACAGCCTGATATTAAACACAGCACCAACAGAGCATTTGGATGACGTGTTTCTTCATTACTTTGTTCAGAAATACTTTGAATGAATACACAAGTTTCATAGGGTTGTACACTGGTGACCAAGACATGGACCACTTGAATTAATATTGGCTAACCTGCACAGCTATTGTTGAGAATAAATATTATTGTTGAGAATAAATATTGAGGTGATCACTGAAGAGACTCCTTGTAAGCAACATAATGTATGTAAAACAACCAAAACCATCCAGAAGACAAAAAACATCAGTCAATCTGAGTGTAAAAGCAGCTCAGTTCCAGTGTAAAGGTTTGAATCTGCCAAGATCTGGCAACATTGCCCTCGAGCGCACTTAGGGAGTGTCGCGTGCACACACCTGTATTGAACATTGGCACATATTCTTGCCTAAAGCAAACCGGTAATGAGTGTGCGTGATTCTCTCTGACACACAGGTATGACAGCTACAGCAATCATCTGCACAATAAGATTGATCTTTTATACAAAGATTTCAGGACAGCATAGTTTGCCTGGCTTAAAGCCAATTTATACTTCCGCCATAGTGGAAACACAGCTATTTAATAATGAATAGGCAGCTTAATCCTTTTATTTTTATTATAGTTTGATTTGTTTGTTTGTTTGTATAGTGGCAAAAGCTGAACATGTGACATTTTTTCTATGGAGGCATATTGATTAATATAAACAAAACAAAAAAATAAAGAAAGCGAGAGAGTGAGTGTGTGTGTTTGTGTGTGTGGGGGGGTGTGGGTGTGTGTGTGTGTGTGTGTGTGTACAAGGTATGAGTGGAATTTTTTGCACTTGAGGCATGTGGCTCTTGATTTTCTGTTATCATTGAGCTTGCAGACTTGGCACCTCTTCCACTTTTTTGCGCATCCTTATCCCAGTTACACACACACACACACACACATACTAACCTTGGGGACTGCTGAGGGAAGTGTGTGTCCCTACTTGATTCTCCTCACCACTGCTAATCTAGTGGCTGTGAATCTTGGCATGCATTTGCAGCTGTAGGGTGTAAGACTATCCACCGTTCCCTTGGTAACACTGTAATCTTGGATCATCTCAGGTTTTCTGTCCACTCTGGTACGGACCTTGGAATCCTTATCCAGCGTGCTCATCACCGCTCTTTGATACAAGGGGAAACAGGGTTGTGGTGTCTGTAAAGGCAAACTTGGAACAGCGAGGGGCACTGTTCTGGTATGAAGGAGTTGAAAACAGTGTAATCTTCCTCTTTAGCGTCTCCAGACCTTGGGTATGGGAGATGAAAAAGTTGTTGTATGTAATGTTGTGGCCCCTGAGATCTTGGATCATGTCCAGAACTACCCGTATGCCCTGATTTCTCTCTGGTGCCCCTTCAATAGGCTTAGCACTGTAAACATTCTGTACATGTTCCATACATAGCTTAAGCTTGCCAAGATCTTTATACTATATTTTGCTGACTTTAAAGGCACATATTGCCTAAAATGAACTCTGAAAGCCACCAGCCTTTCATCCATGGTGACAATAGGACCTAGGGTTTTAGAGTAGTGAAATCAGCTCTACCCTTTTGTAATAGGTTACTTCTAACACTTCTCCTGAAGGAAGTGTGGGAAGGGGTGTAGCTGGGGCCCAGGAACAAATTGTGTGTGTGTGTGTGTGTGTGTTTTGGGAGGGATTAGACCTCACACATTATGTTTCATATTTAAAAAGAAAAAAAAAATCCATTTCAATTTTTTTTTGGAATTTTTCCCCATTTTTCTCCCTAATTTAGTCGTATCCAATTCCCACCCATCAACTTTTTGCCTTCCCTATCACAAGACCACCACCGACCAGGGAGGGGCGTAAGCAATAACATGCCCTCTCCGTGACATGCGATGCTACCACCCGCCTCTTTTCGAACTTCTGCGCATGCGTATTTGGGGGCGGCCTAACACACTTGGAGGGAAAGCGCTATCCGCCCCCTCGTACGAATGAGCTCACAGACGCCCATGATTGGCTGGTGATCGCTGTGAATGACAGGGAAGTGAGCATATGCCCTCCCTCCCTCCCGTGAGAGCTCGGCCAATCAGCTCCCATGGACTCCCGGTCATGGACGGCTGTGGCATCAATCCGGATTCGAACTTGTGATGTCCGGGTTGATTGTCGCGCACCTTGTCGATGCGCCACTCGGGAGCCCAAAAAAATCTATTTTATTAAAATAATTTATATTTTTACCCTTTGTTGCCTTAATTCTCAAAGCCAGGTCAAATTGACACAGATGCAGTATGTGTGTAATATTTACATGAAGTGGTGGGTTGCAAACATTAAATTAGTCATTTTACATTTACATTACAGTAATTAGGCATGGCATCAAAGGTTCCATGAACTAAAAATCAATTCTAATATTTTTCTTGTACGGTATTTTTAAACCCTAAAACAGGCCAATTTTACTCACATTTACATTTACAGCATTTAGCAGATGCTCTTATCCAGAGCAACTTAGAGAAGCACTTTAAAGTCACCATCAGTAAATACATTCTTATACTGGTTCATCAGTACATAAACTAAGTATACCCACATTCAAAACTCAGTGGGTAGGTGTTGTGTGGGGTATTTTGTGTGTGTGTGTGTGTGTGTGTAACAGTGCTAATCCAAGTACTGCAGAAAAAGGTAGGTTTTCAGGTGTCATATGAAGACACCCAGTGACTCAGCTGTCCAGGCATCTAGAAGAAACTCATTCCACCACATTGGAGGCAGGACAGAGAAGAGTTTAGATGCATTTTTCCCTTGTCCCTTGGTAGAAGGAGGGACCAGTCTAGCAGTGGAAGAGGATCTGAGAGAACGCAGTGCAGTGTGGGATGTGATTAAGTGCTTTGAGGTACGAGGGTGCAGGTCCATTTTTGGCTTTGTAGGCAAGCATTAGTGTTTTGAATCTAATGCGAGCAGCTACAGGAAGCCAATGGAGAGATCATAGCAGTGGAGTGTTGTGGGAAAACTTGGGAAGTTTGAAAACAAGCCTCTCAGTCCCCTGTGGATTTTTGACTCGTAAAACTCTGTTGTATGAATGGAATAGCCTTCATTTCTCAAAACAAATATAGACTGATGAATTTCAGTAGAAAGTTCTTTTTCTAGCCATTTTGAGTCTATAATTAAACCCACTAATGTGAAACCTTTATTTACTCAATCACCAAAAGAAAGCCAGTTTCATTGTTTTTTAATCAGAACAACAGTTCTATCTGTTCTGACATAATTGTAAAAGCGTTTTATAATCATCTGTTAGGCTTTTAACTTGACAAACTTGGTTTAGTTAACACAATGACAAAACAAATTTTAATAGTAATATGTGTGTGTGTGTGTGTGTGTGTGTGTGTGTGTGTGCACTGACCTGGCCAAAAAATAAAAGTCCCACACTAATATTTTCATGGAGAGCATTTAGCCTTGATCACAGCATGTAATCTCCATGGCATTGTTCCTCCAGTTGTTCAGGTGTATATATATATATATATAGAGAGAGAGAGAGAGAGAGAGAGAGAATTATTGACTAAGATATTGACTAGGTACCCCTTTAGCAAACAAAATAGCTTTGACCCATGGAGGCATGAACCCCACTAGACCTCCCAAGGGATGTTGTGTCAGCAAGTCATCAGTAGCAGTTAATTTCTGTACGTTGCGAGATGGGGCCTCATTGAATCCCATATGTTTTGCCCAGTACATCGCATAGATGCTTGATTGCAAATGGAATCTGGAGAATTTGGAGACCAAGTAAACACCTCAAACTTGTGTTCCTTAAACTATCCTTGAACCATTTTTGCAGAGTGCCAGGGCACATTCCCCTGCTGAAATAGATACTATATCTACAAGGGCGTGTCCTTGGTCAGCAACAATGTTTATATAGGTAATCCATGTCAAAGCCGTATTAACATGAATACCAGGACCCAAAGTTTCCCAGCAGCACTGCACTGCCTCCACCAGTCAGTCTTCTTCCCAAAGTGCATCGTGGTCCTATGTTTTCCCCAGGTAAGCTATGCACAGGTACTCAGCAAGCCACATTAATCAGACCAGGGCACCTTCTTCTATTGCTCCATGTTTCAGTTCAGATGCTCACATGCCCAGTGTAGGCGCTTTTGACAGTTGACATAGGTCAGTATTGGCACTCTGACCAGTCTGCGTCTATGCAGCTCCACAAGCAACAAATTGCAATGCACTGTTTTTTGACACTTTTTCTATCAGAACTAACATATTGGCTCAGTCAAAATATGCCAGCCTTCATTCCCTATGCGCATCAAGGGGCCTTGGCCAACCAAGACCCTGTCACCAGTTCACCGATTTTCCTTTTGAACCACATTTGGTAGGTCCTGACCACTGCAGCCTGGGAACATCCCACAGTAGCTGCAGTACTGTAGAGTCTCTGACCCAGCTGTCCTTATGGTTGCCCATTTTTTCTGCTTCCAATACATATACTTCAAGGACAATGACTTCAATCCTGGGTTTCTCCTCGTCCTTGTGTGGGTTTCCTCTTTGTACTCTGATTGCCTCCCACAGTCCAAAGACAACACATTGTGTTAACTGACTGTTAAAAATTGCCTCTAGGTGTGAGTGTAAATGGTTTTGTGTGTGTGTGTGTGGGGGGGGTGACAGCATCCAAGCATCCGCCTCACATCCAGAAGGTCCTGGGGTTCAATTCCCAGGCTCTGGCGTTTGCATGTTCTCCCCCTGCTTGCGTAGGTTTCCTCGGGGTACTCTGGTTTCTCCCTACAGTCCAAAGACATGCACATTAGGCTAACTGGCTAACTAGTGATTGTTTGGTGAGCTGCTATGGGTGTGCCCCGCATTTGCCCGGTGTCGGCTGAGATGGGCATTCATTCGGCAAATGAATGATGATAATGAGTAGAGGTAACAAGTTTATCTGCATCATGCAGTAACATCATATTTCTTGTCTTTTACCCCCATCACTCATTGGCATTTCAGGATTGTGTATGTACTGCATATCAGGATATGTGGCAGTAAGAAAGGAATATCACAGCAAAGCCAGCTTATGTAACTAATATACACAATAACACAATCTCCATGTACACCAGGATGTGGCGGTTTAAATTTGCATTTAAAAATCTGTAACACATACAAAGAAGCTTTGATACATCATACATACATGATGTGTATAAAACAAAAGCTACACAGCAGTGATGCAGTGGAAAGATTGCTTGAACACCTGTTATGCTGTGTGAACGCTTTAGCTGACAAGCTTACATCTGATTAAAAATTAAATTTTATGGGGCTGGAATATTCAAGGAAGTTTTTTGGAAATTTTCTACTTATAATTATTATAAAGTTAAGCCTAGGAGTGTGGGACCTGGAGGGAAATTCTACTGTATATTACACAGGGATATAGGGACTTAAACGATTAGGATTATGACTTTTTTGTAACCCTATGTTTTTGTCTCATAAATCAAAGAACTTTTGTTCAAAAGTACTGAAAAAGGCATTAAGTTGTTTGATTTCTAAAAAATGGTCACTCCAAAACTGAACCATACGTACCATATACGTAATCAATACACAATAAGAAACTTTATTTTTCTATTTGATAATGATGTATTTGTATCTGATATCCCTCATCAGAGATATGCTGTTTGCCGATGATGCAGCAGTGGTAACTCACACCCAACAGGAGCTGCAGGCACTGATGGACTTCGGTCTAACCATCAGCCTGAAGAAGACGAACGTCCTGGGACAGGACACAGCTGAACCTTTAGCCATAACCGTCGATGACTATGCACTTGAAGTTGTCCACCAGTTCACTTACCTTGGCTCCACTATCACCGACAACCTCTCCTTGGTCAGTGAGATTGATAAGAGAATTGGGAAGGCAGCAACAACATTCGCTCGCTTCACAGCCCGAGTATGGACTAACCCCAAGCTGACGATGAAGACCAAGATGGCAGTGTTCAATGCCTGTGTAATCAGCACACTGTTGTACGGCAGCGAGACATGGACTACATATGCCAGGCAGGAGAGAAGACTCAACACCTTCTATTTGAGAAGCATCCGCCGTATCCTGGGCATATCCTGGCAAGACAGAGTATCTAATGTTGAGGTTCTGTCCCGCGCCAACCTTCCCAGCATGTTCACCATACCCAGACAGCGGAGACTGCATTGGCTGGGTCATGTCCATCGCATGGTGGGTGGCCGCATCCCCAAAGACATCCTCTATGGAGAACTGCAATCTGGAAAGAGGGCTATTGGCCACCCAAAGCTGCGATACAAGGATGTCTGCAAGAGAGACATGAAAGCAGTTGGCATCAATACAGGTTCCTGGGAGGATCTTGGTTAGAGGACCGCACAAGATGGAGAAGTACCCTGCATCAACACCTTAAAATTGGGGAACAGAAGCTTATAAACACAGAGGCAGACAGGAGAGCTCATAGAAAGGAGCGCAGCAAGTCTGGCAGTTCCAGCACATCAGGTACTTTACACAGTTGCGATCTTTGCAACAGAGTTTGTCACTCTCGCATTGGTCTCTATAGCCACAGAAGACGATGCTCCAACAAAGGAAACAATGAGACAAGGATGTAACCCATGATCATCTATGATCGAAGGAGGCCGAGAGGGGGATTTGGATAGCACTTATGTGCGTTTAACACATTTAACAGTTTATAGCTATAGCATAACATACCAAAAACTGCAAACTTGCATATAAAATTTAAAACTTTCTGGTGGTATAGTGGTTAGGGTGCTGGGTTACACTGTGCTATGCCCCCTGGGCAAGGTCCTAACCACAGGTGTGCTTCTGCCCACTCAGCAGTATAAAAGGGTACCAGTAAAAATACTGGGAAGGTAACCTGCGATGGACTGGCGTCCCATCCAGGAGGAGTTGAACTCCTAGTCGCTTCACGCTACAGAAACCTCCGATACAGATAAGCTCCGGCCTGATGAGCCACTAGGCTCGTGTGTAAAAAGCCCAACAACAGACTTTACATCTACAAATAAGAATAGCTATATATAGAAAAAAGAATGTGGAATATTTAGCATAATTGTAGCATAATATACAATTATTGTGTTATCTCCTTCTTTTTACAGATGACAAAGATCTTGTAGGTATCTGATTGCCTGTTATGCACACTAATTTGTTCTGGGAATTTCCAGTCTTGATGGTTCTTAATTTTTTTTTGTGATTCTTGAAATGTGTCTAGATATTCTTGTTTCTTTCAGTGGAATAAGCACTTTTTTATGAGACATTATGGTTAAAAATGAATACTTGGAGATCTTTCAGCAGATCAATCAGTGTTGCTCAGCCAGGAGACTTATATACTCCGAAGCAATGACTGAACAAAAATTAATCGATATTAAAAAAAATTGATCACAAACACAACACACTTTTCCGATTCGCCTTATTTAAATGTCAACTCAACCAGCGCTTACACTTATATAGTTCCACAAAATGCATGTCATAAATTTCCAGAAAGTTCTAGAAGGATCCAGGAAGTCATAGTACTATTTTACTTATATAAGATTTTAGAAATTTCGTGTTGGGATGACATTTAAAAAAAAAAAAAAAGCTGAATTAAACCTTTCTTCATTTTTTTAAAAACAAAAGTTAAGTTATGATACAGGAAATCAATTATTTTACAAAAAGTCATAACCCTAATGCACATATTATGGAAACTAATTTCTCATCAACAAGACTTGAACCGAAAAAAATGAAAAACCTGCCAACATTATGAGTAAAGTCTATTTTACATTTCATTTAAAGATAAAAAGCAAACAAGGAAAAGTTAACAAAACAAACTATGAGCACACTTTAATTGATCTATTTATACAATTATACAATAGTATTGTTACATTTTGTTGCATACCATACTTTTTTTAATTAATAACATTAATTACATTTATCTGCTAGAACTGAAGAATTTACAAATAACATACAAAGATATAATATAAACACAGAAAAATATTGCTGCAAATGCAACAACTGTCCACATGTAAATAATAACAAATATAATGCCGTTGCTATGGCAACAACTGTTCATTCACAGGGTGAGTCAGTCTCTAAAGAAGGAAGGGTGTCAGGAGGGTGCCAGGAGGGTGCTCCTGGACCGTCAGTACAAGTGTCGGATTGCCAGAACCCTGCACTAGGAGGCACTGGTGTATAACGAAAACAACAAATTCAGTGTGCACAACCCCCCATGAACGGCACAGGAACACAGCAGCAACATCAAGTGTAAGAACGAAACACTGTAACTTTACATCTCTTAAACTCAATACAAACCCCAGATACTCAATAGGAATGCCACAGAAACAACACACATATCCTGTGTATGTAACAGTACTTCAATTTTGTACAAAGTACACCTTATTTCTTGCCATTGGACACATGAAGGATTTTTTATTTTTTTTTTACATATGCTGTTTACATGGCAAGACATTGTGATAGTAGCATTAGCAATTTTTCTAAAATGAAAGAAGGCTATTCCAGTAATATTATCTACATGAGCTTCAGAGGAAAAGACTGGGGTCAATAATTACACCAAGTTCCTTTCTGCTGCACATGATGAAACTGAAGCACCATACAAAGTTACTAGATAAGAAAGACTATTTTTAGTGGGTTATTATATATAAGATTAATGATTTAGGGGGCTAAAATACTCTTGCTGCTTATCTGAATGAGGTATAATGTATACTGGGTACATTATTGAAATATCTGACTTTAATTTTAGAGAATTACTTTTTTTGGCTGAAATTTTCAAATTTCAATAGATCCATAATCCATAAAGTCATCACTGCCATAATTTGATGGTGTGCACATTTTATTAATTGTCCTATTCCTAGTTAGTTTTAGTTTAAATTTAATTTGGTTAAGTTTATTTAAGCAGGATGCTGAAAAGACAAAATATAAACAATACTAACCACAATTTGGCAGCATTACAATACTTATCAAGGCAGCATGGTGGAGAAGTGGTTAGCACTCCTGCCTCACAGCAAGGAGGTACTGGGTTTGGCATTTCTGTGTGGAGTTTCCATGTTTTCTGACTGCTTGTGTGGGTCTCCTCCCCAGTCCAAAGACAATTCTAGCCTGTCAATAAAGATGATGATGATGATTATGATGATGATGATGATGATGACATGCTCATTTAGTTAACTGGATATTCTGAATTGCCCCAAATCTGAATGTCAGTGTGTATGTTTGTGTTGGTCCTGTGATGGTCTGTCAAGCATTTGGGTGTACTCCACCCTTACCCAGATCTGCTGGGATGGGCTCCAGCCTCCCCGTGACCCTAATAAAGGATAAATAGGTAAAGAAAATGAGATGAGACAATTCTAATCACCCTCTTCTGCAGTGTGTTCTCAGCAAGTGTTAACACACAGCAATGAGCACAGCAAGTGAACAGACTACTAGCATTAGCCCACTACACTTACAGAGCTGACAACCTCTTCTGAACTCTACTTTATAGGGCCAAAAGGACAACAACAAAAAAAATAAAGGTGCAATAAACTACCTTCATGACTCAGTTAAGGCAAAAAAAAAAAAAAAAAAAAGCTGTTTAAAAGAAATTATGCAGCAGTGTTACATTTTGCCAAGAACCTCTAGTATTGCCTGCAGGGCTTTCAAATTGTGAGATTTTATGGTGAGAGTCATGCCAACATAGCAGGAACCTATAATCCTTTGGCACCATATTCCGTTGTAACGTCAATGCAGTTTTTAAGGTGACACGCTAACATCATCACTCTTTTTTACATTTATGTTCAAATTTTTCTGAAATATAACTTGGTAATAAAGCGAGTATATATATATTTATAGATGTATATGTATATAATGGGTTCTCCCATCAATTCAACATATGAGCCTTAGTTATTAGATCTCTCAGATGCTCTAGACATGGTATTTTAAAATGTATTATTTGTTTAATTACAAGTGATTCTCTAATTAATTTGGTTTTCAGCATTGGACTCGAAAGATGAAAGGGAAATGCTGACAGCTTTCAGATTATACTTCAGTTTGTCTTTATATCATGAAAATGGAAGACGGACATTCCGATGAGCTGACTATACATGAGGACTTTGAGTATTCGGTTATCAATCATTTTGATGACATGACCAGCCCATCTAAGTTGTGATTGCAAGAATGTTTTGATACCTCCAATTTCACATTTTGACTTGAAGACTTTATCTTCCCACAGTATAAGCGCAAATGGAACAAAGAGAGTGTTTATGTATCTTAAAGTGTTCTGACATTCCAAGATCCAAGGCTGTCATTTCCTCTTTTTTTTTGTCTTGTCCTGCGAGGTGAATAACATTTTACATTTTCTACACCATCAGGTTGTTATGAGAAGTGTAACACATGTTTAACATAGTTGTACATGTGGGTGGATTTATTGTAATGGTCTGAAGCATGAAAGAGGGGCTTTCACCTTGAAACTTGCCATAGTAGTTACTGTATACAGATACTGTATTGTTGATTTAACTTTGCACTAAATATTACCTTAATAAATTAACTGTGTATTTTTTAGTTATTTAAAACTTATGTATAAATAAAATATTCCCAGATTAATGTGTAATGTGTAACAAAAAATCAGTGATATAGGATTTTTGCTTTGTAAAATTAAAAAAGAAACCAATAATTGGGTCTTGATTTAATTGTTTAATTGTAAGTCACAAATTCAGCCCTATGTATCACTCCAAGCATTTTGAAAACAAAATATTTTGAGAAAAAAATTAATCAGGACATCCACTGTAACACAACCGTTCTCTAAAAGATTTGCTTCCTCTCCACAGATTTTTTGAAAAAATTTTCTTAAAAAAAAATTTGTAAGAATAATCTACGTCGGATTTATGATGTGTTCCTAAATCACAGATTTGTTTGCAGCTGTGTTCTTAATTGTCTTCTTAAATTGAAAGCGAGTGTCAGTTGGTCTAATTAGCACAGGTGAATGCCCTCTAAATTTCCACAGAACAAGGCATGTGTGCACACAAATATTCATGAACAGGGAAGCACCAAAACCTAAAAGGAGGGGAAAAAAATTATTTCATTTGAAGTAGAAATTCTGCACTATAACGTAAATTTTAGATATATTCAGTATTGTTAATAATGGAGAAATTTAAAAAAGGTGAAATTGTGATGATCTTGAAAAAAGTTTTGACTGTCAAAGATTTTGCCACGATTATGATGTATTACGATTTAATATAACGTGGGAATCGCAGCTTGACAGACCTTAACAGTGTGTAACAGACCTTGATGCACTATGAATGTTTCAATACATTCTACAACCCGAATTCCGGAAACGTTGGGACATTCTTTGCGCATAGCAAGTGTACTCCTATTTTGATGGCATATCGAAGGACAGCACCGTGTCCATGGCGGATTACATTATTGACTTTGAACAAATAAAACCGGATGAAAAAGTATAACATGACATTGCTGGATGCCGTGCTAGCTTTTACGTTGTTAGTCATGGCCTGTTTGGGCGAGAATAGCAGACAACTGGCAATGACAGCGTGCACGGATCTGACATTTGCCCCATGAAATGAGCATTGAAAAGGATTTTTGGAGGGACAACGCCTGGCCCATCACATGGAATACAAGTTAACCAGGATGCAGTATACTTCACAAACAGCAAAAGACCGCAAGAAAAAGGCAGATGGAATTACTTCACGTCACAGAGTGGACAACAAAGGCAGCCATTACAGGACACTAATCCATTGGATAAATACCGTAAAAGGTCCAGATGCGCTATTTGTCAGAGCACGTTTCATTGGGTCAAAGACTGTCCCCACAGAAAGAATGAACAAGTAAGATTAACTGAAGATTAAAATGTTGAGGAATGTAACATCACACTGTACTAAAAGCACCCATGTCTGACTCTGAAATCTTTGACTAAATCACTGGAGTTAGCCATTATTGATACTGCATGCACACACAGTATGTGGCAGAAATGGCTAGAAAACTACATGGAGGAACTCAGTCAAGACCAAATGAACCAGGTCCAGCAAACAGAATGTCACAGTTGCAGACCAAGTTTACTTTGGAGATTGTAATGTAGTCTACTCCACCAGTAAAGTGAAACTAAGATAGTTCCAGTTGATATTCCTCTTTTGCTGAGCAAAACATTCCTTAAAAGGGTTGGAACAGTTTTGGACTTGGAAAATGTGATGCACAAGCAGCCTGTTTCCCTTGAGTTCACCAGTTCTGGTCACTACTGTATGAACATAAGAGACAAAGATTGAAAAGAGTCTTACTAAAAAAAAAAGAAGTTCTTGTAATCACAGATGAGAAACAAAAAGGTTCTCCTGAAACTTCACAAGCAGTTTTCCATGCAGCTGCAGATCAACTAAAAAAAGTTTGATTCAAAGCTCTGGAAATAAAGACACTGAATGTGTGTCACGAGTGGGACAAGCTGAGTAGGACCCAAATGCAGGACAACAGAGGCAGAGTGGGGGTGAAAACAACTGAGGT
>JBCNYH010000023.1:25070814-25081139 GCA_039654325.1 Tandanus tandanus | reverse complement strand
TGTGTGTGTGTGTGTGTGTGTGTGTGTGTGTGTGTGTGTGTGTGTGTGTGTGTGTGTGTGTGTGTGTGTGTAAACAGTGGAGGGCCATTTTGGGAGGCTGGTGTTTGGTAAACTCAAAGGGAAGACCTGTGTTTGTATGCAGGGCCGGTTCCACATGTATGAGGGACACTCGCTCAGTAAGGTGAGATCTTTAACTGAAGACACCATTAAAAGTTGTCACTTTTCTTTCTTTCTTTCTTTCTTTCTTTCTTTCTTTCTTTCTTTCTTTCTTTATTTGTTAGTTAATTCGTTCAATTTTCATAACTGTATGTTGAAGCCTTTTAGTATGGCAAAACCTATTTGTATATTGGGCCTTTTCTAATAATTGCTGTGGATATAAAAAGTTTACACACATCTGTATAAATGCCAGGTTTTTGTGCTGTATAAAATGATTATAATATATGATATACACAAATATATATACTATGAAGTTTTGATCATATTGCACAGCTCTAAATAAAGATTCAAATAGTAGGCAGCTTTAAAATGTTCTGGTTTGTAGCATTGACAAAATGTTTTGAGTTTTGTAGGTCTGTAGTTATGGTGATAATTTCAAATTATGTAATAAAGATGGAAAATAGAGATCATTTGAAGAGTTTGAGTTCAAAAACAGATAAGTGCCATTTTTTTAATTACGAGAAAAACTATTTCTATATTCTATATAGTAGCTTTACAAAAACAAAAACAAACAAACAAACAAACAAACAAACAAAATAAAACCTTTTTCCAGTAGCTTTAAAAAAATGTTTTCCAGTAGCTTTCAAAACCTTTTTTTTCAGTAGTTAAATAAAGCTATTTGTTTTTCCCATAATTAAAACAATGGAACTTATCTGTTTTGAACTTAAACTCTTCATTTGTATAATAGTGCCAGCAACTGATAAACACTGAAAGATTTTCTTGAGAATACTAACTGGTGAGCTGTTGGGGTGCACAGATCTGAGACCATCATCTAGAGGTAGCTAGTTGATTCTGATTCTGGTATTCAGCGATATTGGTGGCTGCTGTCAATGCAATTCTGCTACTTTCACAATTTTAATGTTCCCTTCAGAAATCTGTTTTTAAAATGTTATTTTGATATAAGTGAGAGTGATTTAACTGGTGGCAGGTGCGTACTGACAACAAGGTAACATGACTTTGAATGTGATTGCTCAATGTGAATGTGATTCTGATCACAGCCCAATTATCAGAGGGTGTGCATACCTATGCATCCACAATATCTTAGGGCATTTTTATGCCCTCGAGAAAGATTTCATTTTGTTTTTCAATTGTACAGTTTTTAGATCACAATAAAGATAGAAAAAGATGTGAAAGGATTTATCTTGCTTCAATTATTTTACATCACGAAATGCTAGCATTTTAACAGGGTCTGTATATATTTTACATTTACTGTAGCTTAATTAAAGCAAAATGAAAGGAAAGCCTTCCAAACTCTCCTGTTACACTGAAATATGTATATTTTCATCATGTGATTTTTACTTACATTTTCGAAGTTACAGTATGCTAATAATCTGTTCAATAGTTTGCAGTAGCCTGCATAGTATACAGATAATAAACTAACTACTAGAAGTAGGCCCATCTGCACATAATACTACATTACATTTACATACATCAAACAGGCGTCTGCTTTTATACACAAATGCATGGTACATTTATATGCAAAACACTTTCGCCTTTACAGCTTCTTGTGCATTTCGCAGTACAATGGCAAACAAGCAATGTTTTCCTCAAACCATTTGAGGTAAAGGTAAGGCAAGTCTGTTGGGCTTTTACACCCGAGCCTAGTGACTTATCAGGCCGGTGCTTATCCCCAGTTTCCGTAGCGTGAAGCGACTAGGAGTTCAACTCCTCCTGGATGGGACGCTAGTTATTTAATATTTAGATGTCCAGCCGCCTGGTAACAAGGCAGGACAAGTGCCCATTGTGGTCTGCAAGCCATTCAGTTTTGATAAAGATGTTTGTGACATTATTCATGCAGTGGTACTACACCCAGAATGCAGGCGTCCTCCTTCTGCAAGTTGTTTTGAGAGTTTCTTCAGACCTCTCTTCAAAGAATGCCACAATTGGAGTGGTGTGTCTGGCTCACATCTTCCAATTAGCTACCTTCTTCATAAGGGTTCTCATCTCAACAAACTCCTCCTCCATTTATAAGAAGATGAGCATGGATTGCTTGGTCAAAACACCCTCTATTTAGAATATGGGTAGACACCATACTTGTAATATGTTATATTATACTGTAGTAGTTCCTGAATATTACCCAAGGACCTGAAAAATGAAGATGGGTTTCCCTTTTGAGTCTAGTTCCTCTCAAGGTTTCTTACTTGTGTCGTCTCATTATGTGCTCATTATGGATGTATAGGGTTTATAGAGAAATGTTAAAAATCATAAGTTTAAATTCTTTACCAAATTTGTTTTACTATGTAAAGCTGCTTTGCAACAATGTCAATTATAAAAAAGGGCTATACAAATAAAACTATATTGAATTAAATTTTAAGTTGAAAAAAAAAATTGGTTTGACCTCTCACAAGCTACTCATGGCAAAGGTAACCATTAAAAACTATTAGGCTCTAGGTACCCGAATATTATCTTATACACTTTTACAAAGACATTGGTAAAGACATTTCTTGGTAAGGAATTTATTTCCAATTTAATTCCTGAATTAAAAGAAGCAACTTAGTGTTCAAGTTGTTGCAAGTTATTATTTGCATATATTAGATAAATGCTGAAAAAGAAATCCATTTGAAATGAGCTCTTGAAGACTTTTTAAATGATTAAGTAGGAACCATAGAATAATGATCAATACTGTGTTATTCAATTTAATTTATTGAAAGTTTAAAGGCTAACCTGGTATTCTGCACCTCTGTCACAGGTTACTTTCCCAGTGAGGGTGTTCAAGCTTTTGGGAGTGGAAACCCTTATTGTCACAAATGCTGCGGGAGCCATAGCAGAAAACTATCACTGTGGTGACATCATGATTATTAGAGATCACATCAACTTTCCTGGACTTGCTGGTTTAAACCCACTAAATGGCCCTAATGATGACAAGTGAGTCAAAAGACAAAGATAAAGCTAAGCTTGTGAGACCTAGCTTGGATGAACACATCCATGTAACAAAGACTACAACACTTTCAGAAAATAAATAAAGAAAGAAAGAACAATTACATATCCATCCATTATCTATACTGTTTATTTGTTAGGGTTGCAGGAAAAGCTGCAGCCAAATCTGATTACAGGTTTACACCCAGGGTACCTCTGAACCGGTCGCAGGGTTAACACAGAGTCAAACAATAATTCCCACTAGGATTCACACCTATGGGCATTTTATAGTAGCTGGTTGACCTAATGAGCATGTCTTTGGATGCAAGCACATGGAGAACATGCAAAATCTGCACAGAAAGACTCCCATTTGACCATGAGGGTTTGTTTTTTTCTTTTTTCCCCTTAATGTAGTTGTATACAGTTTCCACCAATGAAGTATTACACTCTTATTACATAATCAAGACCCTCCAACAAACATGTACAGCATAATCATTGTCATAAACGTTAGCCACAATAAATGTCCAGCCAAAACTCCTACATTTTCAAGGTACTGTAACTATTCATAATTATGTGGCACCTGTGTACTGTTTCTCCTCAGGTTTGGACCTCGTTTTCCCCCTATGTCTGGAGTTTATGATAAAGATTTGCGAATGCTGGCATTTGACATCTGTAAGAGAATAGGGGTCACCCAATTTGTCCAGGAGGGAGTGTACTGTATGGTGGGTGGGCCCAACTTTGAGACCACAGCAGAAGCAAGGCTTCTGCACAAACTGGGAGTGGATGCAGTGGGTAAGCTCCACTAAAAAGAATAATGTTACAAGTTCAAATAAGTTATGTGTATTATTATTCTTTATTATTAATACATTGATAGGCAAGCCCACATGGTGTAATATTTTAAACATTATGACAACTGACAGGTAATGTATATAACATTGATTACTATATACTGCATGAGAATGGAGTGATTTGATTGGCCCACTGTCTCTGGATTAATAAGGAATTATTGAATTAGGCGAAGCATGATATGGAAAAATATTCAGATCATATTGGATAATACCCTCCAAGATCTGAATAATTTTTTATAATTTTTAACATTTTTGTTTAAGTATTCAGTTAAAACATTTTCAACTTATTCAAATTATTCAATGTCAATGATGGATTAGCTGGCTCACAGAAAAATACCATGTTTGTCACGTTCCATGGCCAAGATAAAGGTGGACGCAAATTGCCATTCAACACCTCTTTAATGATGGAGTTTCAGCACAATAACAGTATACAGTCTAATATCAGGAACCTTAGATGACTATAGTTCAGGGGACAAGACAAACAGAATATCAAAGACAAGGCTGAGACAAATAATGCAAGATTCTGTTGAGGCTGTGACAGAAACCCCACAAGAAGCTACCTCCAGGAGTGAACATTTTTGATAACGGCCTCTGGGGCATGTACCTGCCGGATGTTATACATAAAATTCTTAAGTGAGCTGTAGGATCTAGAACGGCTATAGCCCTTCTAGTTGGCGAGGTACTCTATGTGCCCTTGTCTACATTCTGAGTTCACCAAAAGCTCACCCTGTAGGCTGGATGGACCTTGATGTCTGGAGGGTGTAGGTGTGAGGTGCGAGATGTCCGGGTGTGACTAGATTGAGTGGTGAGACATGGGAAGCAATATATTGGAAATACATCGGAATACCAATTTGGTAGGTTACTCTTTTGATGCACTTCGGCTGATGTACCATGTGCTGATTTTCTTGCTGTTTTGGTGACCTTTGAGGTTACGAGTGGGGAGCTAGACTTGATCACCGGGCTCAAATATTGGGGTTTATGAGTGTTAGCTTTGTACCATGGGGTGCTGACAAATATACTCTGGTGGGTTTGTTCCCATGCAGGGTCGGGCCTATTGAACCATTTTCCCATGATTGGAGCTTCAGTGACCTGTGTGTTCTATGGAATTAGCAACAGCTGATGCCCCAGGGGTCATTGGAAATGCATGAGTCCCATAGCTGAATGAAAGAAGGGAAGAAAGAAACCGTGCTGAGTCATTGTTTGAATTAGAGCAGTAGGTATGAGGAAACAACACGATTTCTTCGACACGATACTGCCACTGGTACTTCCCACTGAGGAGTTTGTAAGTTCTTAAGACTTGGGTCTCCTGAGACTAGAGCTGTGTGACCCCAGGTGATCAGATGGGAGTGCAAGTGAGAAGGCACTTAAGATTGACCAGGTGGGAACCCTTGGGGAAAGTGATAGGGGAGTGTGTTGGTTAGCTCCTCATCAAAATCCCATTCCAGGGTGTTCACAAAGCACTAAATGGGATCACAGTTTCAAGCTTGAGGGGTTTTTGTTCAGTGGTAAACTGGCTTAGTAGGGTGTCAGCCTTGGTGTTACGGGAACCTGGAGGGTAGGACACTGTAAAAGTGGAATCTTGTTATGAAGTGAGTTTAATCTCTTGGGAATGTGAAAATATACTAGATTTTTATGATTGGTGTAAACTGTAAACAGATCTTTAGCTCCCTCCTGCCAGTGGCACCATTACTGTAACGCCAGTTATTACCACTCTTTCTCACGTCATGATTTTGCTACTCTGGGGAGAGCTTACACGAGAAATAGTCTCTGTAACTTTTGTTTGTCATCATGGTATTGGGGCAGCATGGTGGCGCAGTGGTTAGCATGTTCGGCTTACAGCAAAAAGGTCCTGGGTAATGTAACCCAGCAATGCTACTCGAGTGATGTAATATTCACATTTTCCAGCTTTCATGTACAACTGGTACTGAAGGAGTCCATGGAGTACCTCTTTGACATGTTGAACATGAGTCTTCATCATGGCCGAGTAGATCAGTATGTTGTCAGTGTAGGTGATCACACTTTTCCCAAGTAGGTCCTTTAGAAGGTTGTTGATGAAACATTGGAAAACCAAGAGGGTGCCAGTGAGGCTATATGGCATTATCAGCTCTCAATAGTGCTCCTAGTGGTGCTGGATGAAGTTTTCCTCTCATCCCCCTGCACACACTGGCACTTCTCAGGTCGAGCTTTGTGAAGAGGTTGGCAAGGCAGAGTTGCTCTAGGGTGGCAGGAAAAAGGGTAAGGGTACCTACCTGTAATTTTGTTGAGACCCTGGTGTTTGATGAATGGCTGGAATCCTTTTTTCTTCACAAAAAAGGACTCTGCCAAAGCTGGAGACATATAGGGATGAATTTAGCCTTGTTTCAGGGGTTTCTTAATAGACTCATCCATAGCATGTTTCTCATGCAGGGTGCGTGGGTATATGCAAACCTTTGGTGGTGTGGTGCCTAAAGTACTCCTTGGGGATGTTTACAGGGCATGCAGGTTCAGGGCTTTCCACGATGATTTACCTCAGACTCAGTGGATGTCTTTGAATTAAATAGCCCCCCAACATTCTGCACTGGGGAGCATTCAGCGACATCCACCTCGCCTTCTGTGAATTGTAAATTAACTTGCTACAGTGGCACCTGCCGGGGGTGTGATTTATTATGCAAAAAGTGAACAGTCATTTTTCAGTGGTGATGTGTTGAAACCAGGAAAAAACATTTTGGAATCGTGATGGCTAATTAACTCTATCTATTAACTCTAGTCTATTCACCTAAAAAAATGTCACGCCTTGTTCCTGGTATGTAGTGTTGGTCCAATGAAGGACAACCAGTGAATTGGCAAGAATGTCATGGGTGCCCAAGGCTCATTGTTGCGTGTGAGGAGTGAAGGCTACTACATCTGGTCTGATCCCACAGAAGAGCTACTGTAGCACAAACTGCTGAAACAGTTAATGTTGGATCTGATAGAAAAGTGTTAGAATATAGTGCATTGCAGCTTGATGTACATGAGGCTGCCTAGTCACAGACCAGAAGTGTTAATGTTATGGCTGATCAGTGTGTGTTTATAAGTGACTCAGTAAAACTGACCTTATATAGTGAAACTATTATGTAATTACTGATTAAACCAGGTAACTGGAGTGAATTATGAGTAATTTATTGCTGGTCTTAAGTACAAGCACTTCACAACCTTTAAAAGAAATGTATGCTTGCTTCCATGGCTTTAATGTTTACAACAAGTGCATTACTTTAGCATAGTGCAGCTTTAATGTTTGAATAAACTGTTAAATTATAAATGGCACTAAAAACCCCAAAGATGCGAGGGACTAATTTAATTATCACTTCCGTGCAGTTCAAAGTTTTGGTGCAGTTGTTGAAAATATGTATAATTTGCATTTAATGTCAATCTATGAATTAGAAAATATAATGATCATCTGTTCTATTTGTTATTCTTCTACAGGCATGAGCACAGCCCCTGAAGTCATAGTGGCCAACCATTGCGGAATGCGTGTGTTCGGCCTCTCGCTTATCACAAATAAAGTAGTGAAGAATTATGAGGACTCAGAGATCACCAATCATGAAGCTGTCCTGGAAGTGAGCAAAATGCGATCAGAAATGCTGGAGAAACTTATTACTGAGATCATCATCCATATGGACATTAATAACAATGAAGCATGACCATCGTTTCCACTAGTTTCATAAAATCTGGAGTCATTCTGACTAACAGAGGCTTCATATTAGTTTATGTTTAGTAACATGTACCTGTTTGTATTATTAGGTGGCCAGTCACTATGATTGAGCACCTTGTTGTTTTGAGCTTACTGAACTTAACTCAAACTGTTTATTTAAGCAAATATTGTACAAATATTAAACTAGAAGCGGCTATAATATTAAAATACAACTGCTAACACAGTTCAAGGATATGCAGATTAGGTCACCTGGCTCTTCTGAATTACCCATAGGTGTTAGTGTCAATAGCTGTCTGTCTCTGTGTTACATGTCCATGGTGTACCTCACCTCTCACCCACAGTCCGCTAGCACTGGCTTCAACACTTTTGCAATGGATGAGGGGTATAGAAAATCAACAAATATATGCATGAATGAAACTAAAGTGCAAGACAAAGAAATGCATATAGAAACTATATGCAGCAAAAATGAATAAGAATGATTGCTAATAAATTCATTGCCCTGCAAAAAAGGTCTCACACTGTAATATTTTGTTGGACTATCTTTAGCAGCATTGACATCATGCATCCACAGCATAGTTTTGCTAGACTTATGTAGATGTTGGACTAATGTCCCAACTTTAATTTCAGTCCAGAGTGTTGAGGGAGTCGGACCACTGTGTGAATTCTTCTGCAGCACATCCCAAACACTTTTACTAATAGTCAGGACTCTGTGGTGCCACCCCACATGTGAAAATGATACCCTGAATCACTATTTGAGGCCAAATTGTTTTATCTGTGCATTCAGGAGAAAAACTCTATTTACGTGATAACCTGGTCATTCAGTACAATCAGGTCATCAACTACATTTTATTGCCACAGTAATGTTGCTGAACGGGGCAGTGGTGGCTTGGTGGTAGGGTGATGGCTGACTCATCCGAAGGCCACACAACTTTTTAATCCCAATCCTGAGTTCTCATCTCATTTTACATATGGAAAAGCTCTTACTTTCACTAATAAACATGGCCTTAAGTTCTACTGTCTATTTTTATTTTATTTATGTATTTATTTATTCATTATTATTATTTTTTACAAAATTTTAATTCACCGAGCATTTACATGATCTCCAAACATGGTAGGTCATTTCTTCAACATTTCCTGCATTGTGTTGATGGTTCAAAACTATCCTTTCCGGTTTTGCTAATGCACTGGAAAGTTCTTAAGTTTTTTTTTTTTTTTTTGTAATTTTAGAGGTTTAATTAACTTAGTGGTATAATTTGCTTGATGTAGGCCAGTATTTTGGCACTTCTGAAATGTAGTGACATCCATTCCAGGACCATGAGTTATGTCTTCTGACATGTCCTCACAATAAGGTCACGGTGAGCTCATATTAGAGCGTGCACTGTGACAGGCTCACCGTGTAACCTCACAGTTGGCTCAAAATGACCTCACAATGTAACCTCACAGTATGATGTAACAGTTAGCTTGCAGTGATATCAGACCTCATGTTGTGAACTGTGTAAGAGAAAAATATGACCTCACAGTTACACTGTTATACTGTGAATCGTGTGTGAGCATATTACAAGCTTCTGAGAACTGGAGCAAAAATATATTGTGTGTGTTGTGTTTAAAACACAAATATAATACAAATGTATCAACGTGATAAATTTTATTATCTGAAGCACTAATTTTATTAAACTATAGCCTATTAAGGTCAAAAACATCTACATCTCAGTACACACTGAAGACTGAATATATTCTGATATTCCATTTATCTGAAGTTCATAAAAATCTAAATATTAAAAAAGCAATAAAAAATACTTTTCTCAGAAAGAACTCCAGAGCATAATGAACTTCTTATGCTCTGCTCTATAATGAACTTCTTATGCTCTGCTCTATGTCAATTTTTAATAAACATTACATGCATATTTTTTATTTTTTTTTTTGAAATGGACCTTTTGGTGAACTACATCAGATGAAAAGAGATAAAATTTAATACATTTAGTTCGAATTATTCTAAAATTTACTGGTGTATTAAGGTTTCAGATTTGTATCATTTTAGTATTATCTCCGCTTACAATTTTACGTGTTCATGTTTTTTCACAGAACAATAGATGATTTTATATTGAAGTTTATGTACATCAGAATAGTTTTACTTTTAGTATTTTAATTTTCACTGGAACTTTTAAACTTACAATTGAGACTAAAAACATTAGTGTTACTTGAATATAATGAAAACATAATCATAAAAAGTCTTCAAAGTATCTGAATATCTGTCAGTCACTGATTTTAATCAACAGTTAGGGACACTGGGCACCTCCATGGATAGATTTATTAAAATGCAAAGGAATAATTCTGATAGTGTTATTTAAAATTGAATCCACCCATTGGGTCAAAAAATATGAATCCATAACATTTTAATAAGCCTTTCCCACAATGTACTATATGATGTTGAAAGCAAAACACAGGTCACCAAGGTAGTTTATGAGTTATGGTGTTATGAAAATTGTGCAAATCAGCCAACAGAAATCACAAATTGATATAGAACCAAGTGTTAAATGCATAAGCTTTGAAATCTTTTCCACAATATAATTCAAGATGTTAGCTTTTCAAATTCATAAAGAAAACCATAGGACACTGAAGTAGTTTTTAAGCTTTGCTATTATTTTGCCATACAATAACTGAAAACTAGTATAAGCAGCCAATAAAAATCTATATACATTGAACCAAATGTTAAATCCCTAAGATTTATATATATA
>JBCNYH010000023.1:25032490-25045242 GCA_039654325.1 Tandanus tandanus | reverse complement strand
CCCCCCCCCCCCCCCCCCCCCCCCCCCCCCCCCCCCCCCCCCCCTCCCCCCCCCCCCCCCCCCCCCCCCCCCCCCTAAACTCCTAACTTGCTAAAGAACCAATTCAAATCCAGAAAAGAAAGGAAAAGTTTACAAGGAAGTTTAATTTACCAAGGGTTAACTATGGGTTATTGGGTGAAGTCAGAATTCCTACACTGGTATTGAGTGGTTTTATGAATGTGATTAGAAGGCCTGTATGTTAACTACTAGGACTGTGTGCATGTTCTCATAAAAGGGGAGCATTCTAAGGCAAACAACTCTGGATTCACAAAGGAAGCTCTGCATTTTCCCAAGGATGGATGTACAATCATTTTTGGCTATAAGGACTTTAAGGCAAATAAAGACAGGAAACTTGTTGGCAATGCATTATAAATTCATAATCTTGTTGCATATATGTGTTGTATATATGAGTATACATAGACCCTTTAATTTGTGCATTTCAACTAAATGCACAACAAATAACATGTATCTTAATCTAGGAAATGAATTTGTTTTGATAGTTAAAGATCATGCAAACTAGTCCACAAAGTTCCAGTAATACAAGTCCACCCTTTTCAATTTCGACCCAGCCTTGCCCATGCCATGTTATCTGTTGAACCAGCCATGCAGAGCTGGAAGGACTGTTTTGTGTTCTGTTGCATCTGGCCTCAGAAGGAGTAGCTGGGTCGCATGAAAGAACCGGTTTAAGCTGCTAGCTAGCTGGTTTAGTATGCACAATCCCAAACCATTGGCCCCTGAGTGGGAGGCATACACCAAATTTGGTGATTGTGTCATTTCTTTCTGAAGTTGTACAAACAAAAGGAACCCATTTCTACAGTTCCCACTCTGTCCACCTTCAGCGCCAGCAGGAGCTAAAAAATATCCACCAGGTTGACTGCTGTGAACTTAAAACAAACTTAAGGTGACCCATATCCATCCTAACCAAGTCCATCCTGAGTGCAACCCATGCCTCAAATTTGGTGATACTATGTCGTTTCCAGTGAGTGTTGTTATAACAAGCCTTGACAGGCCCAGTATAGAAAGATTCACTAACCTCACTGCCATGACCCTGAAACAAAGAAAAGGGAACCCATATACAATCCCAACCGAAACCAAAATTTGGTGATTTTGTGACATTTCCTTTCAAAGTTTTGACACTAGCAAGCCTTGAGTGCTCAATATAGAAAAAACACCAAGCTAACTGTTGTCAACCATTTACAGTCCTAAACAAGACATTCCTGAGGGGGACCTAACCATCAAATGTGGTGATTTTATGACTTTCCTTTCAAAGTTATTGCATTAACAGAAACTGGGTGACCTTGGCACCTTGAAACAAGGTAAAGGTGAGCCATATGCATCCCACCCTATCCATCCCTGAAGGGGAACACCGAATATTGTGATCTTACATCACTTCCTTCCAAAGTTATTGCAGAAACAAATGGATGGACAGAAGCAACTCATTTCTATTGCTCCACTCACCGGCAGACATGGCAGGCGCTAATAAAAATGCTGCAAAAACGCTCTCAAACCTCATAGTTAGGGAGGGCACTACTTACTAAAAGTATATTGGAGATGCACCAGGAAACGGGCCAGAAACTGGAACCGGCCAATTTTCAGTGTTAACAGCCTGACTGGAAATCGGCTAATTATTCTCATTTATTTCTGATTCTGGGCCGGTCCCTATGGATCCGGCACATTACATCATTACACGCATTTAGCATCAGTCGCGCACACGTTTAAAACATTCATGGTGTGGAAGTTTTTCACATTAAGAAAAGACAAAGCTAGCAACTTGTAAAACATGTAAGGAATTTACACTTATGTTTGTATTGTGATTTGTTTTATTCATTTTCATGCATTTTAATTTTTTTTTAATTGGTTGCCGCAATCTGTCCTTTTGTCCTGGCATTGTTTCTTTTTACAGTGTTCGGCTTTTCCCGATAGCACCTGATGAGCTATAGTCTCTGCAGAGAAAGGTCAAATACTATATACAAACTTAGTAATTTCTCATATATTTACATTTTTGTATTGATAAAATAGGAGTTGAGGCATTAGGATTTGCACTACATATAGCCAAGATATTATTCATTATGTGGTGAAAATATTATCTCTCTAAGAAACTATCTACATACTTATGCATTACATTCCATAGAGGGTTCCGGTGGACTTACCTGAAGCAATTACACCTTTTTTTAAAACATGTTTTCAGACAGAATGTAGGCTTTTCCTGTGCTGATGAATGCTATAATTCAGAGAGTACAACCTATATCATACGAATCAAGTGAAATATTACATGTTTCTACACATCCATGTCTGAAAGCTAGAGCCAAAATCAGATGGGTTACCAAGTTTCAGACTTCTATATTGTCTGTTTTTTTTTCTATCAAAAGCGGTTTCAAATCGATATTGTCAACCAAGAAGTCCTAAAGGGGACGGAAAATACAAATTTGAAAGGACCATAACTTTGGAACCACTTGGAATTTTTACCTGAAATTTTGGAATATCACACTTCACATATACATGTCTAAAAATGAGTTTTCCCAGCAAATTCCGAGATGGTCAATGTGGGGCCACTGGTTGAGTTGACGTGGAATGACCTGGATTTAACATGAAGTGCTAACAATAAGTTTTCGCCGTCTCTGCCAGGTTTCAAATATTTTCCTCTTGAAGTGACGTAGCCAGTTCCACAAAAAACATGAAACATTGAACCAATCGACAAACAAAGAAGTTTGTTGCCAACTGTTAAGATTTTCATCGATTTAATCAATTTGCTGTTGCAGCCCTAGTTGAGATAGAATATTCAAGTTCTAATTCAGCACAATCACAATAATTATTTCTTTAAAATGTGTCAAGGCAGGCTTACTTCTTGGTCCGTTCTTCATGCCCATTGGAACTTATGGACTTGGTCTCATCCTAAGCAGGGTCGATAGAAGAACATCATGAGGAGGACGCCGTAACATTGCAAGTCGTAAGGATAAGGGGGGTGGGAACAAAAGAGAATATAATATGATCATTAAATATGTGCACTTTTAAGAACTATGTGTAGGAAAGTGACAGAAAAGGGTCATTAGAACCACAAGGCTGTCATTTTCTTCCTTCCTTACTAATGGTTATACTGCGTTTGTGGTACGGTCAATAGATGAAGAACTAGTGCTATGCTGTGAATGTACAAATTGCATATTTAGTGATTTCTTTCTTTCAACAGCCTGAAAGGTTCTGTACCAAGGCTATCTGTGCCTATAAGACCCAACGTGGCAATGCTAGCAGCCAGCCACTAAGTGAGCTCCTGTGGTGGATGCCATTCCAGTGATCTTCACCCCATTTTCCTTCGTGGATTGTAAGAGTTCGATGCCACCTCTGTCACACATCTCGCCCTGAAGCAAACAGGGATTCACACGGCTTAGTAATATCGACTCCCAAAGAACATCTAAAGCTGAGATGTTCTTTAATCTGCCTAATAATGTGCATGAGTGTCTTAAAAACAAACTGGCCATTTGCATTCAATAGAAAAGGTTTTTTTTTTTATTCAAAGCTTTTGCATTTATGTAGCAGTCCACCATTTCCTATTTCTCAATCCAATGAAATAACCATAGGTGGGTATATGAAGTCAGTTGCATGCATAAATGCTAAATACACAAATTTTTCCTTTAATGCTTCAATATTAATGATTCTTGTCTACAGGTTATGATGTACATCTCTGTTCATTTCCAATCCCATGAAAAACATGAGAAGTGTTTGGAATAGAGCTCGTGCAAGTGACGTCACAGGTCATGTGACACTGTTGGTTCAGCCACATTGCCAGGCAGATGACGAGGTAGCGAATAGTTACTCGCCATGCCAGAGACTTGTGCAGTTATCTCAGTGGAAGAGTGAAGGGATCGATTCATAGATGCTGTGAAACTGATTTATAACAGCCACACAAAATACACCTGGCTATGCAGTGCACACTTGCATTATAATATTAATTTAAATGTTTATGAAGTGTGACTTAAAGTAAACAAATAAAATAAAAAAAGAAAACATTTGCTCCATTGCAACCTTGGTGGGTGTGGGGAACGCCCATACGCGTATGCACTTCTGCAGCTGTAACTGGTTCGAGTGGGCTGTATGGTGTAATCTCATACAGACGTTTAACTAGTATAAGTTTATATATAGACGTATAACTAGTATAATCTCCCATGCCAAATTAATACGGTACATCAACATCGAAGCTTATAGGTTGTTTTTTAAAGCCAGAGACTCGCCCTAACTGGTTAAGACATCATCCAACAAGACCTCATTTTTTAATTTATCACATATGCTTCTTAGATGACGAGATTGGTTTTAATGTTATTGAGTTTATTTTTCAAAGCGCGACTTCACGTGAACATATGTGGGTGTCCAAAAGTAACACCGCCCTAGGGAGATACGGGTGTGATATTTGTGCACGACCTTTGCCACATATCTTTCTTTAATATGGCCGACAAGCTGATGTATGTGCCAGCGCCGAAAGGTTGCGACTTACGGATTTCCGTTAGCGAATTGACTACCGGCTCTGCCGAAAACTCACCTGACAACATGGCTGTGTAACACACAGGTGACGCAAGTGTGTGACGTAGCTGCACGAGCTCCACAGCTTGTATGGCAAAGCTACAAGTGTAACAAATGCTATCATTAAAATATTTAAGACATGCAATTTAGAATGATCCTTCAGTAAGAGTTTATACTGAACACCAAACAGAAGGGTAGGCGCTAAGAGTACCATGCATACAAAAGTGTGAATAGTCTCCAATGACTTCATACCAGCACTTAACTTCATGTGCATCCACTGTACTTATTTTGTCGCCACCAAAATCAATCAGCCTAAATATTTTTAACCATGGGTACCACAGTACATCAATATATGGGGCAATTACTACCTTCATTTTTTTGACAGTTCACACTGGAATTCATGGGAGTAGAGGTGAGATATAGGCATGTCTACAAAAAGAGATAGATGGGCATTTATTCATTGAAACCACTATCATATAAACAAACATGGTATTTATCTGTACATAATCTAGCGAAAAATAGGCGTAGATTGGACTGCAGTTTCATGTATTTAAATGTAAAAGTTTGCTTATCGCGCTGAATGAAATGCTCACCTTTTTGTAAGGAGCCTCGAGCATGGCTTCGATGTCCAGATCGTCGGCCATGATGGTGAGATCTGTTAGCACACAAACCCAAACACAGTCACACACGATACGATACGATCACTCCGACTGCCTTCTCCTCCAGAACATCTCACCACCACTCGCTTAGAGCCACAACACAACTTTTAATAAACAAACCGAGGGCTGCGAGGAACTCGAAGCTAACTAAGCCACATGCTAACTAGCTACGGTTTCTCTGACACGGATAATAAACACTGCTAAACCATAAAAGTACAATTATCGCAAACTCAGTGCACATTATCACCTTATTGCACGTAACCACGATGTAAACATTCATGTGAAACATTCTCACGATAATATAAAGTTTAAAAACTCACACTTCGGTTAATTAATGACGGCTAGCAACCTTTAGGCCGCAGTCGCTGCACTGTTAGCAACAGGCTAACAACAAGCTAACAACAGACCAGCCGAATTAAATAAGCACCTCGTCTGTAATGTTTACCTACATAATATCAGACCTCACCCGCTACAGGTGTTTAAAACGACTACATTTACGACTGACTAGCTCACTTCGGTAAACTACCGTTAGTGCCCCGTCTCCTTTTCCGCCTTACCTCTAACGAGGCCTGGTGGAGTCCTGCTCAAACGACGCTCCTCTTCACTATTCCCGTCACAGCCCGGAATTCTCCAATGCCCTACAAAACACTCGCAGTTGTACGTTTACGTGCCTTCGTATGTTTCTTTCACATAAACGCTGAATTGTGTATGTACTGAATAAACGTGCTGTGTCCGCCTTTTACGACAGGCTGTGGCAGCAAACAATTGTGGCGCACCAACAGTCCGTGTTACGTAAGAGACACTTCCGGATTTGTCCACAAGAGGGACTCGCGAGCACCGCGTCCTGGGGGGTACGTTACATTGTTACTGCGCATGCGCCGCACTCAGGCACGCGAGCGTGCACTCGGAACTCCTCGCCCATATCCGGTATTGGACATTTATGTACCGCCATATTTGGGAACTACTTTTTTGATCATGTGACTACATGGTCAAAATGGCGTCGCCGACACAAGAATACACATGTTTGTGGGAAGGAAGAAAAAAATAAATAAAAAATAAAAATAAAAAATTCGAGGTATATACACCATATTTTAATAACATTTAACTTTTACTAATTAATTTGTGATGCAATATTAAGTTATATAATTAATTATAAACATATTTCAGAGGGATCTCCTTTTGCTCTCGTTCGTTTGATGCATCGTGATGACTGTAGTGCGGTAACCACTACAGCATAAGCCGCTGTGTACATACGTCAAAACGGCGGCCGTGATGTCCGAGTCGTATTTTTTATTTCTCGTCACGGTGAAAGGCGAGGTGATCCGAATGGTCAGCGTAAGATACGTGAGAAGGATGCACGAGCAGAGACAAACACTCCTTGGGTCCGAAATCACTCTCATTCACTTCCCCTAATCACTACATTTGGAATTAATTTGGTGGTAAAATACCACTCCTCGGTGCTGTTGTGAGCTGGTGGTTTGCTGCTGCCTTTTATTAAATTATGTTTATGGCTTTGGATCAATTTTTTTTTCACTGCATTGTAACTTTAATATATTAAGACCTTTTTTACGTTTTAATGCATTTTAGCATCTTCACATTTTTTTCAGTCTCCTTGATACCTATTTGTAATATTGTACTTGACGGTCCCTTGACATCATGTTATACACTTTGGCTTAATGCTTTTTAAGTGAAATTACTTCCATTTAAATTACAGGTTAACCTTTCCCTTCTCCTCTCTTTCCTCCTGTCTGTCAGACATGTTTCCAACAGCCCAAACACACTACATGATAGGTGTACATATGGTATATATTGTTTGTTTAGTGACCATTGCTTGTACACTACTTTTCATGATGCATTATGGGATACATTGAGTGCACTATATAGTTCTCACTATACATCCAGACACCACAAAAAAATGTTGAACTCACTATTTAATGAGTGGTGAGTGATTTCACTCAGGAACAGACACACTGAGCAGGAGGTGCGGGTTATAAAGTGAAGTCGGAGTTTACAAATCCTGATCTCCTACACTGGTGTTAACCAGTGTTATAAAGGTGATTAAAAAGTCTGTAAGTTAAATCGGTGTTAATTCACCAGAGTTTGGGTGTTCACGTGAAAGGGACGTGTCTGAAGGCAAACAGCCTTTCAATCATGGCACGAACTCTGTATTTTTCAGAATAGGAATGTGCAGGTGTATAGATACATCATCCGTGGATGCACTGGGACACATCATCAGTGATGTATCCTGAGATCATTGGGTGTTTCGGGTCTCGCAAGTCGCAGCAGACACCCTCCCTCAGGTGACCCAGCCGGGGCTGATCAGAACACGACTTGTGTCCCAGCAACATTGGCCCACTTCTCAGACCTTTTAATCCAGATCCACCTAGAGGCTTTCTCTGCAGCCTCTGTGGTGGACTTGATGGCTCTCCTCTTAGCAGCTCCTGTGATGCCAAACAGGGTGTAAATCTTGCAAAGGGAGTGGGCAGCAAAACCTCGAAATCCCACCTCTATAGGCTCACAGTGGGTTTTCCAGCCTCTCCTCCGGCATTCCTCTGTGAGCTCATGGTACTTGAGTCGCTTGCGCTCATTGGCCTCCTTCATGCAGTCCTCCCAGGGGACTGTTAACTCCAGTAAGAGGACTTGTTTAGAGAAAGCAGATGTTAGCACCAGGTCTGGTCTTAAGGAGGTTGGTGTTATATTGTCTGGGAACTTGAGCTGCCTGCCCAAGTCAACTCATAGTTCCCAGTCTGATGCCGATGAAAGTAGGCTGGCTGCTGATGTTGGCTGATCGTGGCTTCTCTTCCGCGTTCAGGAAAGGTATTGTACTCTGGCCCCGGGTTTGTTTATTGGCCACTGCAGCGGAGATGGTTTCGGCCACTGTCTTCAATACCTGATTGTGGTGCCACTGGTAGCAGCCTTCGTCGAGGGCTACTGGACAGCTGTTCAGAATGTGTGCCAATGTGCCCCTTCCTGGACAGAGAGGACACGTTGGGAGGTCCCTCTTTCCCCAGATGTGCAGGTTGGCTGGACTGGGTAACACATCATAGACAGCATTTATGATGAACTTGATACACTGTGGCTCTGCCTTCCAGATGTCATCCCAGGTCAGCTTTCTCACCAGCACTCCCTCCCACCTCGTTGAAGCCCCTGCTGCCGCTTGCACACCATCCTGCTGGTCCTCCCATCCTCAACTCCAGCCTGCTCCTCCTCCAGGACAAGATGGCATCTGTCCTTGAATTGGGCCAGGTCACACCATGGCTGTGGGATGGCTCACAGGCCTGCTTGCCCAACAGCCACCCTGCTCAACAGTGCCTTGTGCCTTAGCCGGGACTCTGCTAGCTCCAGCCCCTCTTGAGCTCTGAACTTCCTGCCAGTCCTCACCTGCTGATGCAACTCTGTTGTCTCTGGAGTCTCGATTGCCAAGTACCTCTCTTGTGCAGGAAACCCTGAACTCTTCTTCCAGACAACTGAGGGGAAGTTGGAGTTTATTACTCCTGCCGCACAGAGCTGCACTAGTGAGACTGTGAGGCAGACTCAGCCATCTTTGGAGGTAGGAGCTGATCTTTCTATCCATGGTCTCTACCGTAGACAGGGTCACCTCATACACCAACAGCAGCCAGAGGATGCGGGGCAGAATGCCATGCTGATATAGCCAAGCCTTGAACCTGCTGGGTAGGCCAGACTTGTCTGCTGCAGACAACCAGGCTTCAAGCTTCTTGATGGTAGCTTGGACTGATGCTGTGTCTCTGAGACTGCAGTTGAAGACCTTTCCTAGGCACGTGACTGGTTTCTCAGTGATAGATGGTATTGTCACGCCGTCCACAGAGAATCGAAATATGTCCACCACTTTTCCTCTCTTCAGGACCATGGCCCTGGATTTTGTTGGTTTAAAACTTATCCTAGCCCAATGGATGAGCTTTTCCAGGCCCTGTAGGATCAATCTGCATCCAGGCACTGATGTTGTAGTAACCGTCAGGTCGTCCATAAAGGCACAGATGGGGGGACTGTGAAATACCAGACTTAGACAGGGGGCCTCTACACTCTGCCTCAGATGCCTTCACCAACATATTCATGGAAAGGGCGAACAGGATAACTGAAATTGTACAGCCAGTTAAAATTCCTTTCTCCAGCCGGTGCCAGTTGGATGTTATGCTCCCTGATGTCACTCTCAACCTTAAGTTCCCATAGTAGTTCAGGATGAGGTCCTTGATCTTGCAGATTATGTGGTGTAGTTCTAGGGTGGTTTCCACCAGCATGTGGGGGATCGATCCATATGCATTGGCTAGGTCCAACCAAAGCACTGCCAGGTCTCCATTCTCTCCCATGCCTCCCTGATCAACTGGGTGACCACCCCAGTGTGTTCCAGGCACCCTGGGACTCAGGGATTACACCTTTCTGTACTGAGGTGTCAATGTACCTGTTCTTAAGGAGGAAGTCTGTCATTCTTCTAGCTAGGATGCTAAAGAAGTCCTTTTCCTCAACCCTGAGGAGTGAAATGAGTGAAACTGCTCATGCCTGGTTGAGTTCTCCTCCTTAGGTATCCAGACATCCTCTGCCTGTCTTCACTGGTCTGCGATGGCCCCCTTCGCCAAATCACTTGCAGCAACTTCCAGAGGATTCTGTGAAGGTTTGGGCAGCGCTGGTACACCTTATAGGGTACTCAACCGTGGCCTGGAGTAGAGCTGTCTCTGGCTACTGTTATCACCTCCTGGACTTCCTTCCACGTGGGTTCTAAGGTGTTAAACTCCACTACAGGGGCTGGCATGTCCAGGAGAGCTCTCTGTTCTCCTAACTCTTGCTCTCTGTGTGGGTCACGAATGGTGTTGTGCAAGAAGTTGTCAACTTCCTCCTGGGAACACTCAAGATGTCCACTGTGTTTCTGTCCTAACAGCCACTTTGTGAAGCCAAATGGGTTGGCTAAGAAGGAACTTCGTTTACTGGCTCTCTCCATCCTCTGTCTCCTGTGCCACTCAGCTCTACGCACGGTCTTGTGGTCATCTAGTCCGGATGGTGTGTCTGAACTCAACAGAGGTGGCTTCTCCTCCTCAGCTGCTGCCTTGCCAACATCTGCAGTTCTTTCCATAGGCAGTGAATCTTATCTGCTCTATGGTTGTTGGTGTAAGTAGGCTTGCTGGCCTTAGGCTCCTCAACTCCAAACCTCTCAGCACCATAGATTGTGATGATAGTGGTTAGATTCTTGAGTCGGCCTTCAACATCTCCCTTTGCTGTTGTGTTGATGATTCTAGATATATCCTCATCAAACTGTTGCCACAGACTGTGCTGCTTTGCTTGAGGCCAAATGATCCGATGATTCTGGACTACTCTGCTAGGATTAACTGGGTCCTGGTTGAACACTTCTCATATTTTCACAATAAGTTTGGAGGCCATGCAACACAAAATTATCACATGTGATTTTATGCATTCGTTATACAACTGATTTATAAATCCTGGAGTCAATAAATAAGACATGGGGTCAGCTACTTCCAACTGAAATCCACCATCAAATTTTAACCCAAACTTTACATGGTCATATATCTCAGCCCACATGTTGTTGAACCTGCTGTTTGAAGACCCTGGTGAATTCATATTAATGGTCAATAATTGATTAGAGTACATGATAGGAAATTCCAGTAATTTGCATAAGATTTATAAATGAAAAATATTCTACATATACCGACCCAGTCAGACCAGGCAGGCCACAGGCTTTCCTTGGAGCATGGGACCGGAACACACAGCGCCCCTAGTGATACAACTGACTTTTATTTCCCTCACACATTCTGTATTCAGGCACTGAAATCCAGAGGTTAGCAGGAAATAAAGAATAAGTTATAGGGAATATGCACTGCAAACAAAAGCCTCTGTGTAGAGTCTGTTGTTTGTGTTTTTAAACACCTGACATTATACTTAATTCAGCGGTAATCTATGTACGACATGGCTTTCTAGCCGAGACTTTCAAGAAAATCAGGTCAGCAGATAAACAGTTATACATTAAAATATGAATTCCATCAATAAAATACCCTCCTTGTATTTATTTTACACTCTAAGGTTTAATTACTCAAAATACAGCCAATTTGACCTTCAGGACAAAACAAAAAATATGTAGCATTGAACGGCTATCACATTAGCATCATAATCATAGCCATGGCAAACAGGAATTCAAACAACTTTAGTGATGCAGGAGGGGGCCATTTCCACCACTGGAGGAAAAAGGCGGTTTGTATAAGTCATTATTTTGAGATGCTAAGTCATAATTATGAGACAGCTAAGTCAAAATTATGAGTTAGTATTTTAAGTATACAGACAGTGAAGAGTCGATTCTGATGAAAAAAATGAGTGAGTGTAGGGACTGAAGACTTTGAAGAGGTCAACAAGTTGTAGACCTGCTCAAAATTTGATGCGAATTCAGATCGGCTCGAATACGAGCAAACAGCTTCGGGAACAGTTGGGGATTTTTTGCTCTTTTTCGTACGACTCAAGTTGCACATGTCATGCGAATCTGTCCCTTTTTACAAAGAAAACCCACGAAATGATGCACAGGTCACGCGAATCCGCCTCTTCTATAAAGAGGCAGGCGGCGGGAGTTCTGTGCTCCTCTATTTACACTTTTGTTTAAAAAAAAAAATGCATATTTCCTATGCGTGCCTCTTGTTATCCCACACACATATTATAAAAATATTATATTATTTCTAAATATAAATGGTTGTTCCGGTGTCAGTGTACTTACTGCTTAAGCTGCTTTTCACAACAGACAGAGCAAAGCGCATCTCAGATCTCTTCTGATTCTTTGGAAGGTATTACAGGGGACATATGGGAAATATATATAGGCCATGCAGTCATCTATTGCTGTATTTTTTACAGCAATCAAGAGTTCAACTTGGATTTCCCAGATAATCTCTCCTCTGATATAATACAGGATTTTCCCTTATCAGCACGAGTCGGAAAGCTGATCTAGTCTGTTATGCGCGTCCAAAATAAATAATAAATCCACAGGTTTAATTATTAAAAATCTCTAACAGGTAATCCTCCACTATCTCACACACACGTCTGTGTTTTAGCTTCAAACCAATAGTGCAGGCTGAAAACCCATAAGTCAAAGCTGAGCAGCTCATGCTGGAATACACACCTAATTCAACCGGACCCACTGGACTCAAGACAATCAAATGGAGGTTACATGTAAAATATACAGAGAAAAAAAAAGCGTAAAAAGTCATTAAAGAAAGAAGCACATGGGTTTGTTTTATTTACATTTTAAGGGCAAGATCAATACAATACATGACACACAGCCAGTGCAGGTCACAGATCCTCAATGATAATCTATATTCGAATGATTTCAATGAGACCGCGCATTTTTTCGGCCAGTTGCACTATTTTGCACTATTTCGGGGCTATATCACTTACATGTGAGTTAGCCTTTACACACTATGACATCTTTTTTTTTTTTCTTTTTTTTTTTTTTATTTATTTTTTAAAACCTGTCCTGTCCAGCATCATAGCAAGCAGAATGGCAGTCTGGTTGCAGTGTTGTGCCGAACAAATTAGCTTTTC
>JBCNYH010000023.1:25002867-25016613 GCA_039654325.1 Tandanus tandanus | reverse complement strand
ACAAACATACTGACATGTTACACTCACTCACACACACACACACACACACACACACGGAACTCAAACACACGCACACACACACACACTGAACTCTCTCTCACACACACACACACACACACACACTGAACTCAAACACACACACACACACACACACTGAACTCAAACACACACACACACACACACACACTGAACTCAAACACACTCACACACACTCACACTGAACTCTCTCTCACACACACACACACACACCGAACTCTCTCTCTCACACGCACACACTGAACTCAAACACACTCACACACACTCACACTGAACTCTCTCTCACACACTCACACACACTGAACTCAAACACACTCACACACACACTGAACTCTCTCTCACACACACACACTGAACTCAAACACACTCACACACACACACACACACTGAACTCTCTCACACACACACTGAACTCTCTCACACACACACACACACACACACACTGAACTCTCTCACACACACACACTGAACTCTCTCACACTCACACACACACACTCACACACACACACACACTGAACTCACATACACACACACACACACTGAACTCACACACACTGAACGCACACACACACACACACACACACACTGTCACACACACACTGAACTCACACACACACACACACCCTGAACTCACACTCTCACACACACACACACACACTGAACTCATACACACACTGAACTCACACACACACACACAACTGCTTAGTCCTAGTAGGGTCATGTGGAGGCTGGAGCCTATCTCAGCCGACTCTGGGCAAAGGCGGGCTACACCCTGAACAGCTCACAAGACCGTCGCAGGCCAACACACACAAGCATTCACACTTATGTACACACCTAGGGGCACTATGTAACAGCCAGTTAGCCTACTGTGTATGTTTTTGTACTGGAGAAGGAAACCAGAGTACCCAGAGGAAACCCACGCAAGCGCAGCGAGAACATGCAAACTCCACACGGAAACACCCGGGACTTGAACCCAGGACCTTCTTGTGTTAGATATTAGATAATGGCATGACCTGATTCGGGCAGCGCAGTGGCGTAGTGGTTAGCACGCCTGCCTCACACCAAGAAGGTTCGGGTCCTGTGTGGAGTTTGCATATTCTCCTTGAAATCCGGTTTCCTCGTACTATCCTAGGCTCTTTGGCTGTTCCAGATTGCCCCTAGGTGTGAGTGTAAATGGTTGTGTGTGTTGGCCCTGCAATAGTCTGCCTTCGCCCAGAGTCGGCTACATTATTCATATGTTGTCATGGAGAAATGCGGCGGTAGCCATTCACAAAACAGCAAATTTGGCGAAGCCTCCTCCCTTCAGCCATACAGTATAACACCGCACACAGAAAAGAAAAGGGCAACTTAAAAGGGCAGCGGAAGTGTGCAGATTGCGACAGACATACAGCTTATGGCATGGTGCGATTGGTTGCACTATATTATACCACTTGCTGGTGTCTATGCAGATCATAATCCAACTGTGTTATAATATTTGTTGCCATCAATCATATTTTTCATCAGTTTCATGTTTTGTCCTCAGATGACACATTTATTTCTGGTAGATAGCTCTGTCCATTCGTAACTCTTGCTTCATCTTTTACACAGATGAGTGTGAACCTCTCAGCATCTGCAATCCCACTGCACCTGAAGCGAGTAGACCGCGAAGACCCCCAAAACACACTAAAATGCAAGCGCCAAAGGCTGAGCCAGCCCCCCTCCCCTGGTCTAGCCCCTTGTCTTCGGCCTCAAACTCCCAGCACAGAGCACACGGCCCCAGAGAAGTTTTGTGTCTCTTCTATCGGGCCTTATATCCTACTAGAGGCCACAGAGGGAACTCAGACATATCGTGCAGTCCATCGCATCACAGAGCAGGAGCACACCTGTAAGGTAAATTTAGTGTCCTTCCGTACTATCCTAGGGATTCCTGTTTCAATAATGTAGCGCTTGTCCTTGGCTTCTAAAAGTGACAGGATCATTTAATAAGTAACAATTGGTTCCTTGTATGGACTTTATATTTTAAATCTATATACGATGGGGTAATTCTGGTTCGTTGTCTATAAGTAAATGTATCTTTTTTTTTTTTTAGGTGTTTTCGATGAGGAGATACCACAAGCTTATTGCTACTTACACCCGTCTTTTACCCCATGATAACATTTGTAAGATATCGGAGGTAATCATGGGGGAGAAGAATGTGTACATGTTCTTTGAGCGCAACTACGGCGATATGCATTCATATGTGCGGACCTGTAAGAGGCTCCAGGAGGATGAAGCTGTGCGACTCTTCAGGCAGATGGTGAAGGCAGTTAGGCATTGTCATGAAAATGGAGTTGTACTGAGAGACCTCAAGTTGCGCAAATTTGTCTTTATGGATGCACAAAGGTCAGTAATTATTTTCAGGAAAACATGCTTCTAGTAATAACTACAGTGTATGTGATATCTTTAAAACCTTTTGAGTTTGATTTCCTGTTTAATAAGACAATGACCAAATGTATTGGTGGACAGTGATCTAATAGCACTTCACTCTTGGCCCACAGAACAAAGCTGGGTTTGCAGAACCTAGAGGACTCCTGTCTCCTGAATGGAGATGATGACTCTCTCACAGACAAACATGGCTGCCCGGCCTATGTGGGACCGGAGATCTTGAACTCGCGGCATTCATATTCTGGTAAGGCCGCAGACATTTGGAGCCTAGGCGTAGTGCTCTACACCATGCTGGTGGGTCGCTACCCCTTTCAAGATGTGGAACCTGCTGCCCTGTTCAGCAAAATCCGTAGGGGTGCCTTCACAATACCAGGGACTCTGTCACCCAGAGCCAAGTCTCTAGTGTACTGCATGCTCAGAAAATCACCCTTGGAGAGGCTGGAGGCACCAGATATTTTGCTGCACCCATGGCTCCACTGTAGCACCACTGCCGTTGTAAGCCAGCACCCTCATTTTAGACACTCAACTGATCAAATGGTGCCGGATATTTTTGAGAAAACTAATGGGGACTGTTACTGAATCTGATGAAGCACCAGAGTAAGCTGTCATCTGCTTGTGTCTGGTTGTACCGTTGGAGATCTTTTAGTCTGTTTGCGGTGGTTCCCTACTGGAAAAGGCTCCGCGATTCCAAGGCAAAGTGAATTGGTTTGCTTATAAGTCAGGTTTCTCGGCTTTGTGGTGTCTGCAAATAGACCTAAGAACACTGGTTTGATTGGTTTATTTCTATGCCTGTGAAGCACCTGTGGTGATGCATGCTGTGTAAGAGAAAATTAAAAAGGGCTATAAAGGATGAAAGGGTTGTGCTACATTGGCTTTAAAATTACTTCAGGCACAGATTTGATATCCGATGCACAGCTGTACGTTTAACCCACCGCTCCTGCAATCTTTTAGTTCACCAGTGTTGATATTCATGCATACAATGTACATTTAAGTTGTTTAAAGAATATCAATCGCCTGATATCTCTGACTCAAATCCTGAAGTACTTGAAGCACAGAATGTGCCTTTTAGTATATACTGTACTGTTTACACAATTTTCAGTAGGAAACACAGTTAAATAATTTAAAGTGCCTTTTCACTATGAAAATAAGTTTTTAAGTGAGTTTTTGTATTAACTTACCAAAGATCTGTTTCATCACCAAATCGCATTTATTGTGAGAGAAATCTCTGATAGGCAAGCTGAAGTGCTTTCTTGTATATGAAGATGTGTCTTGTGAGACTAGTCTTAGTCTTGATCCTGTCCTGCTACAATTCTGTAGTTACACTTCAGGATAAAGATTCCTCAGTACCTGGTTTTAAAGACTGTGCTGAGAAACCTCTGATGTCATTGTTGGCATGGTGTCTTTGTTCATAGATTAAAACATGACCTAAGCCTTGAGTACTGTGTGATGTGTAGGTGCTGTGGGTGGACATGGATCCTAAAGGACACAGTGTTCGTTCACTTACCGCATGTGGTGTGCAGAATGCGACACGTTTGAGATAAAGGATGGCATTACAGTTCTCAGTAATGATGTCTGTGTACAGTGCTTTGGCTTTCATCTGTTTGTCAAACTACTTTGTGTATTTGTAATTATCTTTTTGAGACCATGGCAACAAAAGGACACTACATTTTGTTTTCAAATTGAAGGGGCTGTTTTTATTTCTTTTGTAAGTATTTGTTGCCAGTACAAATAAACAAATGTATAAAGAATGTCTGTGGATTTCTTCATGATTCTGAAATGAACTGAATATGAAATTATCTACCACGTATTTAAGCAGGCTCTGTCTAGTTTTAAACAGTGGAGCCCTTCATACGATTATTTTCCAACATTAGATTACCCATTTCGGAAGTAAAAGAATTCAGCTCATAACAGTTTTAGAGATTTCTTAAACTGCATTTCGAAGCTTACTGTAAGCAAGGCCAGAAGAACTTTTTTTTCTGGATTTTTGATCCATAACAAAAGTCAATACTCCTTTAATATACAGAACTACAAATTCGGTTGCAAATTCAAGGTTTACTAAGAATCAAGATCAGGGAGGCTAAGGACAATTACAGGAGAAAGCTGGAGTGGAAACTCCAACATAAGAATGTGAGAGAGGTTTGGAGTGGTATGAAGACATTTACATTTACAGCATTTGGCAGACGCTCTTATCCAGAGAGACTTTCAATTATCTTTTTTTTTTTTTTATACAACTGAGCGTTAAGGGTCTTGCTCAAGGGCCCAACAGTGGTGATAGTGGGAATTGAACCGCTGACCTTCCGATCAGTAACCCATCACCTTAACCACTGAGCCACCACTGCCCTCACTGGTTTCAGGCCATCCAACCGCAGAGGAGCTGATGGCGGTGAGGACAGGGCCAACGCGCTGAATATGTTTTTTTAACAGATTCAACACTGCGGCTACTGCTCAGCCCCCTTCTAACTCGTCAGGTAAAGCAAGCCTGGAATCCCCTGCCACACCACCCTCACTCCCTCCCTCTCCTTACTGCACCTCTGCCTCCTGTAATGGGCTTGACAATCCCCCCCCACCTGTGAACTTCACCTATAATCAGGTTGAGAAACAACTGAGAAGACTCCACTCAGGCAAGGCAGCAGGACTGGATGGGGTGAGACTGGCAAGAATAGTGAAAATATTAATAAAAAATGATAATAATAATAACAGTAACAATAGGGATTATAGTCATTCATTCATTTTCTGAACCGCTTAATCCTAATTAGGGTCACGGGGAGCCTGTCGCCCATCTCAGCCGACTCTGGTCGAGGGCAGACTACACCCTGGACAGCTCGCCAGGCCATTGCAGAGGGATTATAGTAATAATAATAATAATAATAATAATAATAACAAGAATGATAATAATTATAGGCATAGCCAGCCAGGACCGTTGGAGGCAGGCTCAAATAGCTGTGGTAGATGCCATGCCGACAAGGGCACCACCCCCATCACAGCACCCCTATGCCACGTTTGGCCTATGTTTGAATTGTATTTGTTATTTGTCTTTATGTTTATCCAAAGAAAGTGTGATGCATTAAAAAAGGGCCCAGTGTGCAGCCTGTGTCTTGCATCAGCAGGCAACCGAGCAGAGACTCCGTTTGGGGAACCCACCCAGCCAGAAGACACCCTTGCTCACTGGATCCTCCCTGCTGTTTATGTTTTTTTTTTTTTTTTTTCAGAGACTGGTATGTGTGGGTGGGTGCTCATGCTAATGTGATGCATTAAAATAAACGCAGCATTGCCGGGCAGTTGGGTGGCTCGTGGACAGAGCACCCGGAAGTGGGGCAGAGGGGCCAAACCACCACAAGTCGCCGCCACATTCACCCTCTCCTGCAGTCCATCCTGAGGCGGTGCCTGGCTGCACCCTATGGGTCTCTCAGTAGCAATAATAACATTTATGATAACAATAATAACAATAATAATAATAATATTTTTCTTCTGTTCTCTTTCTAACCAACATCACTTAAATATAATGGAATAAGAGATGAATACTTTGAGTTCATATAGCCACAGTGGTTTATAGATAAACTACTTAGTCCAATATTAATAAATAATAAAAATTAAATTAAAAAATAATATTATCAGTAATATCAACACCGATATCACCATCACCACCACTATCGAAGTATCAGTGAAGAGATTATACATAATAATAATGTTAATAACAGTAATTATGTTAATGAAAGATTTGATGTAATATTAATACTTCTCTATTTTTCTATACTAGGTAGGTTTGTGGGAGCGTGTATGGCTTCAGACCCAGGTATTTGGTTTAAGTTAAAATAAGTTAAGAATGGGTTCCAGATGTCACAAAAACGGATGTATTATTATTGTGGATGTATGTGTTTTTGCTAATGTGATGTATTCTATGAGAAGGTTGGTCCAGTGACTGATATGTAAAGAGTTTTTGGATTTCCAGTTTAGAAGAATAGTTTTCTATACTATTCCCAGATCTTGAATCAATCAGACAGTGCTGTTCCCTTGTATTATACATTAATTAAATATATGATTCAAATTCAATTTCAACAAATATATAAAACTATGTTTTCACAGACAGTAATACATAAGTTCATAAGTCCATGACATCTGAGTCTATACTACTATATGTAACCTACCTGTTTCTGACTTGATTAGTACTATGTTATGAACACACACACACACACACACACACACACACACACCAAAAAAACCAACAAAATAAAAACAACAACAACAACAACAACCCCACAGCACTTATCCACTGAGTTTTGGCTGTTGGTATCCTTAGTCTGTGTCTTAGTGAACCATATCAGAATGTATTCATTGATAGTCACATTAAAGCACTTTTCTAAGGTGCTCTGGAAAACGGCGTCTGCCAAATGCTGCAAATGTAAATATATATGTATGTCACAGCTCCTTCCTGTCTCTTTTTGTATCCATTGCAGCTGAGCAGTGCAGCACTTACTTTCGGGTTTCTATAGTGGAACAACTACAATGTGCCTCAGCAGGCTCAGCATGTGGTGCGCATGCACAGATGGTGGTGACACAGGCATAGACAATCTGCACAGCTTTACTTCAGCCAGTGACATAACAGAATGCTTCACCCAAATACAGGATGCAGCAGAACCTAAGGAGTGATCATGGCAGCCTTCAAACAGAGCTTACCCTTGAGGACATCGACTGAGGCATTACCAGGACCTTTACATGTCAGGTGCTTGAGGACTGTCCACTGTGGCTGACATACAGTATGTGTCACTACGCCTGCACAGACGTCTCCTCACCCTGGCGCATACCTCATCTGCCATGAAAGACCTCGACCCTCAGCACATGTTGGATCTCATAGGGGACAGGTTTTGGTGGCCATGTAGACAGCAGGGCATCCAGGAGTTTGTGGTGTCCTGTACAGAGAGTGTTGCAAGCAGAGTGGCTTTCACTCCAGTGTTCTCGTCTGAGGCCGACCAGCCAGCCTAGCTTCCAGAACTCCTGCCAAAAGCCAACCAGACAGCCTACCTTGTAGAGCTCACACCAGAGGCCAACAGAGCAGCCTCCAGTCCAGTGTTCTCGTCAGGGGCTGACAGTATTTAATTCCCCGATGGGTCACAAAAGTGCCCACAAGTGTAGCTTATTTAGCAATGATTTTGCACTGCTGGCTGCACCTCCTGGGAAATGTATGCTGGCTGTAGTCTTCTTGCCCTGCAGACCCGTAAGTGCTGCAAATGAGGCTAAAGCTATGTTGATCAAAGACGTGGGGAGACTGTGTCAGAACCTGTCATCGACACATGTTGCAGTAAAGGTCAGGTTCATTTTCACACATGGGTTCACAATTTGGCAAAGTAAGCAAAAGCTTTATGAACCAAAAGCTCCACATTACACAAAGGTTCAGGTTTACAAACTAAAAATTACATCTTTACAAACTGCACATCCTTGTCAACCAACATATCACTATTCCTCAAAAGATCATCTTTATACTTAGGCTCATCATTACTCGCTGATCACCCACAACTTAAAAATGATTATGAAACAAATCCAACACAGTAACATCTTCAAATACATAGGCAGTCACTGGCATGAGCTGTGAAGGGTAGGCCATACCTCAGTCAAGAGCTCCATGTGTGAAAAGGTTAGAATCATCAGGAATGGAGGTTGCCTCATTAACATCCTCGTGGTGTTCCCCACAGCATGTTTGGGGTACAGGGCCACCACAAAATTCCACAGGGTTGCTCCTGCCATCCCCTGGCTGGTCTGCCAGGAAGATAGTATGCTCGGCGAATGGGATAGCCTTTAATCACCTGGCAGGGCTTATGCTGGAAGAAGGAGCTTCTTCTGATTTGTTCCGCTGCCTCCTGGTGCAGGTTACTCTAAAGATTGACCTTGAAATGGTTCATATCCAATGTTTGCCTCTTCTGAAAAAATGTATTTCCAAAAATATCTTGCCAAAAGTCTGTTTTATCACTTCATGTAAAAACGGTGTTTAATGTATTTTCAGAGTATTCTTTGTAATGTTAACAGTCCCATGCCATGGACTTTTTTTATTCTTGTTTTTAACTTAATATATGTCAATTGGGGAAAACAGACAAAGAGAATGTGACGATCAGAAAAGTAAGTTGTTTATATATACAACCATACCTGATAGCATATGGCCTTGAGCATACATAAGATAGATATTTAGTAAACGATTCCTTGAAAAGAGAAGTAGACTTGGTGGGGAGAAAGCACAAGTGTGCTGTTCCAGCATGCACAAAAGAAAACTAGAGTCTACACATTTTTCCAAGGGAAGTAAATATGCAAATAGAGTGGCAGAATTGTGTTTATTTAATTATATTATTATATTATACAAATTACGAAAAAAAAAAAAAATTAATTAACATCAATAATGCTGTATTGTCCAGCTCTGGGAAAATAGTTAGAAACTGCTGCAAAATTACTAGTTTCTATGATTTTACTATTTATAGGTATGTTTTTGAGCATTTAATATTTTTTGTTGTTTATTATGTTTATTACATATTTATTTTATTCCATGAACATTTTGACATTTCCCCCAAATTCCACATAGAATATTGTCACTTAAAGAATTTAATTAAATAAATCTTTCATGTACCTTGGCATGCTTGCCACCAGTCTTTCACATTGCTTTTGGGTAACTTTACGCAATTTCCTGGTGTAAAAAATCTATCAGTTTCGCCTCTCTGATGTCTTGCGGCCATACATCTTCTTACTGCTTATAGTCCAAAGGTTTTCAATAGGGCTCAGATCAGGAGATTGGGCTGACCAAGACAGGGCATTGATCTTATGGTCATTTGACCTTGCTGTGTGGTATGGTGCATTGTCCTGCATCCTCAGAGTTAGGGAACAGACCAGAACGAAACAAGTGTTCTTCCAGGATAACCTTGTACATGGCTTTTCTCATGCATCCTTCACAAACAAAGATCTGCCCTATTTCGACCTTCCTGAAGCATCATCACCGATCCTCCCACAAATTTCGCAATGGGTGAAGGACACCGTGGCTTGTACGCCTCTACAGGTACACCCTTAAAGGACCGGGTGATGGGAAAAGCTGAAGATTAGACTCATCAAAGAAGCTGACCTTAGTCTTATGATCTTCAGCAAACCTCAGCCTGTCTCTTCTTTGCTTGATACTGGGCTTTTTCTAGCTTTGAATGACTTTAACTCTGCTCAGAGGAGCCTGTTTTGAACCGTCCTTGTGATGCATTAAACCCCGGCTGCCATTTGCCGTTACTTTTGTTTGTTACTTGATATCACCCTATAGTTGTTGAGTGACATTTAAAGGAAACGGTCATCCCAGCAAGTGGAGAGTAATTTTTGCCCCGCTACTGTAACTTTGTTGTCCCCAGTGTCTGCTACTTGTCAGTTTTGTGAATTGCCATCTTTAAAATTTGGAGGATGGAATTAACTTGATGTTTACTGTGTCCCTCTGCCAATAAAACCACAATTGAACCCTTCTTTTTCTTACTCAAAACTTTTCTTTTTAAGTCTTCTGGCATGATGAATAGTTATTTTTGTATTCCAATTAAATTTAAGCTACTACTAACACTGCTCTTTCTGTCCAAACTGGTCATAGCACATGTGGATAGTGATGACCAAAGCAGTGATTTTTATATTTTTCATTATTACGGTAAGTAAGGTTCAAAGGATCACCTAATTAGTGCCACATTAAGTAAAATGAGGTGTGCTTTTGTTGGAATTCCACCACAGATACTGGAATGAAATAACTGCTATTTGTAGAGATGCTGATTTAAAAACAAAAAATGAAGCTGTTTCTTCTTTTTTTCCAGAGCTGGGTGCTATAGTATTTTTTTGTTTTTGAACTGAACCTTTTTTCAGTTATATGACCAGTTGAAGCCCTCAGCTATTATTAGCCGTTAGGGTTGGGAAATGAAATTTGATGGCAATATTGCACCAGTTTGGATCCTCACAGTATCTACCACAACAAATTGCAACATAATTTTGGTGATACTATAAATTTACTGTGCCAAAGTTAGGTTGATATTTGGACACTCACTGCTCTGTAGAAATTCTCTATGTCTCAAGAAATAGTCAAAAATCCCCCTAAAAACAGGGGGATCCCCCTGAAAAAAAATCCCCCTAAAAACTCAACTATTATGGAATCACCAAATGTACAGGATGTTTGCTCAGCTTTTTTACATAGTGCCAAATAAACAATCTGACACAGAACTATTTTTGCTTAATAGTTGAACATGCAGACTTTGTTAAAAGTACTTCAATCAAATTAAATTAAATTAGTTTAGTTAATGCGATATTTTTTCCAGATCAGGTAGATAAAAAGTATGTCTTCAGTGAACCATGTCTTACATTTGGAGCAAGTACAAACAAAATTGAAAATAAAGAAATAAATAATAAATAAATAATGAAAAAATTGGTAATAAAATGAAAACATACAGGTAGATTAGAGACTAAATCAAAGAAACAATACAGAAAAGTCAACAAGCAAAAAACAAGTGAACATTACCTCAAAATTAAATGCACAGGCATGCACCACCATTTTACAGTCACTACAGCCTCGACCGATCCAGTATGGACACTCTCTTTTAAATCTGTGATTCGGCACAGGTTTAATGCCAGATGCCCTTCCAGACACAACCCTTCCCATTTACCTGGGCCTGGGACTGGCACTAAGAGTGCACTGGCTTGTGTTACCACAATGGGTGGGTTAAAATATTTTGAATGAATAATAAAACTTATAAAACAAAAGTTATATATATACATATATAGTTTAACAAAAACGAAATTAGCTAATACTTAATGCTAAGCTAATTGATTAATTTATAAACAACAGTGATCCTAAGAAGTAATATGGCTGCCAATTGGGGAAACCCTCAGCCATCCGTAACAGCCATGGAGTCCCGAATGCCCTTGCCCAAACTAATAAAAGCAGTACTGGCTCCCCCCACCCTTCAAACAATGTTATATAGAATTTCTATAAAATTCAGCTATAGAACTTTAGGACTCAAGTTCTATAGAAAACTACTCTATAGAAATTCATTCATTCATTTTCTGAAGCGCTTAATCCTAATTAGGGTCGCGGGGATGCTGGCACCAATCTCAGCCGACCCTGGGCGAGGGCAGAGTACACCCTGGACAGCTCGTCAGGCCATCGCAGGGCAGAAACACGCTGACGGCAATGCAGCCTCCTCTTTACAAAAGTCAGCAATGGTTCTTTTACATCCCTCTCACCATAGACAGTGAGAGACATGGCCGGCCTTTGATAACCCAGTTAGCTGCACTGGGGGGACAGCAGTGACAACCCGGTGATAGTGGGGCTTAAACCCCCGACCTTGGCATCAGTAATCCAGAACCCTACCACTAGGCCTCCACTGCCCCCCCTAATGTTCTATAAAAATTCTGTACAAAGAGTTCTTTTAAAAAAAATTGAAGGAGGTGACAATGTAATATAAAATTTACAGAATAGTGCAAAGATGGTCATTGAGTGCAAACCAGTGTCAGTCTTGTAGCCCCAATGGAAGGAACTGGTGGTGATCGTCCTGTGGATGTGCCTCATTCATATAAATGTGAGGCTGCATTTGGTTCTCGCGCATGTTTCCCCCAGGCTTGTGTGGGTTTACTCTAGGTACTCTGGTTTTCTCTCACAAGCGAAAGATATGGGTATGAGGCTAATTGGCTGTTTCAAATTGCCCCTAGGTGTGGATGTGATATGTGGTTGTGTCTGTTGGCCCTGTGATGGACTGGCTGTTCAATGTGTACCTGACTTCCAACAGAGTTGGCTGAGATAGGCACCAGCCTCCCCACGACTCTAGTAGCATTAAGCACTTCAGCAAATGAATGAATGAATGAATGAATGAATTTGCAAATTTATATTTTGCCTACTTTTAATCGACTTTCGTTTGCTGCCACACATTTTATAAGCAGACCCAAATTTACTACATCAGTGATGCAAGTTTTAGGTGCTACTTTTTTCATATTTGAATCTGATCTATTTTTACTAAAGTAAATAGCTTGAAAAACTACTCGGTCTGTATCTAAAACACTGTCACCATCATAATCATCTTTTGAGAAAGCAGTAAAAAAATCTGCTAAATATATATATTATATCCATAATATCCATATTCACTTTACAATCAAACCAATGAAGAAATGATAATCCATCTTGGCACATGCAAGCCATAACACGCTGCACTGTTTACATTCAGGTTGTTTATAAATGAACATCTACATCACATTTTCAGAATCATGTCTTGCAAGAGACCATTGCTGACTTTCGTCAAGAGTAGGCTGCATTGCCGTCAGCGTGTTTCTGCCCTGCGATGACCCGGCGAGCTGTTCAGGGGGTACTTTGCACTCGCCAAGAGTCGGCTGAGATGGGCACCAGCCTCCCTGTGACCCTAATTAGGATTAAGCGCTTCAGAAAATGAATGAATGAATGAATGTCTTGCAAAAGCATGTGTCAGTCTCATAGTGTGCGTTTACATTTAGCCTCACATGACCTTGTGTTGATTTTAGAAAACCCAAAGTAATACCACACACACGAAGAAAAATCCATTATTTTTGTTTTGGTGGAAATTGTGGAGGATAAATCTACTGATATTATTTTTAATGTGTTACCACATCCAAGACACTTCATTTGATACCAAATTTGTAGAGATATGTCCTCGTGCAGCTAAGATATTAAATATTCAAACCTGAGGGGTACACCCCAATTTTAGTGATGTGTTCAGTGCATGTATATTTGTAAACCTGTGTGTTCTCCATGTTGATATCATCGGGCATTATTTGGTACCAAATGAAAGTTGCTCTGTTGCAAGTAAATAATAAGATAAATGCTAATTGCACGCTCCCTCAAAACTTGCGACATCTGTGGCATTGTGCTGTGTGATAAAACTGCACATTTTAGAGTGGCCTTTTATTGTAGCCAGCCTAAGGCACACCTGTGCAATATTCAAGCTGTGCATCAGCATCCTGATATGCCACACCTGTGAGATGGATGGATTATCTCGGCAAAGGAAAAGTGCTCACTAACACAGATGTAGGCAGATTTGAGAGAAATAGGAATTTTGTGTACATAGAAAAAGTTTTAGATCTTAGAGTTCAGTTCATGAAAAATGGAAGCAAAAACAAGTGTTGCATTTATATTTTTGTTGAGTGTGTATATATATATATATACATACATATACACACACACACACACACACACACACACACACACCACTCAAAAATAATAAAGAAAACACTAAAATAACACATCCTAGATCTGAATGAATGAATGAAATATTCTTATTAAATACTTTGTTCTTTACATAGTTG
>JBCNYH010000023.1:24935457-24945808 GCA_039654325.1 Tandanus tandanus | reverse complement strand
AGAGGAAGTTCATTCCACCACCTTGGAGCCAGAACAGAGAAGAGTTTAGATGCATTTTTCCCTTGTCCCTTGGTAGAGCAGCTACAGGAAACCAATAGAGAGATAGTAGCAGTGGAGTGGTATGGGAAAATTTGGGAAGGTTGAAAACAAGCCGTGGAGCTGCATTCCGGATCAGCTGCAGAGGTCGAATTGCACTCGAAGGTAGACCTGCCAGAAGTGAGTTGCAGTAGACTAGTCGTGAAATCATAAGGGACTAAACAAGTATCTGAATGGTTTTAGTGGAAAGAAATGGACAAATCCTTCGGATGTTAAAGAGGAGAAAACGACATGATCGAGAAAGATTAGTGATATGAGAAGAGAAGGACAGGCAATTGTCCGTGGTTACCCCAAGTCTTTGTGCAGTGACTGAAGGAGAGATCACAGAGTTGTCCAAGGAGATTGAAAGATCTTGATGTGGGGCTGAGTCAGCTGGGATGAACAGCAATTTTATAGATCATAAGTTTTTGTTCAATATCATATATTTTTATAGTGAGGCTTATTTTTTAAGACCAACAAGTATTTTGAGTTATATATACCTTGAAACAATGCCTTCACCCAGAGTCAGCCAAGATAGTCTCCAGCCACCCCGTAACCCTTGTGGGATTAAGCATTTTGGCAAATTAATCAATGAATGAACTACAGATACATTCATTCATTCATTTGCTGAACTGTTTAATCCTGTAAAAATTAGACTCGCGGTTGACCATTGCAGGGCCAGCACACTCTCACAACCATTCACACTCACATTCACACCTAGGGGCACTTTGGAACAGCCAATTAGACTAATGTGCATGTCTTTGGACTGTGGGAAAAAACCCAGAGTACCCAGAGTACGCACACCATGCAAACATGGTGAGAACAAACACACTCCACATAGAAATTGCACACAGAAACGGCACAGAAACAGCTTCATCTATTTCGGGACTTGAACCCAGGACCTTCTTGCTGTAAGGCGGACTACTACATCAGTGTGCCTAAATCAGAAACACTGTTGTAGTATCCAAAATGTATGCACTTTTTTTCAGTTTTTCTGTTCCCTTAAGTTAAACAAAGTTATTCACATCCGGTTGCATTCAAATGTGATAAGTGGTAAAAATGATTAAATTATTTGTTTAAAATGGGTAACTGCTAAAACCTCTTGACCAGCATCACCACTGTTAGATCTGTGTCATCACTGTGAGGTCTCACTCATTACCGTCAAATGGAACTGTTTTTGTTTTAAAATAAATGGTTAGAATCTGTTCTTGAAAGGGTGCTGAAAGTAATTGGCTGTTTCCTATTAAAAATATATATTTTTACAGAGGCTTGCAAAAGTACTCACTCCCTTGGCATTTTTCCTTTTTTCTATGCAAATCAGAGTTGGATAAAAAATCCACCAATAAAAAGCACCAATAAATCCATCATCACAACATGAAAAGTATATGGTACCACAACAAATCTGCCTAGAGAGGGCCATTAAGGGAAGGAATAAATCAAAGAAGCAAGAAAGAGAGCAAAGGTAACCCTTTACTTTATCAATTATTTTGTAATAAAATATTTTTTTTAATTACAAACTAACCATCACTGCACTTGCTTAGAACATGCTGCAGGATTAGTTGGAACGATAACCAATATTTTATACATGATCAGCAATATCATATGTCAGGGCTAACTGCAGAGGCTGGTGATTGTGCTGATTTTAATAACGGTCGTATTGGTCTGGGAGAAAGCATCCTGACCAGCTTATGATCACTTGACACTCTTTCACATCAGCTCAGACATTTGCCTGGTTACTGTTCTCCTTCATAAATATTTTGCTGTTTCACTTTCCAGATCATGGTTTCTAATTGTGAAGTTATTTTCTCCAACACAAGACAACAGTATACCAGCCAGAAGATTGTGTGTGGCTGGACACCCATCCACACACAAATATAACCATTTTATTTTAAAACAAAAACAGTTCCATTTGACGGTAATAAGTGAGACCTCACAGTGATGACACAGATCTAACAGTGGTGATGCTGGTCAAGAGGTTTTAGCAGTTGCCCATTTTAAACAAATAATTTAATCATTTTCACAACTTATCACTGCTTACTTGCTTAACAACTTTGTGTAACAAATTTGAAAAAAATACATTACCCATTACATATTTACAACAATGGCAAACAGCAAATTAAAAACCAAATAACTAATGTTCAAGCATAAAAATCAGATAATACTCAGGAATAAAAATAAATTAATGGGCTTGAAAAATATTTAGCTTTGTCCGGAAGCAAACAATTGGTGTGCTCCCCCTCGTTGAAGTCCATGAATCCTGTAGACAGATGGCAGATCTCCCTTGTTAAGCTTGCATGACTTGAATGGATGACTCTATCTTGCTTGGGCTCCTGCTCTATTTATTCAATTAGTAGTGGCAAAGACCCTTTGTTTTTTTAGTTAGGGCCATCATTCTCCTTATCCTGTACCTGAAAATGTGGGTTTTTATTCAAATAAAATGTTACATATGTGGCTCAAAACAGAAACATGACAATCATCTGAAATGGGTGCTGTTTGTGTAAGGTATAACTTGTAAGGTAGTACAAGCTGTCTGCAGTCCTTTATACAATAGCACTGATCGGCGTCAGCCAGATGTTACTATATTTAGAACATGCTTGCGTATGTGCATGTTGGCGGAGTCAAGTAGTACAACTTTTCCATGCTGAACAGCAGAGATACCGTTAGAAAATAGCTTAATGTGATGTAATTGACCCTCACAGCCTTCAGAAGACGGAGTTATCGGACAAAATTCTGTCTATGGCCGACTGTACAGTTTGCAGATATTGTGAACTGTCTGCGAACGCCGTTTCACTGGAGTAGAAGAAAACCTACCGTCTCTGCAGTCCTATAATTATTCCATCACTGGATGGATGCAAGAAATAACAGTAAAATCTTGTCAAAAGGAAAGTGTTCTCATGGATCGGGTAAGTTTTCTGTTTAATTTTAACACATACAGATGATGTTGCTGTGTAAGCCTGATCTGTGTGTGGCTAGGCACGAGTCCACACGAGTGAAGCTAAACATTAAATTTTCAGTGTTTGGACATGGTTAAATATTAAAAAAACTATGAGTACATTCGGGCAATTTATATATGGGTCAATATCACTCTAAGGTGCTTTTGAGACCTCAAACTGTAGTCTGTTAGAAATGCATGCTGGTCAAGCTCCAACATTTTTAATCCATTTTTTACAAGCAGACAAAGTACAAGCAGACCACAAAATATGTCCACGCTGTCACGGACAAATCTGTGTAAAAATAATTTTTCATTGCATAGCAGTTATAAAATGTATATTTTGATAAAGATATCTGGTGCCTTTCTCAATAGTTTAGGTTAGTTAATGGAAATTGTTTTAATAATTGTGTAATTATCACAAAAAAGTTGTTTCCTTGTAAAATCTGTAATAGTTGTACTTTTTTCTCCTCAAAAACATTTAACAACTAAGTTATCTGGCGAAACTTTTAAGCAATACTATCTGGCCCTCATTTGTTTATAGAGAAACCTCACAAACTTTTTGCTATCTTTTGAAAATATTTTGTTTATTTCAATAAAACATGAAGATGACAGGGTGGACAGCAACATGACAGGGTGGACACTGGCATAATAAGGTGGACAAAGGATTTAATAGGTGAACACAGGAGTTATTAAATAACATTAAACTCCTAAGGAAACATTTTTATATTATTTAACAAAGCAAATGTAAACTTTAACTTAGAAACAGGAGATGCTCACTTAAAAAAAAAAAAAAAAAAAAAAAAACAGAACAATCACTGAAATTGCTCTTCCACATATTTGCACTCATCAGGGAATTATCCCCTTATTAAGAAATCCCCTGATGAGTGGGCAACCAGGTGGCTTGTCGGGATGAAAAAGTAGTCTTTTTATTTTTCTCACATACCATATATCTCGCTCTACTTCGATGTATTGAGCACTGTTTTACGGAAAATTAGGACCTTTATATATATATATATATACACACAAACACATACATACACTGAACAAAAATAAATGACCCAATTTTTTTTTCAAAATATTTTTAGACAATATGGAAATATTTCAACAAAACAATTATTATTTTATTTGTGCTTTAAAATTGAGCCAAAAGAAACATGAATAACAATTTTCTGTTCACAATTCATGAGTTATCACAGGTTGAACCAACCAGGGGTCAGTGTGCAGAGTTCACAGCACTCAGTACCGAGTGTGTCCACCATCTGCATCACAATAAGCAGTACATCTCCTATGTATAGAGTTAATGAGTTGATCAATAGTGGCCTGTGGAATGTTGCCCCATTCCTCCTGCAGCTCAACTTGTGCGCATCCTGTTCGGGTGTGGTCACACGTGGTTGTCGGGCATGTGAACGATTCACAGTGCTGCCAGTCTGAATCAACTTCTCAACCAGCTGATGGTGGAATGATGCACATTCAAATGTGTTGATACTGCTGACACAGACATCCCGGCATTCAGCATGCCAACAGCATGCTCCCTCATGACTTGTGTCATCTGTGGCATTGTGACTAATGACAAAAGTGCACATTTCGGGGTGGGCTTTTATTGGCCCTGGTGCAAGGATTGCTTGTGTATTGGTCACGCTGACTGACCAACTGAATGTTATGCTTTATGACACTCATGGGTGGAATAACCTAACAACCTCACAGGGATATGGTATGAGGAGTGGGTAACCAGAATTCAGCAGAACAAATCATTCAGTACACCAATAAACACTCTTTATGAGAATAATCTTAGTCAAAATATTGGTAAATTTCAGAAAAATGACAAAAAAATTAACTTTTTGGTCATCCCATGTTACAAATTTTACCAAGATTCTACTGTGTGTGTGTGTGTGTGTGTGTGTGTGTGTGTGTGTGTGTGTGTGTGTGTGTGTGTATATATATATATATATGCATGTATGTATGTATGTATATATGTAGAGTCTTGTTAATATGTATATGTGTACAGTGGAACCTCGATATTTAAACAGCTTGCTTTTTGAAACAAAATTTCAGAGCTTTTATTGCACTCAGTTGTAGCACAAATGCTAGGTTGTTGAACAATCTGGCAACCTCCAGAAGCATGTGCGCATCAGTCTCCTCACACAGTGCTTGCTTACAGAATGCCCACTCTGAACCTTTCTCAGATTTTGGTGATATTTCTTGTGTTGTGTATTATTTCTCATATTCTTTTGTCAATAAGCTACTATGGGACCTGGGAAATCTACTGAAAGTGTAAAGGCAAAAAGGAAAAATGTGAGAATAAATGATAGAGGTGAAGAAAGAAATTATACAAAAGTATGAAAATGGCGTTCGTGTCTGGTGAATGAAACTTTCTTTCTTATTTAGAACTGTATTCTTTATTCAGTTCATTCAGGTAATAAATAAAATTGTCTTTTCTTACTTAAAACTGTAGTCTCTATTCAGTTGGTATATCATATTATAATACGATTGTGGCGTGGTGAAGAACGGATTTATTAATTATACATTGTTTCCTGTGGGAAAATATCTTTCGGTTTATGAACAAAGTGGTTTTAGAATAACATTTAAGAACCAATTAGGTCTGAAAATCGAGGTTCCACTGTTTATGTATGTGTGTGTGTGTGTGTGTGTGTGTGCGTGTGCGTGCGTGCGTGCGTGCGTGCGTGCGTGCGTGTGTGTGTGTGTGTGTGTGTGTGTGTGTGTGTAAAATCCCCAAGATCTTAAAAATGCTGAAATGCATCTGTTCTGTGCATATCGATGTAGAAATATTCATGAAATGTATCAGTCAGGATTTAGGCCTCATCGTAGCACAGGGATAGCAAGTCAGTACATTAACTACTACTGGCCTCTGATAAGGGATGTGTTTCGATGCTTATGTTACTTGACCTTAGACCAGCACCACTGATCATACACTGATCCTTACTAGGATAGAAAATGCTTTTGGAGCTTATGAAATGACCATGTTCTGGTTTAGGTATTATTTCACTTATTGCTATTAGTTTTCACCAATTCACCTGTTAGACAGGGCATTTTATATACAACGTTTTGGGTCATTCGGCCTGGTGGCTCAGAAGCACTTGAATATTAAATGTCAAAATACTAATTTTGTCACTGCTGCATTTTGATTGACGTGATCTGATGTTATTTGACATAGCTTATATTAATGAGCAATGCAGATAGAAGGTACCCCAAAGGCCCTCCAAGTGAACTTTGACATCAATTTAAGATACTGTTCCTAAGAGGAAGATTTTTAAATACATTCTTTTTATATACATTGTTTTTTTTATACAGCCAGTTTTCCTTTACCAGCTAGACAGAAGTCAGTTGAATGGTTTTACATTTAAACATTAAATGTCAATTTAGTTTTGTCTAAATTGTGTTTGGAACCTCAGTTATAGTAGTAATAATAATGATAATAATAATATTAATAGTTATTATTATTATTATTATTATTATTAATTTTATTTTGATTATTATTATTATTATTATTATATGCTTTTACTGTAACCATTATTGTGGGGTTTAAGCCAAGCTCTATACATATTTAGATATACATACATCTCTATATTTATTTACATATTTATTTCATTACATATTCCATCTTCCTGTCTAGAGGCAAACAGACAATGTGTGCGTGTGACTTGTTTTTTGTGAGTTAACGAGCTGCAGATGTGTGTGTGAGGGGCGTGTTCAGACACAGCTGGTCATTGCCATAGTGATTAAGTTACTAACAACTACACTGCCTTTACAACTCAAAAATGTATATGGAGTGCGTCTCGCTTTTGGACTTCTGATTTGGAAAACCGTATTTCCCATCGCAATGAGGTTGACAGCGTTTGAGAGCCAAAAATATGGTGAACACAGTGATATGTTATTTCGCTGTTCTGTGAAAAATATTCAGTCACAATGTAAAAATGACCCTCGGAATGAATTTAAGTGATTTTAAACATATTTTTTTACATTAATTCTTAGGGACACATTCAGGGTGCTGCTATCAGAGGCTCGCCATTTAACTTTAACAAGTGCTGTTGACGCTATAGTTACATGGTCAGAACCAGCAGAAGTTTCCCTCTGTTTTCATGTGAAATTCATGTAGAGTGAAAATTATGGGAGTAGGAGAGAGTTTAAAAATGCATCTTGCATCCAGAGTAGGAGTGAATTAAAAAAAACTTTTTCCAAGATAATCTTCCCTTCTCTCACACTCTGCTGATGACATCACCCACTCTAGCCCAGAACATTCCACGCATTACACACCCATTATAACTGAAAAACCTTGTCAAACTTCAGCAACGATTGAGAGAAAACCGTTAAAGGTAGCAAAAAGCTGTTTTGACCATCGAAATGACAACTTCAGTCTTCAGAAAATACAAATTCAACCAAGGTTCTATGTGAAAGTATGGCTTCTTGGCGAGACGTCAAATTTAGGTGAGTTTCAAGATTGTTCGTTGACCTCTCCCTTTTCATTCCAATGGGATTTTTGGAGAGTTTTTTGGCTAATTGTGACTCAAACCACAAATTTTCCTGCATTTTAATGTAAAATTTATTTGTGTAGAGTGAAAAGTATGGGAGTAGAAGTAAGCTAAAAAACTTTCACAAGATAATCTTCTCCTCTCTGCCACTCTGCTGATGACATCACCCACTCTAGCACATAACATTTCACACAATAGACACCCATTATGAACACACAAATCGACTGAAAATCCTTGTCAAACTTAAACAACGATTAAGAGAAAATCATAAAAGGTAGCAAAAAGCCATTTTGATGACTTAATGTCTACATTTTAAAAGTTCAATGAAGTTTCTATGTGAAAGTATGGCTTCTTGGCGAGGTGTCAAATTTAAGCGAGTTTTGTGATTGTTCGTTGACCTCTTCCCATTCATTTCCATGGGATTTTTGGCATGATTTTTGGCTAATTGTGTCACCATGGTAACGTGAAATGCTAATAAAAATAATAGCACACTTCGCAGCACCAAGACGCACATTTTGATATATACATTGCGTGGGTGCACTTTGCTGTTTGGGCCACATTAAATGTGATAGAATAATAATAATAAAAAAAGAGAACCATTTTGATGTAAATAGTAATATATGCAGCACATAATAGTGCAGACACATAATAAAGGTTACTATTCTATTCATTTGTTTTACAATCTATCTTTCCCCATAACAAGGTAATGTATAAACTTCATCGGTGGTTTTAATGGTAAGGCTAATCTGTGTATAATTGCATTATTTAAATTTTTTTTCTTATTGTTGCATTAACTTCAGTTTTCCTTCCTTTGTTTCAATCAGTGGCTCCATTATGTATGGAATGGAAAAGGACCCCCCTACACACACTACTTACTGCTTAGACGGTCACATGCATGTAAAGATCATGCTGGAGAAATGAGACAGTGCTATTTATTGAAAAATAAAATATGCATAACATGTACATTTTAAATATTATTTTTTCTTATCTGCTTTTTTTATGTTATTTCTGTTTTATGATTTTTTATTTTTTTTTGGTATAATTTAAAAAAATTGTTTCATATGATGCTGCAGTGCGACATGGTGAATTAGTGGTTAGCGCATCTGCCTCACAACAAGAAGGTCCTGGGTTTGATCCCCATATCTAGTAAAGGGGTTGAATATGCCCTGTGCTTGCATGGGTTCCCTCTGTGTGCTCCAGTGTCCTCCCACAGCCCAAAAAAATGCACATTAGTGTAACTGGCCATTGCACATTAGGCTAATTCGATATTTTTGATAGCCCCTAAGTGTGAATGTGAGGGTATGTGGTTGTATGTCTGTGTCGGCCCTGTGATTAGTGATGGGCGATTCGTGAACGAATCAATCAAAAGATTCGATTCATTTAAGTGAACGAGTTAAATCGATTCGCAAACGCAACTGAATTGATTCACCAGCGCTTTGCTAATATAACTGTCTATTATCAATAAATTAGTCAGAATCACTCATTAAGTCTCAAAGTCCATGGAGGTGGAAGTGTGAAGCACTGTGCAGCATTTCTGCATGATCTCTGATCGTATCGTGTAGTGAACCGCTGAGTCATTGAGTGACCGGGTCGTGCCGGGTCGTGCCCAGTGAGTTAATAGTATGTTTTGCAACCCGGTGATACGGGTTTGAGCCTGGCAGCATTTTTTTTGTTTGTTTATTGTTGTTTTTCTTTTTGGTGAGTCAAATGAATCGATATGAATCGATCCGCTACAGTTGAATGAGCCGAAAGAATCGAGTTAGTTAAAAGAATCAGACCTCCCTTCACCCTAATAAAGAATAAAACGGTTCAGAAAATGAAATGAGATAAAATTAGATGAAATGGTGGTGTTTTATGCTGTGAAAATCATCTACATTAAAGACAGATGCTTTGCAAATAACATTTTATTTAGTAAGTAATTTCGCAAACTAAAAAATTCCTCACACAGGATTATTATAAACAAAACATTAAACTGAGATCTTTCTGTCCCCAGCACTTCATATTAACCCAGAAGCTCAACCTTATAGTTCTGTAGTTTATATTTGTGGCTACCAACACAAACAAAATATCTTTACAGTGGTAAATGATGGTCAACAGTATTAACAAATTGATGAAATGCACATTATATAAACGACAAGGTGAAAGACAAGGTTAATATTGTGTGGTGAGGCAGAAGTTTGATTTAATTGAATATTTTGATATATGTGTTTTGGCTAATTATGGCCAGTCACAGCATTTGCAGGCATCAATATAGACCAGGCCTGGTTGGCACCGGTGCAAGTAGGTGTTTCCACGGAAGCACTGGAAGTAGGTGCTGACATCAGAAGGGTTTGGGTATAAACCGTCGGGTTTTCCAGCGCAAAAGTAGTTAATAGGGTCTGGTGTAGTGGTTGGAGGACGAGTGGTGGTTGGCTTTGGAGGGAACCCTATAAGAGTTTTACATTGTTATGAAACAGCTTAAGATGGCAAAAACACCTTTTGACTTTAGACCATAAACTATAACCATATAGTGAAGCAAAATTTTACAATAAAATCTGCAAATTAAGCCAGCATTTATTTACCCAGAGATTTACGTAGGTGGTTAACTAGAGGGTAGTCTCCCTGTGAGCAGAAATAACCTCCAAAGTCATCCATGTCAAGGCTCCATACTGATGCCCCACCGAGGTTCATGGATGTGAGCCACTGAACCTAAAATAAAAGATTAAACAGAGGAGTGTATAACAAATAATTGTACAGTGGGTGTAGAAAATATTCACATTTTGCTGAAATGAAATGAACAAAGAAAATATTGTTTCAGCTGTATTTACTCTCTCTCTCTCTCTCTCTCTCTCTCTCTCTCTCTCTCTCTCTCTCTCTA
>JBCNYH010000023.1:24893271-24906086 GCA_039654325.1 Tandanus tandanus | reverse complement strand
AATAATTAAGGCAATTAAGCTCCCTACTGCCCCTCTCTGACATGGAAGAGTATTACATTACTCTGCCAGTCACTAAAACACAGACACTCGACAATGGCCAACGGTAATTGGATAATTTCCCACGGCACACCTGACGATTTCTCACGGCACACTAGTGTGCCGCAGCACAGCGATTGAAAATCACTGTCCTATGCAAAACATGCACAGTGCGAGCACAAGGATTTCATTATATGCATTCTATATATTATATGCAAGACCTTAAAATTATTAATAGCTTAAGTCCTGGTTCAGTGCTCATGCCTTGAAGGTGTATAGCTGCATCATAAGATGGTGTTAGGTTTTCTGTTTTCTGTAAAACCCAGACGAACAAGAAACACATCAGGAATGGATTAGGAAATTAAACAAACATGGGCAGATTGGAAAATGCCCAGCATTCATTCCGTCATTTGTAGTGACCATTTTACTTGAAGATTGTTTGAGCCTCAGTGTGAAATGGCTGCAGGTTTGACAGCCGTCATGCAATCAGCACTGCTACAGGTGTCAACAGTAACACCGTGACATTCAGAAGCTGTCAACAAGCTTGAACGGAAAAGGGTAAGTAATCAAATCTATTTAATTTAAAATTAAAAAACCCAAAGACATATTGCTATGCACTGGAGCTCGGTAAATAAAGAGAGCTGCTTAAAGTGCGCAATGTGCACCCTTCTAGTCCTACCTCTTAATCAGTGATCTATAGATCTTGGCCCTATAAAAGAATTACTTTTGAAAAAGCTGATTTTATCCTTACAGTTGGTGCAAGAACTCTTAGATGCAAGCCAGTGCAAAAAAGACATGAAGGCCCTCGACAGCTGGGAAGAACTTTGCCAAGACCATTCAGTCTGGAGGTAAGTACTGAACATGAAATTACGACAAGGAGAAGAGAAGCTATGACTTAAAATCACACCAACGGAGAGCAAGGCGTAAGAACAACCAGCAGGCTCATCTTACGGACATGGTTTTCAAATGCAGCCACTGCAATAAAGATTGTCATTCCCACATTGGCTTGCGCAGCCGCTACAGGCGCTGCTCCAATAACGACTAACTGTGAATTCCAAGGCACAGATTCATGAACACTCGTGACCGACGGATGACACAGATGTGGAGGGGGCTGCTGTTGTTCTCACCTGACATTTCTCTTCATTCTGTTTTGCAGATGAACATGTCAGACAGACGGCTGGGGGACATTTTGTCTGAGGTGGTGGAGGGGAAGGAGTGCCTGGTGCTGTTCATCAGCCACAAAGTTTCAGTGTGGAAATCTGTGGAAGTCTGGCCATCAAGTGGACCGTCCTCACTCTCTGTTACTACCTGGTGGGATGCCCTTTTACCCTGTGTTTGGATTATACCCCGCATCAATGACTCCACCACATGAAAGATGCCAGTGCTCAGATTACATTTGGAAATATAGGATTACAGCCATTTAAATCCAAGGTGGTCCACAGGCAGGGGTTGCAGATGGTGTTCCTTCTTGTGAAGGGGAGTCAGCTGCAGGCAGACAGCTCCCTGGCCTGAGTAGTGGAATTATACAGCTGGTGGTGCTCTGAAAACGATGTGGGCTTTATGGACAATTGGAGTACTTGTGAGGGTAAACCTGGCCTGATAGTACGGGACACTATCCATCCCACTCGGGAAGGAACTGCTGTCATTTTTTGCAGCATAGCATATAGTTTCAGAATAGGACTAGTTTATCATTGACTACCGAGAGCCAAGGCCAGAGAGCAGACTATAGACATTCCATGCCAAATCAACCAGAATGAACCAACTTTGGCAGGTCACCATCTCAGAAAAAAAAAAAATTAATAGATGTAGTGGGGCAGTGGTGGCCCGGTGGTAGGGTGCTGGATTACTGATCCCAAGGTCGGGGTTCAAGCCTCACTGCCACCGGTTGTCACTGCTGTCCCCCCAAGTGCAGCTAACTGGGTTATCAAAGGCCAGCCATGTCCCTCACTGTCTGTGGCATGTAAAAGAACATGGTGTACTCTGCCCTTGTCCAGAGTCGGCTGAGATGGGCACCAGTCTCCCTGCGGCCCAAATTAGAATTAAGCGCTTCAGAAAATGAAAAAAAAAAAATTACATTTGAGCACATGTACAAAATTTTAGGTCATTCAGTTGGTGAGACATGACCATTTATATTTTACAGTAATGTTTCCATTTTTTTGCAAAATGTGTTTTCGCCCAAGTTTATACAGCATTCTGCATATACAGCATTCTGTTGGGGTCTCTGCTTTCCTTGCCTGCTTATAAAGTTCCAAAAACTGTATGTGCAATAACTTCTGAGTCCTGCTGTAGGATAATGACTCAAGACTGAGTGCTAAAATCTTTTTTATTATCAATGCTGATTCGTTTTAACATGTCTATACGAATAAAACCATTACATCCAACTTTAGCAACAATGAGCTATCAAAATAATACTGTTTTTTTTTCCAAACATGAGCAATATTTAGACTACAAAAACCACATGTTAGCAATTGGTGACAGCTTTTAAATTTTTACCACTGATTCTTATACACATATAAATATATCTGTAGCAAGTTTCATGTCTAGTATCAGACTGTTTATTTTTAAAATGATCATGAATGCCAGTTAATCTAACAGCAAATCATATATCTCTTGAACTGTAAAATTAAAGTCGATGGACCCAAGACATTTTGTGTTTAGCAAAGTCACTTACATATTATGCGGAATGAACTGTAGTTTCCAAGAAATTGTTAATTTGCAATCATCACTAAGCTTCTGGGAAATTGAGGTGGATCTGGAGTTCCAGAATAATCTTGAGCAATGATACTGACAACAAATGGAATGACTGTCAACCTGGCAGGTACACTGCTTGCTTTTATGATTTGAAATGGTATGAAGGCAACATTAAAGATCGCTCAGATGAGCATGATGACGTGCTGGTCAATTTTATGAAGCGTTCAAGGAACAATGTCCTTTCTTGGCCTCCAGTGTCAATGAAGGATGAATGTTGGGTGCCACTACAAAATATTATTTGTATATTTGATGTACCAAATGTCCAAAGTAGAGGTGCCTGTCATTATACTTTGAGTGCCAATGACCAGAGAAAGGTTTTGTCCCTGCTGCCACAGTTATTGAAACAGTGAATGAATCTAACAAAAATATTAATAGAAAAATTGTTAATTGTAAAAATTTACTTCTTGTAAAAGTTCATGCTGTCTTAGTATCTTTATACATTTGAAGAAACTAAATGTCACCTTGTAACACTTTTATTTCAGGCATTTTGTATTGGTTTTGGTTGGTTTTCCTTGTATTGATGATAATACTCAACATGTGCATAACCTAACTTTGATAATTTACCAGTGTGTCAGTAAAGCTCACAAGTTCTCTGACTTTTTATTTTTGGTCCTACAGAGATCTTTATATGTTTTTACCTTGAATATTCATGTATGGGTCAATCTAATAGAAATGTACATTTTATATCCCACTCTTTAAGTTGACAAAATATGACCTAATAATGAAAGCACTGGCATAAAATCAATCATTTTCGCACAAAAACGTCAATGATCGCAGGCTGTATTCATTGATTAAATCTTCAAACTTTACTACGTTTTCACTCTGTCATGCACTGAGAGTACTTGTAACAAAAGAGTTGATGCCCAAAAACTATGCATGTAAAATTAAAAACCTGAATTAGATTCGGACAGCGAATATACGTGTGTGACAGAGTTGACATAGTTCTTGGGGACATAACTTCATATGCTCGAAACGCCAAAATTTATAAATTTTCTGTCTTTGTACATATACAGCTTAAAGTCAACACATAAAGGCACTTTTATATCAGAACAAATCTGGGCAATCCAAAAGCCATACCCCATACGAACAGTTTCAGACAATCAACATTTTATTAGCCACGCTACGCACAGGTTTAGGTCATAGGGAGTGGCTATGCAAAATTTCAGAAAGCTTTCATGCAAACGAGCTGAGCAATGGCCCGGACAAACTTTATATGTTCAAGATCACTGTGCCAAGGTCAAAGGTCACATATGCAAATTAGCTACCCAACGCACAGTAAAGGACCTTGGAGTGATTATTGACCCTGGTCTTTAATTTTTTTCCTGGTCTTTCATCATACATTGGCTTATGTAGAAACATTACCTGGTTAGCCTTCTTTCATCTCAAAAATATTGCTATAATAAGAAATATGATGTCACTACATGATGAAAAAAAACTTGTTCATGCTATTTTTTACCTTAAGATTAGATTACTGTAATGCGTTACTGTCTTGATATTCTCATAGGTGCATAAACAAGCTACAGTTAGTACAGAATGCAGCGGCAAGAGTCCTTACTAGAACCAGAAGAAATGAGCACATCACCCCTATCTTATCTACACTGGCTCCCAATTAAAATTCAAATATAAAATACTACTTTTAATCTTAGCACTTAATGGTCTTGCGCCACATTATCTTGAACTTCTTGCTGTTTATGATCCACCACACCCACTTAGATCAAAAGGTACAGGACGTTTAGTGATACCTCGAACAATGAAGACTACTGCAGGGCTCAGAGCTTTCTTTCACAAAGCCCCATAGTTATGAAACAGCCTTCCAGTTAATGTTTGGGACTCAGACACAGTCTCTGTTTTTAAGACTAGGCTGAAAACTTACTTGTTTAGTCGAGCATTCTGTTAATAGCTTTTTATTAGGTAAAGGAGCAGATCTGGGGGTTCTCAGGCATAGAGAGTTCTGGTAAACTCTGATGGTTGGATGCTGTCATTCCCTCACTCTCACATGGCCACCCAGGTCCGTCGACAGTGGAGTGGCTGACTGCCTCATGTTATAGGGTGAGCTGATATCGGTCTTCTGTCTGGTTCTCTCTTTTTAGTTATGCTGTCATAGTCAGTCATGCCAGAGTCCCTGCTTTCACTCAACACTGATAAACTCTCTTTTTTAACCATTACACTGTTATGAGCATACCTAACAACCTCTCTCTCTTTCTCTCTCTCTCTCTCTCTCTCTCTCTGTTTTTGCTGAGGTACACATGCTACTTCTGAGATACCAGTGATCCTGATCGTTTCTGCTTCCTGAATTATGTGATCCATCCTGATGTTCTGATATACATTCAGAAACTGTGAAGATGAATTTTCACTGCTGGTGATATAAACCCTTTTAGTAAAACGATTTATGCTTATAATTTAAATTCTTTATCAAATGTGTTTTTATTATGTAAAACTGCTTTAACACAATGTCAATTGTAAAAAAGCGCTATACAAATAAAACTGAATTAAATTGAATTGAGTAGTGAGGGTGATTGAGGGTGTGTGACAGCAAGGGAATTATCAGGCACCCTCTGTAATTGGCCAGGAGTAAGGTACAGCCAGCAGGTAACATGTTGATGAGTTTCACCTGTGGGTAATTACTGGCACCTATTTATGTGTGTTCTTCTGTGGGCTTACAGGCAAAAACTGGTAACCAGATAAACAAAGAGCTGCAAGTAGTCGTCTGTCTGTGTTTGAAGAATATCCATCACAGGTGGAGACACAAACGCAATTGTAGGAAGAGGAGCTTATTACCAAACCAGCAACAAAACAAGAACAGGAACACAGCAGGAAATGGTAACCCAGGCGCATAGCTGGCTAATTGTACGTGGAAAACAAACACAGCTAAACTTGAAATAAGGATACATAACTGAACAGAAGTAAAGCAGGTAACAACCACAGCATGGCACATAATTTAGATTGGCAGATGCAGATCTGCTGATTGCACTCACTAATTCATCCCAAGGGTGCGCCATGCATAAGGTTACCTCAATATTGCTTAAAAGTGATGGACGTTTGTGGGCTCATGCATGCAAAGGGGCAGATAGCGCTTTGCCTCCTCGCGTGTTAGGCTGTCCATGAATATGCTGCATTTCATAAAAAAGAGGGTGGCAGCATAGCATGTCATTGGGGGAATGTGCTTGCTCTTGTCCCTCCCTGGTTGGTGGTGGGTGTATTATAAGTAAGTAATACTTGATGGGTGGGAATTAGCCATGACTAAATTCTAAAAGAAAAGTGAAAGGGGAAATATGTACAGCATTAAACATCTAATTATATTTTAATTTAAATCAGATCTGGGAAACCAGTGCATATAGTACATACACCCATGTGCCACTTACTTTGTAGCCCTGTACTGTAGATTCATTGTCCATAGATTTAACATGATCCCACCTCACTGTTACCCATGAACCATCCGTCTTCCATGAAACATTCCCTGGTGGACGGTTAGGGGCTGAAAACAAGAAGACATGCAAATAAACCAATCAGTTGTGTAGCATGCACACTGTTGTAATTTAAAGAAAAGCTATATTACTTGGTAAGTTTAACATGTTTATTATTGGATCATTGGGACATTAGGACAGATGGATGCTTAAAATGATGCCTCACATGTGAGTTACTTTGTCTGTCAAATGACAAAATTTATTTTCCATGAAAACAACTTTACTCAACTACTTTAAAAGGGCATCTAAAACTAGAATATGCATTTTTCATAGAAAATGTGTGTGATTGCTAAAAGCTTTTGCTGCTTGACATCAATAGGTTGTTTACACTGTAGCCTAGTCATGTTTTTGCCCACTCAAAAAGTATGTTTGGTCACCCTCTAGAGGCCAAATTTCATAAAACTGAGAAGACATATTCAGGGTTGCAACCTATATAAAACTTCATTTAAAGTCAACTGTTGGCGATATAAGAACAAGAAGACATTGCCAGAACCTCATTAACGTAAAAGATTCAAGCTTTAGAACCATGTTTCTAGCTGTGATGGTCTGGCGAGCTGTTCAGGGTGTACCCCACCTTCGCCCATAGTCGGCTTCAATGGGCGCCAGCCTCGCCGTGACCCAAATTTGGATTAAGTGGCTCAGAAAATTAATGAATGAATGAACAATAACAATAATAATAATAACTAGAATTTAAAAATTTTGGTAGAAATTCCGATATAATACCAGTTTTCAACAAAATATGTGAATTTGACTTTGTTCGGTCCAATAGTTTCTGAGATATAAAGGTACATAGAAAAGTCATTAAGTAATTAATATCTCCTAATTAGTAATGACGACTGATGAAAAAAGTCATAGCAATAATCTATGTCCTCATGCCAGTAACATATGTGAAATTCACTTTGATCGGCCCAACAGATTTTGTCCTATTAACGTCCGAAAGGTTCGCTGAAATAATAATAGGTTGATATAAAGAACCGGTAAAAGAACAACAGTCTGCGGACTCTCATCCGCAGACTAATAATAATAATGATAATATTAATAAAAATAATAATAACAATAACACTAATAACAACAATAACAACAACAACACCAATAATAATAATAATAATAACAATAATAACAATAACAATGATAGGATGAGAATCTTGAACAGTTGGCAGAATAGGGGAATGTTCAGGATGTCTGAACAAAACCTAGCTGACCACGAGCTGTTAGGAACAACAGCTGGCTCTCTGTTGTGGAACTGGAGGAGATAAAGCAACGAGTGGATAGTTTTGCTGGAGATGAGTGTGATGATAGCAGGGAGATAGGATTAGACGCTGGTGATAATGAACGTGGCAGAACGAGTACGCAACAAAATCAAAAACCTGTTGCTGAACATCGATCGGAGAGGGAAGGTAGTAAGGAAGAAGCGTCCCAATTTCGTTTCCTGAATACGGAAGGTCTGTCAGAGAGACAGCGAGATATTTTAAATGATATCAAACTGGTTCTAGAAGAAGGTGAGGGAGAACAACTGAGATCTTTGAAACACGTGGAGAGAAAGAAACTTAATAAGGCCGCTCAAGAAGTGAATGATGTACTCGGGCACATTCAAACGGCTGATATAACTGAAACTGGTTGGCTAGTGCGGGCCGCTGCTACTGTTGTAACGCGGAGCCTGGGAATAAAGAAGAGAAACACTGAGACAAGAAAGGAACCCTTCTGGAAACGAAGGATAATAAGCAAGATTGACCTGCTAAGGAAAGAAATCAGCAAGCTTGAGAGGGGAAAGAGTAATCGGCGGCGTTCTTGTTTTGAAGAGGAAGAAAGTAGTGAAGTCTGAAGGCGTGGACTTACCAGATGATCGTAGTATGAAAACAGTCGACAAAGAAGGCTACAAGTACTTGGGTATCCTCGAATACAGCGATCTTTTACATGAGGAGATCAAGACCAACATAAGGAGCGAGTATTTTGTGGCATCACTTTGAGATTTGAACATTTGCTTTGAGATGCTAAGGGTAACACTGCTGAGTGACAGTTATGAAGTGGAATGCAAGTTCCTTTATACGTAGCTTTGCTATTATGCTGCTCAGTGGAATTTAAAGCTTCTTAGTTGTGCCCTTGTGAACAAAATTGTCAGATGCCCCTAAATTGACGAGCATCGTGAGCACATGTGATTCCCCTTAGATCTCAAGATGGAGAGATAGTGTGAATGTCTTTTGGAAGAGGAGAAGGGCTTGGGAATCTCTGAGGTGGTGGTCTCTCATTGGCCTCCTCCATGCGGTGCTCCCAGGGGACAGTTAACTCCACTAAGAGGACTTGTTTATAGGAAGCAGATGTTAGCACCAGGTCTGGTCTCAAGGAGGTCGGTGTTATATGCTCTGGGAACTTGAGCTGCCTGCCCAAGTCAACTCACAGTTCCCAGTCTGATGCCAGGGAACTGTGCTTCCACTCCTTCTCTCTCTCTGGACACTGGTGTATGATGTGGTTGGGCCAACCGAAGTAACAGTGTTACTGGAGGGACTGAGGGTGATTGGTTGGTGTTGTCACAGCATGCCATCTAATTTTATGATGAGGTTCATATATTCATCGAGACTGGCCCTCTGTCTCAACAAGTTAGTTCAGCGAGCACCTACATTGCAAATATATTGTGGGCTGCAAGTTATAGATTTTCTGCTTTTTATTCATGGTGTAACACAGGATAGAATCACAGTCCATACTCAAACAATAGACAAGCACCGGTCAGTCGATTAGACAAACAAGCAAAGCCCAAAAAAATGAGATCAATACGAGAGACGACAAACAGATCTGCAAATATTGTGATATGACATTTTTTTGCATATCAACTCCAAGTAGGCGTCGGTCATGAGTACAGAACCATGCAGACAATGATGCATATGCAGCTTAAAAAACTTTGCTGAAGAGAATGATCCAGATCAGCAGGGAAGGTCAAGGTTAATATAAACAAACAGAAAATCAGCTGATCAGCAAACAGACTAAACTGAATTAAACTTTTAAAAAAAGGGAGTCAGTTTTAATGGCTTGAGAAAGTGGCTGAATTGCTTCGCAAATTGTATGTGCATGTGAAGAAAATGAGTTTTGAAATAGGCAAGGGACTAATTGGTTGTACAGTAATCAGGCCAGGTGGCGACTGGTGTTTGCATGTGTGTTGTAGTCCTCGGTGGCAATGGTTGTCGGCAAAAAGGTCTTACTTCCTCCTTTACTTTCAACCCAGGCCCTCAAGGAAGTCAATAATGAAAAAAAAAAATTCTTACGGGGCTTCTTGGTCATAACAGTGGTGCGTGGAGATGGAGGCCCAGTGCCAGCACTGTTATATGCCAGAACAGTGACATGATAAAATGTGTTGGGTCTTAATCCAGTCACCCGTGCTGTATTCTCTAGGCCAGCCGTTCGCACACGGTCTGCTGCAGCTTCCCTCTCATGCTGCCGCCAGTACCGAATCTGAAGAAGATGACACATCAATGTTATCATAATAATAATAATTATTATTATAAAAAATAAAGTTACATTTATATATTTATTGGTACATTTATGAATGACTCAACAGTTATTAAACACAGGAACATAAGTGTAGATTTCACGTTTTACAGTTACTGTGTTACTATGTAACTTTCCTGTCTCAGAAACATAGAGTTTTAAAAAACCAAAAGGAGCTTATGTTTTCTTATTGTTCTTATTCTATCGACTTATTTTCAATAATAAAGCCCACTGCCTAGCACTTCTTGGCTTCATTGTTAAAGTAAACCGGGCACATATTAAAATATTTTGTTTGATGGAAAAGATGGAACGTGGACTTTACCACCTGATGTAGATTGTATTCACGTAAATTACGCTTTGGCTAAAGCTTGTAACTGCCTTCATGGCTCATACCTCATGTGCTTAAGTCAATAATTCATAAATCCTTGCATGGGGGGCGTCAGTGTACTGGAAAAAGTGGGGCAGGAGTGATCTCAAATAAAAAGTTAACACGGAAGTGTTGTGCATTAATGTACTTGGATATATACCTGGCATTCTTGTATACAAGCAAACGCCTGTCTGATTTATGTAAATGTAATCAACTATTATGCGCATATGTGCCTAGTCTTATTGTATTCATAAGTTCACTAGTTTATATCTGATTTTTTTTTCACGTTAGTGAAATGGACTACAAATTGTGGCCTTTTCAAATAGGCTAATGCAAACTATCAAACACATTTTAGCAGATTTAGCAACTTCATATATGTAAGTAAAAACCACCTCATTATGAAAATATACATATTTTCAGTGTAACATGAGAGCTTTTAAGGCTTTCCTTTCATTTCACTTTAAGCTCCGTTTCAGCTGTGAGCCTCTGGAATTAAGCACCACGATGTAGTAACCCACGTTGTAGTGCCTTTAACCCTCAACTGCTCAGTTGTAAAAATAAGTAAGTCACCCTGGATAATGCAATAAATGTAAATGGATACACAATAAATTTTAATACATTTTAATTTCCACAAAGTTTTCCTTAACAGTAAGGGATGTTTAATATTCTGGCTGGCCTGTATTTAATAGGTTGCTATGGAATTTGAACCTCTGTGAGACATATAAAATTTGTAAGACTGATTATGACATATAATTTGTTAAAATTTCTAGCAATATCTGTCTATATATATATATATTTTTTTTAAAAAATTTTTTACTGTTGATTTAAAGGTGTGGCCAATTGCTTTATAGCGAGGCAGTATGAGCATACCGATTGTGCAAGCATCAGTAGTTCCCTTGCAATATCACTGCATCATCATTTGCACAGTGTTTCCCACACAAAAAATACAAAATACTCAAAATACTTAAACTATCGTACCTAGCAGTGCAGAAAAAAAGGGTAATTATTTAGGGTATATTATTAAGGGTATAAAAATTATTAGGGCATCAGAATACTGATTAGGCATTTAAAAGTAGTCAAACAATGCATTCTGAGTATTATGATTCGGTGATTGACTTCACTTGAGGTGGTGGGACTTTAACTTGGTGATCGATTTTAGCAAGCAAATATGAAATATGAAGAACATTAATATCCTGTAGGCAATACATAAATAGTAATGAGTGTAACTGTCATACTTTCCAGGATCAGGATACTAAAGATACTAAAGTTGGACACTTCACTCTGTTTATTCATTCCTCAAATTTACTTATTTACACTTGGCATATATTAAAGTGAAACAAAAGGCAAGCCTTTCCAAGTCTCCTGTTACATATGAACATATGTATATTTTCATCATCAGGTAGAAGGGGCGGAGCCAGGAAGCTTCTACAAGAAGTTGAAGCCTGAGTAGTCAAGCTTGAAGAGGAAGATGATGAAGAGCATGTTACCCCTGATCCAGCGGAGAGAATTCAGGAAGAGGAGTGGGAACGCTGTAATAAATTCTGGTAAGTTACCTAGTAAAATTACGTACGGCCCACTTTTCTTGGGTCTGACTGGGTGGTCCGAGTCCTGACCTGTTTTGCCACGGTGTGTATCGGACTGGAATCACGTGTTAGGGTCTTAGTCTTATATTATGGGGATGTATAAGCTAGGGATGTTAGGATGGCATTAGAGAGTGATTTTACTGTATTTTAGTATTTTTTAGAACATAGATGAGAGGGAGTCAGTGGGTTATGTGGGTGGTATGGATTATTGAATTTTATGAATCTGAGCTATGACAGTTTGATACATTTATTTCCAAGACAATAATCTTTTCAAAACTATTATCACTAAATGGAACTTTGTGCTAACTTTCTTTTGTCTAGTTGTGACTGTAAATATAACAATGGTGAGCCATGCAGTAAACAATTTTCAACCTTCCAACTTGTCTAACGCCGTCAGGAGGTTTTACAACTGTCATCAGTTGTAATAAAATGATTATAAAATCATCTTTAATGACTCAGTGAGTACTTCATTTTTATACTTCATTTTTATTGTTCCTAGATTTGTTACATTAAAAGTATTGAACTAAATTCAATGAATGTTTTGTACGTTGTAGCCCCTGTACTGTACTTCACGTATGCCACGTTTCATGGACTTAGTGTGAAAATAAATGCCAGTATGCAAGGAGTGAAAACACAAATCACTAGCAAAAGTTTAAAAGCAAATTTCTCAGTTCGCAGGTTCCAGACACGATCATGTTTAGAGTGCGGTTGCTTGACTTGTGGATGGGCTTGAGACTCATGCTATACCTCATCTGAAAGCTCATACTTTAAACTGTTCTATGTAATGTCAACTCAAAATTCATCGTCATCAACATGTGACTCATTTTGCCAAAATGGGTCTTAAACAAATCAGTAAACTGCTGACTAAAATAAAACTAGGCACATCTGCACATAATACAAGCTTACGTTCACATACAGTACATTAGTGTGTGCCCCTAATAGGAAATGAATGGTATATTCTGCCATTTATCCATATGCAAATTATTTCTATATTTACCACTGCATACACATAAATTATGTGCAACTTTTCGCAATACAATATCGCCCTCCTGTGTGAGGATTTATTACTTGTTTTTTTTTCTTCCTAAAAAACCTTGTAATAACAAAGTAATAATCATGTTTTAATGTATATATATA
>JBCNYH010000023.1:24834101-24845882 GCA_039654325.1 Tandanus tandanus | reverse complement strand
ATATAAACACCTGTATCCCTTAGGTCTGGACAGTTAAAATATCAGATGCTGCCATCCAGCGGCACGTTGATTAGGGGCTACTGGGCATGCTCAGATAGAGAGCCATTTCCTGTTGTTTTTTTTTTTGTGAAACAAAGAGCACATGCTCTGTAATTTGTGCCTGTGTTTTAAACCAAGGAAGAAGCCAGGAAGTGAGTTACTTGTGTTTTATACTTAAAGACAGTATAATTCAGCGTTCATTGTCACTAATAAGAGCTTATTTAGAGAAATGTTTTTTAACAGTTTGTTTACAAATTTTAAAGACTTGTTAAATATTTTCTCAGTGCAGGGTAGTTCATGTAAGATTTTTACTGGCTTTAAACTGTTTGTTATTTTTTTCCCATTCGCAATGATTAAATACTGACTTGGTCAAACATTTAAACTATTTGATCAGAGTATTTAGATTGGGTTTGGCCAGATATATTATTTTTGGTCAAATACAGATGGTTTACAGAGTATGGAAAGTATTGTGTAACTTCATGTCTTTAACAGTTATTTAACTGATCTATATGTTGTGTTTCAGTTCAAAACCATCTGTAAACAGAGCAAAAACCCATTGCATTGTACCTACTGAGGAGAAAATAAACATTCCTTTGTATAAACTATGGCTGCATCTATGAATCCTGGTTTTAAAGCCAGAGCAAATTGCACATAACCCCGTAGGGTGTTACATAGATTACATTCCTGAAAATTTTAATTCCTACAGCTTTATGGAAACCAAGGAAACTAAAATGTCAGAAAATCCTGGAGACGATGAAGTCATGGAAGCATACTCTGATCATAATGAGGAGGATAAACCTGCTTTGCATTGAAGCACGCAACCAATCCTTGCAAGCAGAAATTGCTGCCCTATGCAGACAACAAGAGTTGGAATTTGAACGGCACCGCCTAATCATGAAAAATGAACAACAAGCATATACACTGGAGAGAGCAAAGGCTCAACCTGAGATTGAGAGAGAGAGAGAAAGGCTGAGTTGGATTCAAAGAAAGAGGAACTTCAGGCTGAACTGTACCGATTGTACCTGCTCGAGTCTGATGTTTGGACTCCAACTACTACATTGACACTTATGCCAAGTTGGATCCCGGTACAAATGCCACATACTGTACTGAGGCTTAATGTGTAGTCATTGGAGCAAAGGGAGCAGTTTATCATATGGAACTCACAACCATAGCACAGACAAAAAGGCAAAGTGACTCCAACATGATAACCCTGTTTGTCTCGGACCTGAATGAGACAAAACCCCCAAGATGTATTCCAGAGGTCACCGTCAGGCCAACATTGAACACAGACCTTTCAAGTTTAAGCAGCAAAGTAGAACTTTAACACTGACCACACTTTCGAGATTTTGATATAACACAACTTGACATAGACCAGGTGCACTTGTTAATTAGTCAGGATTGTTCGGACTTTCTACTTCCTGCAGAGGTGAGGAAAGGAAAGCCTGGTGAACCCTTTGCTGTTCATACACCATTAGGGTGGGCCATAAATGGGCCTGTTGACCTATTCACTCCAAGCATAAGATCATTCCATTTCAACTGAACACAGACATCACTAGAAAAAAACTCTGAAAATCTCTGGGAACTTGAAAATGCCAACTCCGAGGCAGCAGGGATGTCAATCAATGACCGCAAAATGTTGCAGATTTGGGATGAATCAAAGGCAGTAGTGAATGGATACTATGTTATGTACATACCACTCAAAGAAAAGGAGCCAAACTTATCAGACAACCTTCTGATAGCGGAGTGCCGACTGCACTTGTTAGGAAAGCGCCTCGTCAAGGATGACCTACAAAAAACTATAAAAGCATGCTGATGAAATACATCAACTGTTAAAAAAGGGTCACGCGGAACCTCTACCATAAGGAAATTTACAACGAGCTGATGGAAAGGCCTGGTACTTGCCACACCATCCTGTCCTGAATAAAAAAATAATAATAATTGTGCTACAGAGCAACATCACTTAATGAAATTGTACATCAATGGCCCAATCTTGCCAGTAAACTACTGGGAGTACTACTGCATTTTGCAATACACGCCAGGGAACACCTTTGCTAAATTAGACATCAGTTTTCAGAAATTGCCAACAGAGAGGGCTCTAGGAATGCCATGTCATATTGAACCTGAATGTTTTGGGTTTGATGTACAAATTGAGAGGAAACCTATGTCTAAGAGAGGTGTACTCAGCGCACTCAGCACAATATATGACCCATTGGGATACATCAGCCACTTTGTGTGTGTAAAAAATCTTGAGGGAAAACTGAAATCCAGCTCATGACAGATCTTCCTAAAGTAAGGGTGACACCTCAGGAACCACCATACACTTGGGTAGGAATTGACATCTGGCTGCACATTCACCTGTATAGCAACCAGAGCTGTGCATACTGAAGTTGCTCATACCTTAGACACAGACAGCTTCATTAATGCACTAGAAAGCTTCACAGAACAAAGAGGTTAACAAAAGGAAATTCGATCTGATAATGGGACCAGCTTTGTGGGTGCACAAGCAGAGCTTCGCAAGGCCATGGAACAACAGAACCAAGATCAGATACATGAGCATCTTCTGAAGAAGGAAATCAATTGGATATACAATCCCCCTGGAGCCTCCCACATGGGTGGAGTCTGGAAAAGACTTATCCGCACTGTTCGCTCAGTTCTGGCCAGGGTCATAAAGCAGCAAACCCTTTATGATGAAGGCCTGACAACCTTACTGACGGTAGTCAAAGGCATCATAAATAATAGGCCCACCACAAAGCTTTCAGATGATCTCGGAGATGATAAGCCTCTCACACCAAATCTGTTAATGCTCCGTTCATGGCCTTGTTTACCCCTTGGACAGTTTCAAGAGAGAGATTTTTACTGTCAATGCTGGAGACAGGAGCAATATCTAGCTAATGTATTCTGGAAGTGCTGGATTCACGAATATATACTTGCAGGGGTGGAATTTCGCCAACAGGACTAGTGAAATTATGAAACTACTAGTCCTCCTTCATATGCACTGGTCAGGAACACTATATCTTCTTTGGCTATTGGATTTGTCAAGTCGCCAGCAGGACATCTCGCTAGCCAATTTCACTTGCCCTACAGATTTTTGACTCGTCACGGGCCAACGGACTAGTGTTCATTTCCACCCCTGTACCTACCCTGCAAGAACGCCAAAAATGGCTGAAGCCTATGCCCAACTTGAAGAAAGGTGACTTGGTGATTGTAAGCCAGAAAAATAGCCCTCATAATCAGTGGCCATCAGGAATGATTGTCGACACCCATCATGGTTCTGATGGCTTGGTGCGTTCAGTTGAGGTGAAGATGGCTTTTGGCATCTATGAAAGACCAGTAACCAAAATTTGTCTCTGTTAGAAGGCTCTGTTGCAGAGCAGTAAAAACCCCGTTTGGATTATAATAATATTTATTCCCCATTTACTTCCCCATTTGAAGTTTAATAATTACATCTGAATATTGCACTGGGTTGCAGAGTTATCTACGTGATCTATAATGTGTGCCGATCAGATGATGTTCTGTTATTATAACGTAGTTGCATTTTGTATTTTATTCTATTTGTGTTTGGATAATCTACACCCAGCAGTTACTTGTATTCATGTAAAAAATGAAATGCATAATCCTTGCATTGGGGCTGGGATGTAACACCTGTATCCCGTAGGTCTGGACAGTTAAAATCAGGTGCTTCCATCTAGTGGCTTGTTGAGTATTGGCTCTGGGGTGTTTGATCATGCTGATTGGAGAGTACTGACTTGAGGCTACTGGGCATGCTCAGAGAGAAAGAGAGCCATTTCCTGTTGTTTTTTGTGAAACAAAGAACATATGCTCTGTAATTTGTGCCTGTGTTTTAAACCAAGGAGGAAGCCAGGAAGTGTGTTACTTATGTTTTATACTTCAAGACAGTATAATTCATGTTCAGTATCAATAAAATCTATTTTCTCAGTGCAGGGTAGTTCATGTAAAGAATTGTTTTAGCTGGCTTTAACCTGTGTTATTTTCCCCTTTCGCAATGCTTAAATACTGACTTGGTCAAACATTTCAACTGTTTGATCAGAGTATTTCGATTGGGTTTGGCCAGATATATTATTTTTGAAAGTCTGTGTACAGTTACATTTGTAATTCAGATGGTTTGCAGAGTATGGAAAGTATTTCACATCTTTAACAGTTATTTAACTGACCGATTTTTTTGTGTTTCAGTTCAAAACCATCTGTAAACAGAGCAAAACCCCGTTGCATTGTACCTACTGAGAAAATAAACATTTCTTTGTATAAACTACGGATGCATCTACGAATCCTGGTTTTAAAGCCCGAGCAAATTGCACATAACCCCGTTGGGCGTTACATACTTTACATTTACAGCATTTGGCAAACACCCGTATCCATAGCGACGTACAGAAGTGCTTTGAAGTCACTTTCAGTGAATACATTCTGATACTGATTCACTAATACACAGGATAAGTACACCGCCAGTCAAAACTCAGTGGGTAGAGGTGAGTTTTTCTTTTTGTGTGTGTGTGTGAGTATATAACAGTAAGTAAAAAAAAACAAAACGTTTTCAGCCGTTGTGACTCCCAGTGACTCTGCTGTCCAGACATCTACAGGAAGTTCATTCCACCACCACAGTGCCAGAACAGAGAAGAGTTTAGATGCATGTTTTCCTTGTCCCTTGATAGGAGGTGCCAGTCTAGCAGTGCTGGAGGATCTGAGAGAATGTGGTACAGTGCTTCAAGGTAGAAGGGTACAGGTCCATTTTTGGGTTTATAGGCTCTAATGCGATAGCTACAGGAATCCAATGGAGAGAGCTTAGCAATTTGAAAAGTGCCAATTAATTCGTCTATTGTCTTAATTAGTTTTACTTTAAAATTAAGCTTTAGGGATGGATGTGAACCTCCTTAATCTTGTTTTAAGGAGTTTTTTTTATGTTTTGTGATTAAGGGGTAATTATGGATACTTTCAATCTCAATTTTCAAAAAAGATTTTCCATGCTTGTTAGGATTAAGAGTTAATAAAGGATAAAAAAAAAACATTAAGTATCCCATTTCCAATATACATTCCAATACACACTGGGCAGCGACGTTGATGTATGCGAATAGGTCAGTGCGGTGTCTAATACAGTATATTATATGTGCTGCAAAAATCACTGTGTGGTGCACTATAGTGGATTGTGAGGGATCTTTCACACAGGGAATGTGTGTGTTGAGAGGCAACAAGCTGAGACTAACGCTAGTACCAATTTCTACTGAACTCTTTATTCTATTTATTCACAATGTTACTGCCACACATACAGTCAAACAAGTTTACTTGCGACTTTTTACAGCTTCAACAAAATTCTGATGGTGTGATGTTTGTAATTTTGCCGCTTTTGCTACTGCAAATAAAATGAAAATATGCTAACGTTCCTGAAGCAAATGTACTGCTCTACTCACTCGCTATGCAAAAACATACAGTGGTGCTTGAAGGTTTGTGAACCCTTAAGAATTTTATACATAAATATGACCTAAAACAGCATCAGAAGTCCTAAAAGTAGATAAAGAGAACCCAGTTAAATAAATGAGAAAAATATTTTTTTGGGGAAAAAAAAAATTCCAATGTTAAATGTCTGTGAGTGGCAAAGTTTGTGAACCTCTTTTCAGGTAATCTGAAGGTGAAATTAGAGTCGGGTATTTTCAATCAGTGGGATGATGATCAGGTGTGAGTGGGCACCCTGTTTGTTTTAAAGAACACGGATCTATCAAAGCGTCAACACATGTTTGTGGAGGTGTGTCAAGGTTACCCTCCCCCAGAGAGGACGATCAACTAAGAACCAACCGAGGGTAAGTCATGTAATGGTCGGCAAGGTCACAAAGGACCCCAGGGTAACTTCTAAGCAACTGAAGGCCTCTCTCTCATTGGCTAATGTTAATGTTCATGAGTCTACCATCAGGAAAACATTGAACAACAGTGGTGTGCATGGCAGGGCTGCAATTTAAAAGCCACTGCTCTCCAAAAAGAACATTGCTGCTCGTTTGCAGTTTGCTAAAGATCACATGGACCAACCAGAAGGCGACTGGATAGATGCCTTGTTGACGGGTGAGACCAAAATAGTAGTTTTTGGTTTCAATGAGAAGTTTTATGTTTGGAGAAAAGAAAGCACTGAATTCCATCATAAGAACTTTATCCCATCTGTGAAACATGGTGTTGGGAGTATCATGGTTTGTGCCTGTTTTGCTGCATCTGGGCCAGGACAGCTTGCCATCATTGATGGAACAATGAATTCTGAATTTTACCAGCAAATTCTGTCCATGAACTGAATCTTAAGAGAAAGTGGGTCATGCAACAAGACAACGATCCTAAGCACACAAGTCGTTCTACCAAAGAACGGTTAAAGAAGAATAAAGGTAATGTTTTGGAAAAAGTCCTGACCTTAATCCAATTGAGATGTTGTGGAAGGACCAGAAGTGAGCAGTTCATGTGAGGAAACCCACCAACATCCCAGAGATGAAGCTGTTCTGTATGGAGTAACGGGCTAAAGTTCCTCCAAGCCGATGTGCAGGACTGATCAACACTTACCGGAATAATTTTGCTGCAGTTATTGTTGCAAAAGGGGGTCCCACCAGATACTGAAATCAAAGGTTCACATACTTTTGCCACTCACAGATATGTAATATTGGATCATTTTCCTAAATAAATAAATAACCAAGTAAAATATTGTTGTCTCGTTTATGTAACCCGGTTCTCTTTATCTACTTTTAGGACTTTTGTGAAAATCTGATGATGTTTTAGGTCGTATTAATGCAGAAATGTATAACATTCTTAAGGATTTACAAACTTTTAAGCACCACTGTAGCTGGATACAATGACCAAAAATAACATTATTGACTTCGGATAAAGCTAGGAATCGAAGTGGATCTGTCTTTTGAGTATACTGAGACACTGTGAAGGTTTCCTGCTGATACATGACTCTTTTTTTTAGTTATTCTGCTGAAACCGTAAGATTGGAAGTGGACAGAGAAACTGAACACCAGGAAGACCTGTCATCTGTGATGAGTGAATTTCCTGCTACACGATTTGTATTTTTATCTGGTGTCACCCAAATGAGGATGGGTTGCCCCTTTCAAGTCTGGTTCCTTCCCTTTGAGTCCAGGTTTCTTCCTCATGTCAACTGAGGGAGTTTTTCCTTGCCACCGTTGCCACAGTCAGATATTAAATAAAAAGATAGAAATGTTTAAAAGACAACCAAACATTTAAAAATGGATTTTAGAAAAAGGAGGGGGTGGGGCTAGACAGTGAGCATTGAGGGAAATGTACTTACCCACAGTGGAGCTCAAAGTCAGTGAGCAGAGCACCAGCAGAAACAATAGGATCTTCATCCTTTCTTAGTGACCACACCCAGGTTAGTTATGGCTCCTGAAAAACATCATTAAAAAGTGATGCTTTACTTCGCTCTCTGGTAGAAAAGATTATAGACAGGCACATGAGCAAAGCACATTTACTGATAGGAATGTCTAAAAGTCTAAAAGGGGTTTGGAGATACTGTATTAATCCTGCTGAGGAAATTACTGGCTCTGCATTTAACCCATCCACAGTGAGCACACACACACACACACACACACACACACACACACACTCGGAGCAGTGGGCTACCACACATTGGGGCGCCCGGAGTGCAGTTGGGGGTTCGGTGCCTTGATCAAGGGCACTTCAGCCATGAATGTGGAGGAGGGGAAGGTGCAGCTCACTCCCCCACCGCCACTTTAGGTCCCAAAGCCGCTTCTCTAACCATGCACAAGCTAGCAAATAACTAGCAAATACTTTTGGCATAGCAAATAACAAATATGAGACTGCTGATAAGGTAAATAAAAAATAAAGGTCCATACCAGGTGTTTTGAAGAAGTTTATTTTGCCAAAAACTTTTTTTCCGTCTGCTGCCCTCAAACCACCAGCCTTTTTAATCACGGTAACATTTTGGAATTAAATCAAAACAATAGATTTCTAAAATATTTAGTTTGTAAAGTCATGGATTAGTGCATGGAGCGCAGAAATCACAGGTAGCATAGGGACACTTGCTGTATTACTAGATGAAGTTACTAAATGCATGAACAAGAACAAACAGGAACAAGCCCTTTTCTGAGCAAAGCTTAAACCTGTACGACAGGCAAATAAATACATTTCAATTATTTAAAAATAAATCTGGATTTATTAAACTTAAAATATTCAAGGTTTCTTATGTAATATAAATATGGGAGAGTTCTGTTGAAATTGGTTTAAATATTATATATTTATAATATAAATACTTAATAAATATTGAACTTTATCTGTTCTACGATATCAGGGTCCGAAATGTTGATCATTTTTGTAGAGCAGTTGCTGAGGTTTGCATCACAGTTTTCTGGGTTTTCAGATTAAAAGGCATAAAAAGTCCCTCTCCAGGTTCTGGTGTTATATTTAAAATGATTCTAACAGGTTTAACATATTCTAACCTATTCTCTCTCCAAAACGCACGGCTAGTTTGGGTGGGAGTGTGGATCTCAGTGCGGTAGATAATCACATGCACTATTTCACAGTCAATATTTTATGTTTAGAGAGTAAAAGTATTCTGAGTTCCTGTTCCGGCCTCACTGTTTAATGTAAATGAACAACAGGTTAAGGGAAAGTTGAGTACATGGACAGGTTATAACCTCCACTGCTAACAAAAGTGCCGTTTGTACTCACCAGCTACCATCTGCTCAGAACAGCAGGATTTTTCAGGTGTGTGAATTCACTCTGCTCTTATGTCTAAACTGTTAATATAGGCACTGCCTAAAATCACAGGTCCAAAAATGTTTGCATTTATTTTCGGCAAGGAAACAGCCAAAATATAACTTGTTATTTCTCCTCAATAAGAAAGGTGTGGGCACGTGAGCGTTGACGTGACAACAATGACTTTAAAACTTTTGCATTAATATGGAGCTCCGGAGCTCCGCTATAAAATGTGAAATAATGCATGTTATTATCTGCCTTACTGAGATCCACACTCCAACCCAAACTAACCGCAGATATCCCAGATCAACATGTAACATGTGGCATTAGTGCAAAGTGACATCATGAAAACACTGCGCTGAGTGTCACGATCAAACACAGCACAGACATACAGAACTGCACAACGCAGAGTGTAAATATAATAAGAGGAAAGAATAAATCTCCAGCAGCTTCTCGTTTAATCTCTGTTAGTACAGACTGGGTTACTACCTTATTGGTTGTGCGGGTAGTTAGGAGACGTGCTGGTGCATGAAAGAATATGTGGGAAAGAGGGTTCGAAACCCACCGCACTTACTTTAACTGTTTTACGGTTTATAAGTTATAGATTATAAGAATTAGATTTGTTGTCCTGACGAATCTGGAGAAGTCTGACAGAAGAAAGGTAAAAGTCAGCAGAAATAATGATACAAAGGTGAGAATAGATCACAAAAGGGCTTATTGTGCACTGCGGTACCAGACATTTTGGACCTTCGATATAAATCTAATATAGAAATCATGTCATACAGTTTATTCATATAAACCATTAAATATGACATTTATATGAATAGACATTGTATAAATAATTTAAATATGTATGTATATTCAAAATACAGCTTTGTATTAAATATATACATTTTTAAAAACTATTAAATACGGTGCAAATACAATTCATGTATGCAGTTTCTTCACTGTTATTTCATTTTCTTCACTCAAAATAAAATCCCTGGTGAATTTTGACCACAAAAAAACATTTTGCCTGGCTGCCTGCTGAAATTTTTTTAACTATGAAATGGGCATCAAATCATTTATTACGGCTAGCCCAACCTTGTAGCGCTTGTTATTTTAATAGCTTCAGAGATGATCCCCCTATAGTAAAATTCACACAATATTAATACAGTAATTAAATAACTTTATACCAAATGGTCACGTTTTCTTAGCATCTAAGCCTTTAATATAAAATCCTTTTTTTTTTCTTTTTAGATAATTGTTTTATTGATCGGCGACACGGGGGGTATAGTGGTTAGCACGTCCGCCTCACAGCAAGAAAGGTCCTGGGTTCGAGTCCCAGGCTCGGCGAGGACTTTTCTGTGTGGAGTTTGCATGTTCTCCTTGTGTGTGCGTGGTTTTCCTCCGGGCACTCTGGTTTCCGCTGACAGTTCATTAGGCTAGTTGGCTGTTTCAAATTGCCCCTGCGTGTGAGTGTAAATGGCTGTCGGTGTGTTGGCCCTGCGATGGTCTGGTGAGCTGTTTAGGGTGTACCTTGCCTTCGCCCGGTGTTGGCTGAGATAGGCTCGGGAAACAAGTGAGTGAGAGAGTGCTATCGATACACATGGTCTGGTATTTGTTCTATTATGAGTCCTATTGTGTATAGATCTTGTATGATTATAATGAATCATTGATGAAAGCAATTAAGCTATTTTATTATTTACTATTTTTGTAATAATTTTGATATCATAATTAATATAATTTATAGCTGTAAAGACTGAAGGAGTGTTACATTCTCAGCCAAGTTTATATTCATTGAAACCTGATGGTTTGGCGAGCTGTCCAGGGTGAACCCTGCCCTCGCCCAGAGTCGGCTGAGATGGGCGCCAGCCTCCCCGTGACCCTAATTAGGATGAAGTGGTTTAGAAAATAAATGAATGAATTTTTCTTACTGTGTTTAAGTTACATGTACATATAACCAATAGCAAAGCTGGCTTGCAGCCAAGCACTGTGCGTCACAGCGGTGTAACCATGGTGATTTAGGGGTAATTTTTTTTTTTACCTCTACGGTATAAAGGATATAGCAAAATCTACTGCTGGAAGTTTATATCATCAAGACGGTACATACCATAAAACGGTCCCATCCTAATCACCCCTTCAAAAATTTACATTTTGTTGTTTAGCCTCCTGACGACACACACACACACACACACACACACACACACACACACACACACACACACACAGTTTCAGCTGTATTTATTTACTGCAAACTTATAAAAACCTAGTAAATGTTAAAATAGCAACAGTTCAGAATATATTTTTTCTTTCTTTGCACACCCAGAAAGGGCAGATATTTGCCCACTAATCTTCTAAGATCTGTTCAAGATGGAATGTCATGCTGGTGGACTGCAATCTTCAAGTCATTCTACAGATTGTCAATAAGGTTTAAGTGTGGGCTCTTTAGTGCAAGACCTTCTTCCCATTGACAACTTTATAGCAGATGGAAGCAGGTTTTCCTCAAGAATTGAATATTATTTCGCACCATCCATTTTTCCTTCTATTTTGACAAGTATGTCAGTCCCTGCTGCAGAAAAACACCCCACAACAGGATGCTACCACCGCCATGCTTTACTGTAGGTAGTATATTTGGAAATGTTGGGTTTGTGGAGTAAAAGTGGGTCATATTCAGACTGTAAACAGTGAAAAGTTTTCCTCACCCTCACTCACTCATTTGCCAAACCACTTAATCCGACCAGGGTCGCAGGAAGTCTATCTCAGCCAACACTGGGGAAAGATGGGGTACAGAGCTGTGCGACAGTCTTTGGGACATATTATGACATTCTTAAAATGAAGATGCTTAATAAAATTCAAAAAACAAAAAACCCAGAAGTCTTCAAATGCTAAAAATATAAAAAGCAATTTATGTAAGAATATAAGACGCAAAAATGTGCATAATTTATTGCCTTTAAAACTGCATCAGGGGCTTCCGAGTGGCGCATCGACAAGGTGCGCGACTATCAACCCGGAGATCGCAAGTTCGAATCCGGGTTGATGCCATAGCCA
>JBCNYH010000023.1:24817358-24834001 GCA_039654325.1 Tandanus tandanus | reverse complement strand
CAGAGTCGGCTGAGATGGGTGCCAGCCTCCCCGCGACCCTAATTAGGATTAAGCGCTTCAGAAAATGAATGAATGATTTAAATCAATATGAGATGCTGTAACGGATACATTTTTCAAAACATTTATCATTTTACCATAATGCTTGCACCATATTTTTTGTAAAATTTCAATTGCCTTATGTCAGAGTGCCCTTATGTTTCCCTTCCTTGCCAGAGTCCCTGCTTGCACTCGGCACTGATAAACTCTCTTCTTTAACCATAACCACTCTTATGACCTAACAACTTCTCTCTCTCTCTCTCTCTCTCTCTGTGTGTGTGTGGGGTGGAGGGTGGGGGTGAGGTGGATGGGGGTTGGGGGGGGGTTGTTGTTGAGGTACACATCCTACTTCTAAGATACCAGTGATCCTGATCCTTCTGCTCTCCGAATCTTGTGATCCGTCTTGTGCTTCTACTGGTTGGAGTTCTGTTCTTGGAAGCCCATCGCTCCTGCTGATGATGATCCATATAGACCTAAATATACACTCACAAGCTGAGAAGATGCCTTTTCACTGCTGGTGGTATAAATTTTTTTACTGAAATGATTTTGGACTACAACTACCAGTACAGTTATAAGATAAACAACTAGACTTCATGTTAAACTATAGTGAAGTTTCTGCTACATGCTTTTTTTTTATTTTTTGTATCTGGTTTCACCCAAATGAGGATGGGTGTTCCTCTCAAGGTTTCTTCCTCGTGTCGTCTAAGGAAGTTTTCACCACAACCTTGTTCATTAGAAACGTTTAGTGTTTATAGAGAAATGTTTAAAAAAATCACAAGTTTAAATTCTTTACCAAATTTATTTTGCTATGTAAAGCTGCTTTGCGACAATATCAATTATAAAAAGCACCACACAAATAAAACTGTATTGAACTGCATTAAAGTTTACAGCTCAGGACTGCAGTGCTATCTACAGTATATCTACCGTAGCCTGAGAAAGTAACCATGCCCCTTGATTTTTTTTCACATTTTGTCATGTTACAACTACAGATGTAAATGTATTTTCTATGGATTTTATGTAATAGACCAACACGTAGTGGCTCGTAATTGTGAAGTGGAAGGAAAATGAATAAAATAAAAATCTGTAATAAACAGCATCATGAAGCCCAAGGAACACACCAGACAGGTCAGGAATAGAACAAAGCCATTGTTGAAAGAAAGCCATTAGAGCCAGAAGTCCAGTTTGCAGTTTGCCACAAGCCACAAGGTGCTCTGGTCTATATTTAGATAAAAGCAAAATTGAACTTTTTGGCCTAAATGCAAAATGCTACGTGTGGCGGAAAACTAACCCTGCACATCATCCTGAACTCACCAGCCCCACTGTGGAACATGGTGGTAGCAGCATCATGATGTGGGGATGCTTTTTTCAGCAGGGACAGAGAAGCTGTCAGATTTTTATCTGTAAAAAGTTTGAAAACCGTGTATCATTTTCCTTCCATTTCACAATTATTCACTACTTCGTGTTCACATAAAATCCCAGTAAATCACATTTAATTTTGTGGTTGTAATGTGTCAAAATGAGAAGTTCAAGGGGCATAACTGCTTTTGCAAGCCACTGGACTGCATGAGTATTCTTCCTCTCTGCTCCCTCACAAGCCACAAATTTGTGATTTAGCTGCAGAGACGTTGCAATTGTCCACTTTGTAGTGACTTTCAGCATATGAGGAGAGACCTCTATTGTCAGAATATGATACTACCTCATATTTAATAATGTATGAACTTAGCAGGTTATGGCATTGAGTCCTTCAATTATCATACACCCTACACATTCTTGGGCAAAAAAGACATCATTGCATATAATTCAGCTGGTGTTATGATATATAAGCACAATAAATTGAACAAAAAACATATTTTCTTTATAAAGGACAAAACCTACATCTCACACTCCTCCTACACATCATCCTCCATGAACTCTTTCCCGATCTCCTCTTTCATGTCCGCTATTAGAATCACCAAAGGACCTGTTTTCCTAGCCCGGGCATCATTCGGCTGAACATCAGTGCAGCCATGTGGGGCTGGAGGTATTATGGTTAGGGTGCTGGGCTCATGAGTTTGATGTCTCAGTTTGATGTCTTGAGTTTGAATGCTGTCAGAACCCCGCCATGCTAAGAACCCAGGGCAAGGTCTCAACCACAAGTGTGCGCCTCTATCCACCCAGTATTATAAATGGGTGCTAGTAAAATACTGCAGAGGTAACCTATGATGGACGGGCTTTGGAGTTGAACTCCTAGTTGCTTCACACCGGGGATCATTAATGTTGTTGTTGTGGCTCTTCTCTTTTTTTCCCTTCTTAATAATAATAATAATAATAATAATAATAATAATAATAATAAGCCACATAAACAAAAATAGTAGTAGTTGTAGTAGTAGTAGGAAGAAGAGTTATATTTTCAGTTTAATCAATATTTTAAACATTTTTTATTTAGCAGCGTATGCTGATTATCGTATGCACTCTGCCAGAAAATCAGTATGCAGAGAAACTGAAAATGTACAAAATGTAACAAGCATATGAGGTATTGAAATATTTATATAAAGTGGTGTTATAACCTGGCCAGGACACCATTTTGTTCCGTCGCCTTCATAGACAAGAAAAAGAATCAGATCAGTAAGAGTCCAAGGTCAAAAATATGGAAAAAAAGACTCAAACTTAATGCTTATTTGCATGTACAATGTAGTCTCTCACCAATCTGCATAATACATGCAGTTTATCAGACTGCACCTTCATTTAGATGATGTTGATTGTAAGAAAAAATACAGGCATAATATTTGGTATACAAGGTATTGGAGAAAGCTGAACTGGTGAAGTCCACCAAAACTGTGGTTTAATAAACCCGAGTCAACTACTCCACTGTTTTATTTCCCCAAAGGAAGTCTGCTGGAGGATGCCTTGGAGGACTGAGAAATTGAGCCTTATGTTAACTACAGACTAGCACAAATTGCCAAGGATTTGAGTTTATGATACAAGTCCCTTGCCTATTGGCATATGAAGCATATAAACATTTGTTTTAACACTTAAAGAAAACCAATTACATATTTAAAAAAAAAAAATAACGAAGTCCAAAAGCATAAAGAACAGCTATAAAACATTAAAAACATACATGACAGTTTTATTATGGAGTAGAATTATATAAGAATTACATACCAACAGTATTTTACACTGCTTAAATATTTTTATTACATTGTGCTTCCTGCCCACCAGAAGAGCCTCTGTCCACTGCAAGTGCTGCATGTGGCCACTTATAATGCATGAGAGAAAGTTGATGAGGGTGTGATAAAGGTAGGATTACCACACAGGATAGGTAATAAATTTCACAGGAGGAGGATATTATTAAGAAGCAAGACCAAGTCCGATACTACTTTGGTGACTCATAAAGTAAGTTGTGTACACCAAGAGAAGCATAAGCTCAGTTCCCAGTAGTTGGGCAAAATGCTACAATAGCAATGCCTCCTGCCCCCATAGCCTTTGCAAGTAACTGGCTGTAGACAGGACAAATATGCACAAAAGTAAAGGAAGAATTGGTAACCTAGGTCCTCAACAAACTAGTATTTGAAAGCTAACCAGCAATTTGATTATTAAAAATAAAATCATGTTGCAGTCATTGCCTGACAACCTGCTCAGGGTGCTTTACGTCCAAAGTCTATGTCCCTGACGATAATCAGTGTAGATAATACATGGATGGATGTTGCAGTCCCTGTCAACTCTCAGTTTATTACAGCTGATCTTTAGCTCAGCTAAATGCACACATGTCCTGAAAACTCTTTGGCTCACTATACACTACAGGGCAAAAGTTTGAATACATCTGCACAGATCTAGATTTTAAGGCATGTTTTGACAAACTACTTTATTTTAACATTATTAAAGTGATTAATTGGAGGGGTAAAAATAAAAAGGGAGTGTTTTTATTATTAATTCCTTCATTCATTTTCTGGCGCCCATCTCAGCCGACTCTGGGCGAGGGCAGAGCTGGACAGCTCACCAGGCCATCACAGGGCAGAAACACGCTGACGGCTATGCAGCCTCCTCTTACCGAAAATCAGCAATGGTTCTTTTACGACTGGCCTTTTATAACTCAGTTAGCTTGCCTGGGGAGACAGCAGTGACAACCCGGTGGTAGGGGGGCTTAAACCCCCGACCTTCGGGGTTCAAGTTGGGTGACCAAGCTGGCCATACCATGTTTATCAATACACCCTTTTTTTGTTTCTTGTCTGAGTAGTCCATACAATACTTGGAGGTGTGCTCTGGATCACTGTCTTGTTGCAAAACAAAGTTTGTGCTAAATATATGCTTTTCAGATCATACACATTTCCACTGCAAAATATGCTGATATTAAAAAACCCTAAATCTGATGGAGAACAATAACTTTGGCCTACACCAAAACATCCCTAAAACCATGACCGAGTCCTTGCCATGTTGTAGGATGACAAAAGGCATAGACCCTACACCTAGAACCAGAGAGGTACCCACTGAGCTTGCTTGGCGTGATGAGAGGGTCAGTCTCAACAAGTATATGAACCACGCCATAAAACTAGATGGCATTCTGCGACAACGGCAGCCAAAGTCACACCCATCTCACTCCCGCTGAATGTCAGCATTGCTTACGTGAGCCTATGTGCCAATATCAACCTCATAATACGTCAGTGTCAAGAGTACCGAGAGAGAGAAGAAGCAAGATCACGGTTTCTGATACTACCACCTCTGTGAGTCCTGTTCTCCCCTCCTCTTTCACGACATTCACACATTCTGTTTGAATTGAGGTCTCTGGTCAATCTCATGTGCTTACAGCATTTGTTCTGTCTGGAGCTTCCGACAACTTCATCCACATGGGCACCAAGAAGAAGCTCTGAATTCAACTAAACACAAACAAGCTGCACATGAAGACAACTGATGTTGGACCCATTGGCAGGGGAATGGTCACCCAAGTCATGGAGTCACTCAATCATCCAATTATCCTGGGAATGCCTCAGCTAATCCTACACATTCCGGTAATTTCCTGGATGTACAGGGCTATCACCAAGTGGTCCATGCACTGCCTTCATCATTGTCTGCACTCCCCTGTCGTTACACTCGCCGCCACCACAGTAGAAATCAAGAAACCCACCAGTGAAATAGCAATTTCCTGTCTTTATAAACAGTACAGCGAGGTTTTCAGGAAAGCCATAGCCAGTGAACGTCCACCTCGACTCTCTTTTACCTGCGTCAACAACCACCTCCCTGGATTTACATCTCCAAAAGACAAGATCTACCCGCTGACTGTAAATGAACAGCGAGCAATGGAGAAGTATGTAAAATAAGCCCTGAAACAAGGTTATAACTGTCCTTCCACTGCAGCAGCCGGTTTCTTTTTTGTGGAGAAAAATGAAGAAGGTTTCAAGCCATGTATCAATTACAGTGGATTCAACAAGGTGACTGTGAAAAATCCTTACCCTCTGCCTCTCAATGCCATGCACTGGAACAGCTCTACCAAGCTATTCTATTTGTCTCATAAACAACATACTCAGGGACCTTCTCTGGAATATATTTTAAAGATATCCTGATCTACTTCCCTTCAATGAATACTCACATCAAAAATCTGAAGGAAGTATTCCAATGTCCCCTGAAAAAAACAACTCTATGTCATGGCAGAAAAATGTGAATTCCACAAGTCCAGAGTACATTAATTATGTCCATTAGCGACCATTATGGTCATCTGTGACTGGTTCTTAAGATTTCTCCACCTAGTCCCACTAACAGGACTGCCTACTGCCTTAAAAAAGGTCAAAAAACTGCTCAACCAGGTGTTTAGAAGCTTCAGCCTACCAGAAGACATCGTGAGTTACTGAGGAGTGCAGCATGCCTCCAGTGTGTGCGAAGCTTTCACGGATAAACTGGGAGCCAACATGAGTGTCACATCATGCTACCATCCAGAACCTAATGGGTAGGTGGAACGTGTGAACCAGGAGATGGCAAGATTCATAAACACCTACTGCTCTCACACACAGCACAATTGGGCCCAAAATTCCCTACACCACTTTTCTACAGGCCTCACCCCTTTCTGGTGTGTATTGGGGTTTCAGCCCCCACTGTTTCCATGGAACGCCCACACCCCACATGATCCAGCTATCAATGAGTGGTTCCATATACTATTAGTTAGCCCTGCCGCCACACAGCAAAATCATGTCAGTTATTGCAGCTAAAACCAGTGTCACTGGGACCATTAACCTTTCACAGCAGCACAGACACTCCTACAGAACACCTTGACAGCCTACAAGATCAGTTTCTTGCTAGACTCTAGCGGTCTAGAAAACTTTGGTCGAATGGGAGGGCTATGGTCCGGATAAGTAATGAGATATTCCTACCAAGAACATCTTGGATTCCCAGCTTACCCAAGATTTTCACCAATGACATCCAGACAAACCAGGTCCACAGCCCCGAGGATATCCTTGTAAGAAAGTCGCTTCCAGAATTAGTTTGTTGGGGGGGTGGGGGTGGGTGTGTGTGTGTGGGGGGGGGGGGTCTGCTACAGAATCCATGAAGTCTAAGCAGTCTGCCCACTACACTACCCAGTATGCTTTTAATTATCGCTTTTACCTTCCACATCACATGACCTCAGCACACCTGTTGGCACTCACACTGCTTACACAGCAAATTATATATAGACTGCCAAGTTCAAATTTCAAAGTATCGCCTGTGTTTCTGCCAGCGCGTACCAAGCCTTCGAATCCCAGTGTTTGCTATTCTGTGTATGATTCTCTGCCTGCTTACTTGATTATAACTCTGTGCCTCTTCTCTGATATTGATCTCTTGTGTATGAATTTTGCCTCTCTAATATTATACCATTCTGCCTTTCCTACACTCTGTGGTTTGTCTGATGGCTTGACCTCTGCTTGCCCTGTTTGTACTGTCTATATAACCTGTGAAATGCTATAAATAAAGAGCAGGCGATCTGCAACTTGCAACTTGCATCCCGCTTTGTATCTGACGCTCAGCAGTGTTACAAGCGTAGATTCAACTGGAATTGTTGGAGGAATGATTACTATTTTTCCAGTAGATACATGGCTGCACTAAAGTAGTGTTTTAAGAATGGTGGTGGAGAAAACTGTCTAGCATGGTACTCCAAAAACACCTACTTGTGGTCATTCGAGTTGAAATCTGGTGACTGTGATGGCAACAGCATATGCTTTAATAATTTTCATCCTTATAAAATCATCACGTGAGCCATATGAACTGTGGATTGGGTGGGTACATCCTGAAACAGACTACTCCCTTCAGGAGAGAAATACTTAATCTTTCAATAAAGATTGTCCTTCACAACAACTTTGTATTGATTCACCCTTTAAGGGAACAAATGGACCCAGATCATGCAAGCAATTTGACCCCCAAAGCATTAAAGAGCCATCAAGTTTTCATTTAATTTGCCCACCATCTGTAAATCAGTATTTAGATTTATGAAAAAGTATACAAACCTGTGTCTGAATAAAATAAACAAACAATATATTTTTCTGTGTCGTGTAAAAATGGCAAACAAGAACTTTGGAACATTTGAACAGTAATACAATAAAAGGAATTCAAAAGAAACATCACTGTTAACAAATAAAACATACATTTAATGGATACATACATTTAAATAGTGGATAAATCATCCACTGACCTTATCCCATCCATCCATTATTACACAGTATGGGTCTAATATAGTTTTTTAAGTACACATTTACTGTAAGTTAAGTGAAAAATATTCAGTGACCTTGTGAGACAAGCAGTTAAAATTGGGTGTTCATTAAATGAATCAGCAATATATTAATTATATAAATTATATAAATTAAATACAAATAAATATTTAAATTCTACACACACTGAGTCCTCTGCTCGAAGTGAATATATTGGTGCAGTGGTTCTGTATTTGAATAAATTAGATGGCCACCACTCTGAGCAGCACCAGACTTGAAGTTGCTTTTTAGGTGGTGTTGAAATCAAACTTTGAAAAGAAAGCATGCTTAACTGTATAGTTCCCTATTTAGGCAAATTAAATGATCTCTTCTTATAACCTCTCACCATGCAGTGTTTTCAGTAGCAAAACTAAACCCTATGTGTCTGGACTGACTTTTCAGTTTTGCTTCTGTAAGATCTGGGAGATATAAAATTTTAAAATGGTCGATAATATCAAGCATAGTTTTGATGTTAAAAATGTTCAATAATGACTTTTTTTTTTTTTTAATGCGAGTCCTTTAGCTGTACTGCTTTCACATTTATCCATCTACTTTGTACCTAAACACTCTAAAACAAACTTACTATAATAAACACCACAGTCCATCATCATCATCATCATCACCCCCAGTATCTAATATGCATTATTAGCTTCATTTAGCTAATATCATATATATGATCAGCTATAAAAATTATTAGACAATTGTGGGGAGTTTTTTGAGCCGACAAAAAACAAAGTCTTCTTTTCACCCCTTTTGTTAGCTCCAGCACAAAGAGTACCATCTTCAAAAAATAACGCATTTTCTGTTTGCTTGCCTGTTTTTTGGGGGGTTTTTTGGGGTTTTTTCTTTCTTTATTTATTTTTTTGTGATAAGTGATAGTGGTTGTCTTTTCATTTATAAACATCGGTGAAATCAGAAATGCTATAGATGCAGCAAATGAAAATATGCTTGAAATAACAGGCATCAAACAACAGCAGACGTTTAGGGTGAGGATGCCAGGAATTCTAACATTTCAGTGAATTAACCATAACTTAATGCTTTTTGCATTAAAAAAAGAAAAGAAAAAATTTGATCACCCAGTTTCAATGAAAAGTAAATTATGGTAATACATAGTGCATAGATTTTTATGGTACAGCAAGCTGTGCCAGCACTTATTACAGCATTCATATATCTTTAATTGAAGCATCTACCATATTTTTGGCATTTGCCAATGTTCTATTTTTGATTCGGCCCACTACTGATATGTCACAGGACTGTTGCTTGTGTCTGCTTTTCTCTAGTATTAGAAAGTGTGAATGTGGGTTCAGGATTTCGGAAAATAAAAAATATATATATATACATAAGCCACAGAAAATGTTTGAAAGTCTCAGGATGTGGTTGTCTTTTCTGTGCCCCATTGCCCTAAAAACACACTGAACTCTGAGTTCTTCACCAGGGGATAGTTTTCTCATTCATGCTTTCTTCATGGGGACTGTTCATCTCATCTTACCAGTAAATTTCTATATGTGGATCCAGATCTCTGTATATATTGAATTAACTGCATGTGCATCTGGCCTTCTGTTCATTCCAGAAGAATCTAAGCAAGAGAATAGATGGCATTGACAGGTGAGGTGGCCTCTGAACTCTCATTGCCTTCAGTCTCCTCCTTATCCTTCCTGACAGTGTACTGGCCTATGAAGGATCCATCCTCATTGAACTGGCCATCCCCTCCTTCTCCGTAGTCCACTAGACTGTCATCACTTTCCTTGACGTTGCCATCTAGAGAGGTCTGACTTCCCTGCAAAGGCTTGTTGTCCTCATCACTGCTATTGGGGTAGGAGAAAAATAATGGTCACGCCACTTTGCATATCCCACTTTGCAACTCTTACGAATCCTACCCTAAACTGAACTTCGCTATTCTTATGCTCACAATGCAAACGTTTTAGCGAGCAGAATGAACCTGTAAACTTAACTGTATCCTCTGAAATGTACCCTTCAATTCCTGTGCTTACTGCAACTAGGTCAAGAAGAGAAACGTGGCCAGAACAGGCACTTTGAGTTGCTATTCTGTATTTAGCATGAAGCAATGTTTTGGATAGCCAGTAGCTAATCAGACCAAGCTGGATTTTTCAGCAGGGTGAGGCTTGATTCCTGACCCAACAAGCCAATATCAGTTTAAATATTCAGTGTTGCTGTTACTGTAATCTATAATAATTACAATAAAAGACACATTTAATGGCAAGCGTATGACACCCTTAAAGAATCAGATCATGGATCTAATATCAAGTTCTCTTCCATCTAGTGGACTTCTCCTTCCAGAAACAAGCAATAGCTAACATGCTCAGGATAAGAAGAATGCTGTGTTGAAAACAAGTACCTGTTTTCCTTCCTTAACAATGTTCGGTGATTTCGGGACAAGGATTTAAATTGAGAGGGACAGAGGTGTTAGTACAAGAACTATAGAAAGTAACCAGTGATTAATATGTAAGTATGAAGCTTCATTAGTACACCTTAATATAAGTGATTATAAGTTATGCCATAAAGAAATTAGAAAGTGCATGTTGCTCATGATTTTCTGTTATGAATACTGCTTAGAATAAACCCACAGATATGATTAGCACCACACTGAAAAGTATGCTGCATCTTATGTAATGCCAAGCAGAAGTTAGCGTTCCATTTTGCATCATCAGGTCAAGCATTTTAGAACTGACTGACAGCAACGCTCTAAGCCCCCCTTCTTCTATAATCACAGTACGGTTATCAGCCCAGTACTGCCCGAGTTTGAGTTCGATTTAGCGAGACTGAGGTTTTAGATAGCATCCCAAAGCTTTTTCTGTTTGCATAAATTTTGCTAAAGAAAATAGTCTTTTTGGATTGTGGTTAGTGTAAAGCACTGTGTCGCAGCCCGATTCTGCCTTCCCTCCGATATCCAGCTCAGTTAATCGTTTGACTTTTGCCTGTTCCTTGATGACGAGGATGTGTTGTGATTCCGGACTGTGCTGCTTTTATAATAAAAGGCTGGAATGCTGCAATCTGTTTCTGCTTCCATGCTGCAAAGTGGTGTAACGCACTGAGTTAAAGTCTGCTGAATTTATCTTGTTAAGCTTTTTCCTCATCTAGATTAGATTCGGATAAAAAATGGATTTGTTGAAAAAGTTTATTAGTTTTTATTAGGACATAAAACAGCATGTCCCCCTCATGTCTCACATTTTCCAAGCTAACCTGAAACAGGCAGAAAGGGCACCAGGTAAATAAAAATAATTATAGTTATAATAATAAAATGAATAATTAAATAAAAATACATGCACATTATTATGTCTAAAGAATCACAAAAAGGAGAGAGATCAAACTGGAAACATACTTGTGATGATATAAAGCTAATATTAAAGTGTTCGACACACTTACTGGTAATCAAACGATCCGTCCTGGTCTTTGTGGTCCACAGGGTCCAAAGGGAGGTCTTTTTTATCTCTCACTGAGGTTAATGGGAGTCAATGAGCTCAGAATTAGCAAAGTAATTTCAGTTTAGTGAATTGTTCATATGCACATTTTCTACTCAATTATCCTGAACTGCATAATAAGCAATTACATATATTGTATTCTGGTTTAGCGTTCTGTACGTTACCTGGATATTTCCCTCCTCGGCTCCTCTTAATAAAGCAAACAATGAGCAGGACCAGAATGAGGAGTGCAATGGCACACATGAGACCAATGAACCAACCCTGCGTAGCAATGTCGGCTTGATCTGTACTGTAGGCTGTGAAACACACACACACACACACACACACACACACACACACACACACACACACACAAACGCACGCACGCCAAGTAAGGAAGGCACATTAAAGATAGAAAGAGAGATTTTGAAAAATAAAGAAAAAAGTTTCCAACGTTGAACCATAAGTACCATGTTGAATCCTAATTAATTACGTACCACCATTTTCCTGGGATTCATGACCCAAAACCAGAAATGAGTTTCTGTTTGTTTCAGTAGGCAGAGCCTTTACTGACAGCTGTTCTTTATTCCCTGTTGGAAAATCTAGCTTGGTTGAGTTACCACCTGTCGAACACACAGCTAAATGCTTGTCAATGGAAATAGTTTCTAAACTGCTGCTATTCTACCAGTGCTGTATTGTAGACAAAACTTTGATCACCAGTTTATTCAAGGAATATGGAAAATGACTTGATCAGTTAGCGCAGGCCAAATTTTGGAAGTCGAGATCTGGTGATCTTAAAGTGAGGTTTTAATTGCCTTATTTTTGTGTATTTTTCCTGAAAATAATTTGTTTACAATATTGAATTAGTAGTAGTTGAAATAAAGAAAGAAACATATTGTTACATGGGATTTAACCAAGTTTCAGACCAAGATTAATTTTTCACAAACACATTAGCAAAAGGAAGAGTGCTTTAGGACCTGCATTATCAAACCCTGATCTGCAATAACAAAAACATCCCATAAACCATCATTTCTCCAGAATCTTTTTTAACAACATACACGAAATGAAGGAAACACTTCCTTGATCATTTATGTATTCTTCCACTACCTCATTTAAAGAACTGTATTATCTCTGCCTGAATTTATACTCAACTGTAATGTGTTTCTTAGAAAAATGCTTCTCAGTGCAGCTGCAGCCTGATTCGCCAGTTATATTAGGTTTTGCGTTTTGTAATCTTGAATTGAATCTTGACTGTCGTTGGAACAGTAATGAATTAATGTAAAATATTATGTTAACAAAGTCATATAAAGCTACTGTGAACCAATGACACTAAATATGTTAATAAGGTTAATGTTATAAACCAGTTCAAGCTAGTTGGGAAACAAGACAGAGGGAGAAATCAAGGATAGATACCATATTCTGCATCATATTAGAACATAGAAGATGACTATCTTTTTCTATTAGCTTGCCACACCCAAGTCACACAAGCGTTTTAGGATCATAGCATTGTCTTAAAACACTACCATGCACTAACTGAATGACTCCTTCATCTGTGAAACTTTATCATTTATGTCAACTCTATATATACTTTTCAAATATAAGATTTTCATATTATTGTCATTATATATTTTTTTAAATGCTACTACAGTGCATTTGAAAGTATCCCAGGATAATGTCATTGTGCTAAATATTACACTTTCTATAGGCTTCAGTGATTTATAAGCCTTAACAGAACTCTCAGTGGATATACTTTACTATTTGTCACAGTGGCTAAAGTACTTTCTTCTGCTACAAGAAAAGCATTTTGGGGGAATTATAGTTCATTCCTTACATTACAAACTAATAAAAGGAATGAGAACTACAATTGCCAATAGCAAAAACTTGAACCATTTTCAGAAGTCAGCCATTCCTAATATTCAAATAATTCTTCAGTACACACTGGACAAAACAAAATCTAGCATTGCATCCATTATACAGCCAGCCCTCACCTCCACTGGTCTCGAAGGTGACATTCCCGCTGGTCACACTGGGCTGTTCATGGGAATACACACGGAGCCAGTACTTAGCACCAGCTATCAACCCAGCCAGCTTAACGGGAGGTTCATGTATGAACTGCACACTTTTCATAGACCCATTGCCTTAAGAGGAGACGCAAGACAAATGTCCGTGAATCCAGGACACCGCAACCTGCCATAAACTATGCCTGGAAGCAGCCTCCTCTTCCATGAGATAGAAGGTGCTGTGGACATACCGAGACTAGAAGATGAAACTGCTCATACTGTACGTCAATTCATTTTTAAGGCTAATCATTTGAGAAATTTCAAAAGTGTGTAATAGAAACGTCTCAATAGACAGTGAGGCACAACATGGTAACAAATTTTAATTCAGAATGATCTATATCCATACATCCATACACAAGGCCAAATGTGGCAGCAGACTAGACCACATTTATAACAATGTTATGTGCAAACAATTAATTGCACATTTATTTATTTATTTATTTATTGGGGTTGGGGGGGACGGGGACGGGGTAGTAAGCTTTAAGCAAGCATTTTTGTAATAACAAATTGATTTAAAACATTAAATTAGGACTAATAACTCACGGGAAATACTCAGCAGTGGTGTCTAAATTCAGGAATTCATTTATCAATATTAATCAAGTTGTGTTTGAACGTTTTCATAAGCTAAAACAAAGAAAACATTCCAAAATGTAAATTATCAGCCCTGTTCTTAGCACAGCTAATTGACATCAGGGCCCTATTTAAACAACCTATGCACATGGTCAGAATAATCCCAACATGCCCATGGGCACTGCATGGGACTTCTCATAACACCCGCCTTGGTCTCAAACTAATTAAGACACTTGTGCTCTGCTTATGGCCATTTTCTGCCAGGTATAAGGGTTTAGTGACAAAAATTCCACCATGATCTGAAAATGATAAAACGACAGTTGAATAGTAAAAAAGTGCCTCTTAGGATGACAGGTGGAAAATCATGAAGTAATGTAGAGACTCTGAGCTCTTTCTCCAGTTATAAAACAGAGTAGTTTGTCCGTATTGAATGGCAAGTCTTTGTTTCTGGATTCGTTTTGGATTACTCTATGAATCATTAAGCTAATAAGTCATTAATGCAATAAATTCACAACAATTTTTGTGTGCAGTTGAAATAAATCTTATTTTACATTTGTAACACTTATGTAGAAACTTAATGACAAATGCAGGTTAGTAACTCTTGATAACTTATAAAAATAATTTATATATACATATTTTACATAATTTAGATATATAGTTGCAGTAAACCATGCCAATTTTTATGATCCAAAGCTTATCAATTCTAGTAAGTCTCTTACATAAGATATGTAAATTTACAAACTCAGTAGAACTAGAAACTAGAAACTAGGTTTTACACTAACTGGATTTACACAAATTTCTCATACAGCTTTATAAATAAATAATTTAGTTTACATGTAATATGATAAATAAAGCGCTTTGTATCATGGATAATTTACCATTTGCCATACTGTCTGATGGAAAAGCACACGTCTCTATAAAAGTGATAATTTTTCATTTCCCTAAATTTTACATAATATAGTAAACAATTACAATAACATATATATATATATATATATATATATATATATATATATTGTTGTTGTTTTTTTTTTTTTTTTTATTAAGTCAGTATTGCCAATTTGAAAACCAATTAAGTAACAGTCTCAAATGTCAACAGACCTTTTCTTATCTCTAATGAAAATGCACACCAACATCACATTATGCCTTCTCAGAGGATAGCCAAGCTAGCATAATGGTGCTAACTGCATGAGTTGAGACAGTACTAGTGGTATTCCAGAAGCCGATAGCAGCATGCAACATGCTAAAATAAGAAGCAGTCACAAACTTCTTTTCAAAAATTCAGCCATTTACGCTCCCTTATCACAGCAGCGACAACATATGAAAATGGCTAGCTAAAGCTACAAGGTGAACCAAACTCAGGATATTTGTTTAGTACTATTGATCATTACTATCCCTTAAAAACTTAATGAAAAATAACTCATCATTTGTAGCTTTAGCTCTTTTTCAGGGTGTGGGGGGTGTGGGGGTGACTAATGCTTTTTACAGAAAAAAATTGATGTGCATGATAAATGGGGAAAAATGAGCCCAGAATAGACTCCATCCACATGTTAATATTCTTGGCTGTCTTTATGAACATATTAATGCAGAGAGAATGCCTTTAAAAGCAGGATATAACATGTTTAATATTTTTTTTCGAGGTAGAGACTACAAAGATCAAGGCAACAACAGACAAGGAATTCTCCTGTTCACCTTCACACACACACACACACACACACACACACACACACACACGCAGCATGCAGTAGCCAGGTATTTTTCAGGACCAGAGGGAGAGAGACAGAAGGTGGGTCCATCTAATATCCTGTCCTGTGAGTGCATTCTGTGTGTGTTTGATATCATACAGTGCCATGATTTCTTATCTCTCCAGTCTCCACTACTCCCCACAAAATACATGTCCATGTTCATACTGTGTAAGGTCTACTCAGATGCAACCACGTCTCAGAGTGTGATTTCTCCTGACCTCATTACTCATGACCTCGTGTATGTTTCAAATTCGAATACATGATTCGGATTACCATGGATAGAAAAAATTAACCCCTTCACTATCCCTCTCCCCTAAGAAACAAAAGAGGAATACAGTAGAGGCTGAGATTATGCATTAGATGCCAGACAAGCTCTCGCACTTTGCCAGCTAGGTAAGCGCTGTGAGCCAAATTAAACAGCAGTGAGGCAGCCATACAAAGAAATATTAGCATAAAAGGAACATAGGGTGGAGGCAGACAATCAGATTCGAATGATCATTAAATATATAGACATGTGAAGAAGGAAAGACCAAGAGAGACAGAGGATATAGAGAGTGAGACAAACAGAGACTGTTCTCCACCATCAGCTACTTCATACATAGCTCCTGAATTGTCCTTATAAATACAGTGAGGCTTCTGTGTAACAGTGTAGAGCCTGGAGTATACATTACATGCTATTCCAAAAGTGCTATTTAAGAAAATTTATAATTATAATTTAATTTAATTTACAATATACCATTTACTACAATGAACACTGAGTTATTTTAATCCCAATTTACTCAAATAATAGCTTATTTTTATTACTTAGTTGTCTCTTTCTCTCATTCTCTTCTTTCCTCTAAATGACACTCTCTTTGTCCCTTGTATACTCGAATCTCTCCCCGTTTCTGCAAGCGACCAGAAAGAATAGGAGCTTTTTAAAGGGAACATTAGGGACTTGTGAGGACACAAACCCAAAGCCCAATGAAATTAATCAGACAGGCACATCTCATTTCTCAGAGATGAAACCGTGCTGACGCTTTATTCCTTCATAACTGCACGGATAATATATATATATATTGCCAAAAGTATTCACTCACCCATCCAAATAATTGAATTCAGGTGTTCCAATCACCTCTATGGCCACAGGTG
>JBCNYH010000023.1:24757936-24772489 GCA_039654325.1 Tandanus tandanus | reverse complement strand
ACACACACACACACACACCCACACACACACGCCCACGTGCATATGTTTACACATGGCTCTCTGCCCATACACACACACACACACACACACACACTATACTAACCCCATTGCCAAAAATTCCGGATTGTTTTTAAAGATAAACAGAGTTTATATGTAACACACTTGAAACAAAAGTTGGGACTGAGGCAGTTTTACCGTTGTGTTACATCACTTTTTTCTAATTACACTTTTTAATCTTTTGGGAATTAAGGATAATAATTGTTGCAGGTTGCAATTGGAATTTTTGTCTATTCTTGCTTGATAAAAGATCTGAGCCACTCAAATGTCCACTGCCTCGCCTTCCCTTCCTGATGGCCCCATGCATTTTCAAAAAGAGACATATCTGGTCTGGCAGCAGGCCAGTCAAGCACACACCCAAGCCACGTTGCTGTAGCTCATACAGAATGAGGCCTGGCAATCTCTTCTGAACTGTTATTTAAATATTCTGTAAATTCAAGATTGTTTATATTTACAAAATACAATTAAGCTGGCCACATAGATAAATAAATGTTCACATGGATTAACAAATCACATTCTTGATTTTTATAGCCTTATATAGGGTGTAATGTATAATTTGCACCAATTTCTCACTTAGAGGATTGAATTGCAGAAAATTACAAACGGGTTAAAAATAACAAAACCATACAGTTTGTTTTCAGACCTTGAATAATGCATAGACATTAAGCTCATTTTCTTTCCTTTTAACAACACAATACTAATGAATAAACCTAGGACGAGTTGAGAAAACAATATGCTGGCATGCTCTTGGGCCACTAAAAGTGTTTGATGGTTTGTGGTCATCCATCTTGTTCATTTTCCTCTTACTCATATTCCAATGATTCTCTGCTGACCAGGATGACGGTTTTTTCCTTCAAATGTCACTCAACAACCATAGGATGACATCTAGTGAACTACAAAAAGATCAGCAAATGGCAGCTGGGGTTGAGTGCACCACAAGCACAGTTCGAAACAGGTTACTCCAGGCAGGGTTGAAGTCATGCACAGCTAGAAAAATCTTCATAAATGAGAAGCAAAGAAGAGTCAGAATTAAGTACTGGACCTTCTCTGTTGAGTCCAATTTTTAGCCTTTCCCATTATTTTATGATTAGACAGAGACCTGGAGAGGCCATAGTGTCTCACACCCACTGTGAAATTAGGAGATGATGGGTGATGATCTCGGGGTGCTTCAGCAAGGAATGGGGGCAGATTTTTGTGTGTGAAGGAATCAAGCCGTGTACAAGGTTATCCTGGAAGAACACTGGTTTTCTTCTGCTCTGACAATGTTCCCTAAATCTGAGGATAGGGTTTTCCAGCAGGACAATGCACCATGTCATACAGCTAGGTCAATCGAGGTGTGAATGGAGGACCACAAGATTATGACACTGTCACTGCCAGCCCTGTCTCCAAACCTGAACCCCAGTGAAAAAATGTAATATGACCTTGATGTCTGTGTATTATTTAATGTCTGAAAACACCATATCTGCTTAGTTTTTTTGACCAGTCATCATTTTCTGCAATTAAATGCTCCAAGTGGCCCTTCGATGGTCTGGAGAGATGAGAGAGAGAGTGAGAGTGTGAGTGAATGAGTGAGAGTGTGAGAGAGTAAGAGAGAGTGAGTGAGAGAAAGTGAGTGAGTGAGAGAGTGAGAGAGAGAGAGTGAGTGAGTAAGAGAGAGAGTGTGAGTGAGTGAGTGAGTGAGTGAGTGAGTGAGTGAGTGAGAGTGTGAGAGAGTAAGAGAGAGTGAGTGAGAGAAAGTGAGTGAGTGAGAGAGTGAGGGAGAGAGAGTGAGTGAGGGAGAGAGAGAGTGTGAGTGAGTGAGTGAGTGAGTGAAAGTGTGAGAGAGTAAGAGAGAGTGAGTGAGAGAAAGTGAGTGAGTGAGAGAGTGAGAGAGAGAGTGAGTGAGTGAATGAGAGTGTGAGAGAGTAAGAGTGAGTGAGTGAGTGAGTGAGAGAGTGAGTGAGTGAGAGAGTGAGAGTGTGAGTGAGTGAGTGAGTGAGTGAGAGTGTGAGAGAGTAAAAGAGTGAGTGAGAGAAAGTGAGTGAGTGAGAGAGTGAGGGGGAGAGAGTGAGTGAGAGAGAGTGTGAGTGAGTGAGTGAGTGAGTGAGTGAGTGAAAGTGTGAGAGAGTAAGAGAGAGAAAGTAAGTGAGTGAGAGAGTGAGAGACAGTGAGTGAGTGAGAGTGTGAGAGAGAGTGAGTGAGTGAGTGAGAGAGTGAGAGAGAGTGAGAGAGAGAGTGAGTGAGAGTGTGAGAGAGTAAGAGTGAGTGAGTGAGTGAGTGAGTGAGAGAGTAAGAGAGAGTAAGAGAGAGTGAGTGAGTGAGAGAGTGACATGGATTAGACTTATTTGTCCAGCACATCTCACAAATGCCCAATAAAACTGTGAGCTGGGGAATCTTTAGGCCAAGTCAGCAATTGTCATGTTCCATTTCTGAACAAACAAACTCAGTGTGGCAGTGCTTAATATCCTGCTGAAAGAAACCACTCTTATAAGGGAATATCCCTGCCATGAAGTAGTGTAACTGGTCTGAAACAATGTTTAAGTAGTGGTACATATCAATATAGCACCCACATAAATCCCTATACCCAAAGTTTCCCAGCAGAACACTAAGTATCACACTAGGTTTGCCAGACTGCCTTCTTATCATAGTGCACCCTGGTGCCATCTCTTTCCCAGGTAAGCAGCATACACACATCACACATTCACATGATGTAAAAAAAAAAATCTGATTCATTAAATCAGACCACCTTCTTTCAGTGCTTCATGGTCTAGTGCTGATGTTTATGTGTACATTGCTGGCACTTTAAGCAGAGTACAGGGGTCAGCATGGGTACATTCTGCAGCTATTCAGCCCCAGGCCGAGATGTACTGTATTTTCAGACACCTTTGTATCAACATTAACTTTTTTAGCAAATCGTGCTACAGTAGCTCTTCTTTGAACTTACACCAGACATACTAGGCTTCACTTCCCATGCACATCCGTTAGCTTTGGGAGTTCATAACCCTGCTGCCGGTTCACTGGTTGTCCATCCTTAAAAACTTTTGACAGGTACTAACCACTGCATACCAGCAACTCTCAGGAACACCTGTCATTTTGGCGATGCTCTGGCACAGTCAACTAATCATCACAATTTGGCCCTAAGAGGTACTCAGATCTTCATGCTCGCCTATTTTTCCAGATTCCAACAACTTCAATTTCAAGAACTGACTGTCCACTTGGTGCTTAATGTATCCCACTCCTTAACAGATATTCACTTCACTATGATTCAGTGTTTCTAATTTTATGGCTGATCTATGTATACACACACGCGCACACACACACACACACGCACGCACACACACACACACACACACACACGCACACACACACACACACACACACACACACACAACAAGCATAATTATAACATATTTGTAACATAACATTTGTATCTGTAACAATTCTGATAAGGTCTGTTAGTTAGAGGGACATTAGAACATGAAAGTGACAAACACCTTCGACTGTCAACGCAGAACTCTTTCATTGTAGAAACACTACAGAAAATTAATTTATTAGTCACTTAAACACAAAATTCGCTATAAAAGCCTGTTTGTTGATTTTCATGGTTGCACTGATGTATTTTGCATTTACTGTATTCTTAAAGTGTAAAAAATCTAAAGTGAAGTCTGAAATTAATCTAGAAGTAAGAACATTTAATGATGTAGAGGAAGAAGTGGATACATTTGTGGGGGATTAAATGATTAGTGACCAAAATATACTGTACTATTTAAGGTGGACATAAGTTTTTTTTTTACATGTGACATAAATGTCCATACTACCACAGTCATGTTATTAGAAAACTTGGTTTCTGCACAGTTGTGAGTCAGCAGAGTGAACAGCAGTGGACTGAATGTACAGCCTTGGGGCACCCCAGTGTTTAGTGTGCTTGTGCTCAAAATGCTGCTTCCAATCTAGACTGACTGATGTCTCTCGGTCAGGAAGTCCAAGATCGAGCTGCAGAGGGAGGTGTCCATGCCCAGCAGACTCAGCTTTCCAATTAGCTACTGAGGAATGATGTGTTGAATGCTCAACTGAAATCTGTGAACAGCATTCCAACGTATGTGTTACTCTTGTCCAAAAAAAAGAAAAAAAAAACAATGGCCTAATCATGGGTGAGGCAGGACACTGAAGATGCCTTTGGCATGGGACAATGGTGGTGGTCATGAAGTACTTTGGAATGACATTGTTGCTCAGTGAGATTTTAAAGATGCCAACTGTTCTACACATCCTTTAAGCACTTTGCCAAGAATACTGTTGGGTTCTGCAGTCTTCTGTGGTTTGACTTTGCATAGTTTCCCTCACATTGGCTGTGGTCAGACACAGCACCTGGTTATTAGGAAGAGGGATGTTCTTCCTCACTGCCACACCATTCTGCCCCATAATCTCAAACTGAGCATATTTGTTCAGCACATTTGGATGAGAGACATCATGCGATTCCCTTTGTCAGTAATAGCCAGAATGCCCTGACACATGTACCATGTGTTACTGGACTGTGGATACTCTGGGCATGTGTGTTCTTTTGCTCTGATGGCCTGGGGGACTTTTAGAGACACCTCGTCACCTGCTCTGAAAGCACTTGTTGATGTAGCTGGTTACTGATGTTGTGTACTACTACAAGTTGGTGCAGTCACCGTCCCAGTCCTGTAGAGCAGAGATGTCTCCTTTTAGTCAGGTTTTAACTGCTTTAGAACCGGTTTCGAGCATCTGACAAGTGGTCTGAAATTAGCATAACGGAGATGAATGTTTGTGTAAACTAGATCCAGTGCATTCACCCCTCTTGTTGGAAAGTCCACATGCTGATGAACTTTACGGAGCACTGACCTGGGTTCTGTATGGATGAAATCTCCGGCAGCGATAAACAGTTTATCTGGGTGTGAATCACCCCGTACAGTTCATAGAGTGAGTCCGTAGCATTAGTGCTGGCGGGATGCGAACTTCGAATGTTGTTAAGGCAGTGAATTCCTGTGTTAGATGAAACAATTTGTTTCTAACAACCACTAACTACACTAGTGATGAACAGTAATTAGAAACTAGCACCAACTTCCTGCACCATTCCATGTTGATGTAGAGTCTTGCCGCACAGAGCTGCATTTCTGTCGGCTTGTGTTCGGGTCTGCGTTTCATCTTGGTTTGGATTGGCTGTTTGCATCTGTTCTTTAGGCTGATATTTTTTCTGTTGTTCATGGTGAACTGTATTTTTAGCATTAGCATTTTCAGCATTAAGACTGAGGATTATATCTACTGCCTTATGTCCTGCTACTTTGTTCAAATTTTGACCAATGCTAGTATTTACAGTTTATGAACTGGCCTTATTTAACTTTATCAGATAATGCTTAGACCCCCTTTATTGACATTGACAGGGATTCTTCCCAAGATAAAACAAACATTTATTAATTGCATGATATATGTTTTCAGCAGCAAACTACTCAACAGCCAATAGGCAGCACAATACATTTTTGTCTACAACGTGGGTACAACTAAATGTCTTCTAAATGTAAAATAAAAAATAAAATAATGACCAGAATAGACAGTCAGGCAGTTTCTGTGACATGACAATGTTATATTGTTACATGGCTGTTAGACACACAGATAATAGCCCTGTTAGAGGACAGGAAACTGATGCTAGGGCTGGTTAGAGAGGGAGATGCTGAAGCTGTACTGTAGATAGATTTTCTATGACTTACCACCATATATGTAAGTGTCATTTGGAAAGTAAACAGTATCATTATAAGGCTCCTCTGTAGACAGAATCAGATCATTAATGTCCAGAAAGTTTGTTGCACTTTGACACTGCTTTAAACTATTTCATCATCCTGAGTAACAATAAAAGTCAGAAAAAATTAGCAGATTTCTACACAAAATCAATTGATAATCCCAGTCTTTATGGAACAAGTCTCATATTTTGGGGACTAAATTCAGGTCAAATATCAAATTTAGCGGGGCATAATTGGAAAAGGATCGAACAATTTGCACAGTGATGTCATCCATGAATGGTTTTCTGCAAAGAGCTGGCAAAGTGCTCAATCAGCTGACAGGGAGAGGGGATCGGGCCCCTTCTGGGCTCCTTCTGTCCTAATCCTCATGCTAAGCACTGACTGGATCAACAGAAAAGATTCAGATTAATTATTGGCATGTTATTACATGCCAGCCTTACAATAATCAGCCTCGTCACACATACTCACTACTCAGTTAATTGTGAGCCAGCCCTTACTCACTTGTCTGCACTTTGAGGATAAGAGGATTCTTTTGTTGGATGGTTTGCGTAAAGAGAAATCGGGCATTGCAGCTGTAGTCAGTGTTAGCGTCCTTAGCAAGCACATTCGAGAAGTAAAGATCTCCACTCAGACCCATGGACACTCGAGCATCTTGCACTATAGGCAGCATGTCTGGGGAGAATGGAAAAAAAAACATTCATTAATTTGCCAAAACCCATTGATCCTACTGGAAGGCTGGAGCCTATCTCAAATTACTCCGGGCAAAGGCGGGGTACACCCTGGACAGCTTGCCAGTCCATTTTAGGGACAACACTCACAAGCACTCACACTCACATTCAATGAAAACAGCCACTTAGCCTAATGATAGGGGTGGTATTATTCTGCAAAAGTGGTCTTTAAGGGGAATTACACCCTTAGAAATATGGAAAAGGTCCATCTGGCTGGATATATGCCAAATTCTGATGAATTGAACCGTTCTAACGCCCTTGTACCTGCCCCCTGAAGGTTTGGACCCACAAAATACAGCAAAATCCTAATACATCATACAACAGATGTGCTACTTTGGTATCTCAGACTGTCTTTGCAGAGTTTTTCAAGCCAGGTATTACCACTATAGTTCCCTGCACAGCACAGAATCATAAAATGACTACACTTATTGACATATCAGCATAAAAAAACTTCAAAATACAGGGGAAAATTACCCATTTTTATTGTCATGTGTCAAAATAGTATTTTACTGTCTTCATGAGAACAGTGTCAGCCAATACAACAACAAGATCACAGACTAGGAAGACATTAGTTAGATTATGTAGACAAGGCTGAATTTTCCACTGGGGTGCTACCAACAGGTAAGGACATCCTACAGAGCATGCTGTATCTACAGCCATGCCGAGCTTGTCAAGCCATGCGATCAAGGGATGAGGCTGGACAGCTTCTGATGATTTTATAACATTACGTCAAATGCAGAATCAGCCTAGACGACTTTACCCAAGCCATGGACCCCATACTTAACTAACAACAGACACTGCTGCTGAAACCTTCACTTGCCACAAAGAAATATGTGCTCAAGATGCACATACATTGTGCAATATTAACTAAAAATCTGCAAATATTGTCATTTCCAAAACATCTGTGTCTATTGAATCATTTTGTCATGACTAGCAGTTATATAAATGATTGCAAAATACTTGATTAGTTTTTTTTAATCACTTTGGGTAAGCATCATACCTAAAAATAGCATATCTTAGGGGCTGAAAACTTCAAGGGGAATGTACAGGGGGGTTAGAGTTAAATAATTTACCAAAGATTCCTTTTGTCTTCCTCAGTTAGACCATGGCCATGTTTTAAAACGAGTATTTAAAAATGATGGTACGAACACCACCCCCTACTAACTTGCATGTCTTTGGTCTTTCCAGGGAAACCAGAGTACCCGGAGGAAATCCATACCAGCATGGGGAGAACATGCAAACTCCATACAGAAACGCCATCAGCGAGCCCAGGACTTGAACCCAGGACCTTCTTGCTGTGAGGCAGACATGCTAACCACTATGCCACCATGCTGTATTCTTTATTTTTAATTTTATTAAAAATAAAAACCTGTATGCTTCTGAAAGCTTCTGAAACCAATATGAATTACACACTGACACGAATGTTCCAGTCTCATGATTAAATAATACGATTTGATAAGTAGATTCGAATGTAGAGGATCCCACATTCTTTTGCAGCCAATGTCGCCTTTACCTGTAAAATAATTCTTATAGCTTTTTTCGCCACACAAACTTTATCTAAACTTTATATACTTCAGCAACCTCTTCAGGATAGGCTGAAAGGGAGTGGAGGAAAGCACAGACTTACCACTGTCCATCCAGAATGTTTTAGGTGGAGGAAGGCCAGGAGGTGGGTTACAGGCTAGGACCAGACTTGATCCCTCAGTTACTACCACTGGCTCCAAAACCTCTTTAGGCCACAGCGGTGCCTCTGAGGAACAAAGAAAAGCATTAGAGGACATTTCAGCATAGAACATTTTCCAAGTTACTGCAGTGCCACCGTCTTGAGTTGTTGTACTGCCAGTGATTTTAGGGGTTTCAGGGATACTTATTGCATTCATTTTTGATGAATAGCTCAGTCAACAAAATCAATTGTTATTGTTTTTAATATTAAAGACCAGCAATTTAAAGCAAGCATCACACAGGGGTGAACCGCCAAAATCTGAAAACAGTGTGGCAATTCAGTTTTGAAAGGCGGATCAGCGAGGTTTAATATGAGGGCGAGCAAAACAATAGTATGCGGTCAGTGGTAGGTAAATAGGTTGTAGTGAGGTTGTAGTGAATGAAGTTCAGAAAAGGTTGCGGAAGGTGACAACACAGCAGCTACACGGCAGCAGAACAGTGATAACACTAATGTACAAGTTTTTAGAAGTTGTCTGCTTCAGAAACAAAATGTGCTATTAAATATACATGTTGCTATGCTGAATTCAAATATGACAATAAAAATGGCTGATTGGCTTCTGTTTGCAAGATATTTCTGTTTTTTACATGTGACATCTACAAAATAACATCTGACATGAAACTACATGTATCTGGTTTCTAGAGTTGATATATATAGAGCCATCTGTTCAACAAAGTGATGGAAGTTGAGTTAACGGAGTTAACATTGCATCATTCATGACTTCTAGGGACGATATGATGCAATTCATATCATTAATGATGCAACACCAGCTTCAGACTGCATCATTTATTGTTCTACCTAAAAAGAATAAAAGTAATTTTCAAACCCTGTCATTGATGATTATTATCAGATTTATATCATATATCCACAAATATACTCCCACAGTGTCCAGGATTTGAACCCATGACCCATCAGTCTAAGTCCCTTCACTTCACAGCCCAAAATTAGGAGCGTTTGACTATATTTATTTCAGAAGCATTTTGGCTGTAGACCAGTCTAACAAGGTTCTGAGAATCACCGTGAAATTTCCAACATTCAGAATTTTTTTTCAGCGGTCAGTACCGGAAGACACCATCATGACGTCAAGACAATGTTTCCGCAGTAAAACAGGGTTTGGAACCGGGCTGAACCTCCCAATACTGTGAGACCAGTTTAAGAAACCATGAGTAAATTCTATAAATATACTGTACATTTAGAAAACTTTAACTGTTATCATTTTGTACATGTTAGTTTGGTGAAGATATTTTCAGGGACATTACCACAGTCACAAGAAAAAATTGTTACATTACACTTGACTGCTACTTTTCACATATATATCAAAATAAGCGGGTTTCCAAGTTTCCCAAAGAACTCATTTCCATGACAGACAACCAGATATTCATAACATGATTGGTCACCAGGCAATCAAATATTGAAGTTGGAAGTAACTCGTGATCAATCGAACTTCTTTTTTAGTTTCAGCAGGAATAATAGAGTAATAGAGTGGTGCATTAGAAAGTGTATAGCAGCCATTTGTACATTACAGGCGCTTATATGGGAAGCACGGGACATTTGGGATTTGCCCATCATATCTAGTTATAATTTGAGTATAATGTGATTGAATCTGTCACCATGACTGTTTTACTTAAACTAGGTGTACAAATATGACAATATAAAATATTAATCAAATAAAAATGAATAACTGATCCTGTTTATTTACCTCGCTAGCGCACGAGTAGAGGATCAATGCTTGATTTCATAGAACAAACAGATCACACACATGGAAGAATAAAACAGAACTGAGGTTTATTAGGAACCAAACTGCAACACAAAAGAAAGGCTCACAGATCATCGCTCAGACTCGCATATAATCAAACAAAAAATATTCCTCAGACTAGCAGACAGACCTGGAGGTAACAGTTGACTGAGGAAATGTGAAGCTTGAAGTGAGCACGGGAGATCCAGTTCAGGTGCACAAGCCTAAACTTTAACACAGGATGACTGGAAGCAGGGTGGAGATGTGAAACCCCCCCTCTCTCTCATTAATAATTCCTTACATTTTGCATTAAAAAACAGGGAAATGTATTTGATATCACTGTTTACTGAAGATTTAAAAAGTATGCAGTTTGTAGTATTAACATTATATTTGGTTTTGTAGGTCTATGTACACAGTGAATACAATATTATTGATATTTAACTGCAGACAACCAATTTAAAATATGTACAACCAGTTCTTCCATTGTTATATCGAACACTGTTTACACAGCAGTTCCATTCTGTGCTACACTTTACCCTGTACAAAACTGACCTTCAACATAAACACTGGATTTGACAGTCAAAAATAATGAGAAGTATAAGTAAAATATTTTGCATACGTTTGCTGTTTTCTATTATGTAAACATACTGCAGTGAGTTTTCTGTTTCTGTCTGCAATATAATTCATAAAACACCACATAATTTGATGTTTAACTAATTTTATTCTTGTTACGGTTTCCTCCCTTTTCCCCAGTGCTTCCGAGTTTGTAAGACAGAAGAATTACAATACGCCTACAACATGCCCCAGGAGGTTCAGCGAGCAGCGTACATGAGCAGGGTCACATGCAACAAATCATGCATGCAATGGGAAAGACTCACAAACCATTACACGTCACAAAACAATAAAATTGTTTATCCCTCGCATTCAGTTATTCCCAAGCATTGTTTTCTCTTGTTTAGCCTCCCTGTGTATGTGATAGTACCCCTGCTAGTTAGTTTTGTGTTCCAGTATTATGTGCATTTGTTTGTCCTCTTTGGCTTTCCACAGACTCATTATTGCGCTCACCTGTGTCTCGTTGCCTGCCTCACTTGTCTGTCTATATAAGTCCTGCATTTCCCCACAAGCATTGCCAGATTGTGCCAAAGTTTTCTCCTGTGCCTTTCCAGCGGTTGTATATCTCTGCCTAGTAGTTTTTTGACTTTTCCTGTTCCTTGACCATTCTTGCTAGCTTTTTGTGATTTTTGGATGCCTTTGCCTCATACTCTGTTTTACTTCTTGGAGATCTGACCACTGCCTGTTTTCTGACCACGAGTTTACCTGCCATTTTGGATTGTCTGCCTACCTATCAAACATTGTGCTCTCCACCACCTCTGTCTGCATGTGGATCCTTTTCCCCCTGTCAACCCTAACAGTATGACTTACTACTTCCTGATCTTTGCATAGCCTGTGATTTTGTATAAGATCTCTGCCTACCATATGCATGTGCCATCCCGGAGGAGCTGGACTACCTGTGCAACTTGACTGAGTTGTAGGTACGTTCTCATGCTACCAGTAGTTATAAGGACACAAACTAAAGAAGAATCAGCCAGAAATGATAGGGGAGAACAATTGGCTGTGGTCAACACATTGCACATGATGTCAATTTTATTTGCACCAACACAGAAGAAACTGATTTACAACCACTTGTGCTTCCTAAATGGACAAATTGGTATCCATGAATTACTGTTGTTGTTATTATGTGGCTGCTTAAGAGCAGACACATATTACTGTTCACCATAGAAAAATGGTTCTTTTTATTTTTATTCTTCCATTGCACTTAATGCGGCCCGAATGGCAAAGGGCACCCATTCAATGTATATATCAAAAGGTGTGACTTGGCGCCGTAAGGTGTGCTATTTTTATCAGTTTCGTGTTTCAATCCACTCCCAAAAAAACCCATTGAAACTTGGTTGAACTTTTAAAACGTAGACACTGAAACTCCTTTTACGGTTTTCTCTTAATCTTTGATCAAGTGTCAGGGATTTCTGAGTCTGTTTGTGTATTCATAATGGGTGTCTATTGCATTTAATGTTCTGTGCTTGAGTGCGTGATGTCATAGAAAGTGAGAAGGTTTTCTTGGAAAAAGACCAATAAATTTTACATCAAAACGGAGGAAAATGTGTGCTGGTTCTGACCATGTAACTTTCGAGTCAACAGCACTTGTATAAGTGAAATGCCTTTGACTGACAGCTGCACCAGGAAATTGTCCATAGAACTCAATACAAAATAGAGTTTTTTTTAAAAAAATAATTTAAAATCATTTTGAGGGTTTTCATATTTCATATTTAAATCGTGAATTTTTAAACACTTTTTACAGTACAGCAAAATATTTATCACAGTGTTCATAAAATTCTTAGCTCTCAAACGTTGTCATCCTCATTGCGATGGGAGATACGGTTTTCAAATCAGAAGACCAAAAGCAAGTTGTGTGCCTAAGACATTACTTCAGTTTAAAAGGCAGTTTAAAACTGTCAGTAACTGCAAATTTAATCTCTGTGGACGTGCAGGTCACGCGCGCACACACACATACACACACACACACACATACACACATGCAGTGTGCTTGCACTTTAAAAAGCGCGCACTTATCGCTTCGTCATCTCTCTCTCTCTCCCACGCACATACAAACACACTTTTGCTGTGTTTCCTCCTCCCATATCCGTAAAACAGTTAGACCTCTCTCTCCCACACACACCCTCGCTGTGTTTCTCCCTCCCACACCAATAAAACAGTTAACCCTTTAATGGCAACAGCATTACAGTATACACAAGACTTCACTGCTTGTGCTAAATAAAACAAAATCTCATTAGAACTGATTTATGAAGAGGATGAATATTGCAGTTAAAGTTTTATGCTTGTGTGTTGATATTCACATTATCTTTTTCTTATTATAATATTTAAAACGGAACCTTTCTGTCTTATTATTCACTCCTTCTTTCCTTTTCCCTCTTTCTCTTAGTATTATAATTCAAAGCCTTGCTTTTCTTTCTAGATACTCACGTAATTTTCTTCTTAATATTGGCATTATTATTCACTATTCTGAATAATATTACTATTCACTCTCATATTGTTATAGTTGTATTTAATACCGTACTACACTCCTGTTGTTTTTGTTGGTACAGTTGTGTTGGATGTTGTCTGTTAGTTATAAATTCTAAATGTCTGTGATACGGCTTACCTGGATTGATTACTCAGCATGGTGTATTTTTTTATCATTTGAATGTAGAAATGCTTTGGGCCTGTATGTCTTGATATAATACAATGTGCTAATGTTATTATGCATTTACAAAATACAATATATGAAGGTCTTTTCCAAAATGCAATAAATTTCTATTGTTTCAAGAAAAGGGGCAGTGGTGGTCCGGTGGTAAGGTGCTGGATTACTGATCCCAAGTGCAGCTAACTGGGTTATCAAAGGCTGGCCATGTTTCTCACTGTCTATGGTGAGAGGCATGTAAAAGAACCATTGCTGACTTTTGTCAAGAGTAGGCTGCATAGCCGTTAGCGTGTTTGCCTGGCGAGCTCTCCTGTACTCGCCCAGAGTCAGCTGAGAGGGGCGCCAGCCTCCCCATGACCCTAATTAGGATTAAGCAGTTCAGAAAATGAATGAATATCTTATGGTAACTGTAGTCATGTTTCAAGAAAAATAAGATTTTTCTACCCACTGCCCAGTATCTTGACAACGCCTTTGTTCTTTGTATTAATACTTTATTTAAATTGGTTTTAACACTCTCAACTAAAAAAAAAAAAGTATAATCATGCACATGAACTCAGTACTTGCTTTGGGCCCCTTTAGCATGAATTACTGCCTCAATGCGGCGTGTCATGGATGCTATCAGCCTGTGGCACTGCTGAGGTTTTATGGAAGACCAGGATGCTTCAATAGCGGCCTTCAGCTCTTTTGCATTGTTCGGTCTCATGTGTCTCATCTTTCTCTTGGCGATGCCCTGTAGATTCTCTATGGGGTTCAGGTCAGGCGAGTTTGCTGGCCAATCCAGCACAGTAATCCCACAGTCACTGAACCAGGTTTTGGTATTTTTGGCAGTGTGGGCAGGTGCCAAGTCCTGCTGGAAAATGGAGTCAGCAGCTCCATAAAGCTTGTCTGCTGAAGGAAGCATGAAGTGCTCTAAAATGTCCTGGTAGACGGATGTGTTGACTCTGGACTTAATAAAGAACATGGACCAACACCAGCAGATGACAGTAAATCAACAGTGTGGAAACTTCACACTGGACTTCAAGCGTCTTGGATTGTGTGCCTCTCCATTCCTCCTCCAGACTCTGGGACCTTGGTTTCCAAATGAGATGCAAAATTTGCTCACATCAGAAAAGAGGACTTTGGACCACTGAGCAACAGACCAGTTCTTTTTTCTTTGGTCCAGGTGAGACGCTTCTGACGTTGTTTGATGTTCAGGGGCTGCTTGACAACAGGAATACGACATTTGAAGCCCGTGTCCAGGATCTGTCTGTGTGTGGTGGCTCTTGATGCACGAACTCCAGCCTCAGTCCCCTCCTTGTGAAGCTCCCCCACACTTTTGAATGGCC
>JBCNYH010000023.1:24730411-24741560 GCA_039654325.1 Tandanus tandanus | reverse complement strand
GTGTGTGTGTGTGTGTGTGTGTGTGTGTGTGTGTGTGTGTGTGTGTGTGTGTGTGTGTGTGTGTGCGCGCGCGCGCTCACGTTTGAGAGAGTATCTCTCTGCCTCAGCAGTTCTACATTAGTACATCCGTCACTCACTCTCTGTTTCCCTTTCTTTCACCCAGCAGGAGACGCTCGATAAAAGCCCCACCGTTACAGAGGCCTCTGCCTTCCAATCAGCCAACTAGTTATGTGTACTATCTTCTTTAGTGTGGCTGTAATTCCTGCATGCTTAATGCAAATTATTTTTGTTAATCACCTTGAGTTAAAGACCAAAGTCGACTCTTCAGTCATACCTTGATGGCTTCATGTTAAATCTGGTGTGATGGTGTACAATGACAAGTTTACAGTTGTTAAGGCACTGTCCAAATACTTATGTCACCAGCTGTGATTATGAGCTGGATTAAACTTCTCCTATAAGTCTAAAGGCTATTACTCACAAAATTGCTCAGCAATAATGCGAAATATCTGTGCTCTTACACCTTGTTTTTGAGTATGCGCGAGGTGAACGTCTAAATATTTTATAGTGACTAATATAAAACATGTATTTAATGACCTGCATGAAAATTCAGACATGTGCAAGGGCCTTAACGTTAACCCTTAACACCTTAACCTACACCAGGCTGTACACACATTCAACACACTTAACACTTGATCTTTCCTACTACAATATTTTCTTATGCAGTGACCTCAAGCCCAAGTAATGGGTACCCGATTGACCTCCTCCTATTATACCATCAGAACAACATACTGAGAACGACAAAGAGCAGCAACTGAAACATATGATGGAGCACTAACAAGCTAAGCTTGAACTTCGTGCAAATTATATGCAATCTCTGACAAAATGTGTCTGAGCATGTGGACTAACGCATGTGCCAAAGTTGCAGTCTGTCACTGCATAAACAGACATTTCCCGAAATGTGTCCTCGCTTGGCTTATGCATTAGTCATCTTTTTTAGTAATGCTGTTCACTGTGCTAATTAAAGGCAGAAGCAGACAGTCTCGTTTATTTAACTGTAAAATCCTAAAGGCATGTTTGATGCAAAAAATAATAATAATATAAAACAATAAAAAAAAAAAACCTTCATCATAAGAACCCCATTATCACAGTGAAACGTGGTGGTGGTAGCATCATGCATACAGGCTGTTTTTCTTCGGCTGGAACTGGGCTTTGGGCAAAGTGTAAAACCTTCAGGACTCTGTTAAAGAGCAAAAATCTAAAGCATCCCTTCAAACCCACAAAGAAATGGCTTCACCAGAAGAAGATTAAAGTTTTGGAATGGCCCAGCCAGAAGCCAGACTGGAATCTGATTGAAAATCTGAGGAGTGACCTGAGGAGGACAGTGCAGAGGAGATGCCCTCACAATATGACAGATTTTCACTTTCACAAGGAAGAATGGGCAAAGATTGCCAAGTCAAGATAATGCCATAATGAAAGACTCCGCCCCCAAAAATGTGTCATAAAATCAAAAGATGCTTCTATAAAGTATTAGTAAAGGTGTGCATATTTATGACATATATATATATATATATATATATATATTGACCAGTTAGTGTAAGTTTTGTATCTTTTATTTTTTCTCCTAGGAGATTTGTTTGTTTATTTATTTGAGCAGGTTATAGGTCACAGTAAAGATGGAAAAAGTTCTGAAAGTATTTATTCTGGTCTCAGTGTTTTGTATGACAAAAACCTGGCATTTAAACATTTTATATCCACCGCACAAAAATCAAATACAGGTATACTTACACAAAACAAGGTGAAGATCTAGGATGATGGACTAATGGATAATGAAAGCAGGAACTCTTAGACCTGTAAACAAACAAACAAACAGAGTTTTAATTGTTTTCAGAATGCAGGGGGAAATCTTTCAGCAGGAGTTTCCTCCCAGAGGTCATTGGAGCCCTGAACCAGGACAACTCCCAGGACTACACCCTAGATCTGTTTGCATAACACTCACACCTCTATATTCAGGTTAATATATCCACATTAGTGTTTATAACACGGGAACAATGTGATCTGATTGGTCCACTATCTCAGCATATAAAAAACTTTATACTGTCTTTGTCACATGCATTGCACAGTACTGCATACACAACTGCACAAATCAACACTTTATTTATCATGAGTCTGAATCTATCAAGATTGCAGAGAATGTCTGTATTTCAATATCTACATAATACTGTAAAATGATTAAGGGAAATTGGACACATTCACAGGCATTAACAGGTGTAAGCAGAACGAGGAGTTATGTTTAGAGCCCTTCATTATTAATAATAATAATGATAATAATAATAATAATAATAATAACAACAATAATAATAATAATAATAATAACAATAATAATAATAATAATTCATCCATTCATTCATTTTCTAAGCCGCTTAATCCTAATTAGGGCCGCAAGGAGGCTGGCACCCATTTGAGCCGACTCTGGGCGAGGGCGGGGTACACGCTAGACAGCTCGCCAGGCCATCACAGTGATAATAATAATGATAATGATGATAAAAATAATAACAATAATAATAATAATAATAATAAAAATAATAATGCCAATAATAATAATGATGATGATGATGATGATGATAATAATAATCATAATAATAATAATGATAATAATAATAATAATCATCATAATAATAATGATAATAATAATAATAATCATAATAAATAATAATAATAATGATGATGATGATGATGATGATGATGATGATAATAATAATCATAATAATAATAAAAATAATAATAATAATGATGATGATGATGATAATAATCATAATAATAATAATAATCATAATAATAATAATGATAATAATAATAATAATCATAATAAATAATAATAATGATGATGATGATGATAATAATAATCATAATAATAATAAAAATAATAATAATAATGATGATGATGATGATGATGATGATAATAATAATCATAATAATAATAAAAATAATAATAATGATGATGATGATGATGATAATAATAATAATAATCATAATAATAATAATAATCATAATAATAATAATCTCGACACAGTATCAACTTGCCGGCAGTCACTTATTTTGGTCTGAAATTTAATAGGTTAAGAAAAAAAAATTATATATATAATATATATAGCGGAGTCTGACATACTTCAGCCAATACCTCGATTCCTATCTTGTTCTTGTACATTGGGACGATAACATTATTCCATTTAAATGGCCCAGTCGAGCGATAACCCCACTTTACTTCACTGTGAATGGAAACGTACTGCGCATGTGGTCATTTTTTCTTGCCTTCTTATTTTGGATCAAACCACTTTTTTTGGATTTCTCCACTATTCACTCTAGAACTTATATGCCTATAGGTGATATGACCTAAAAATAAAATCTATGATTTCTTTCAACCAGAAACCGATTTATGATTCCAATTCAGATTTTTTTTACGCAAGCAAATTGTTCAAGTTAATTTTATTTTAACAATATCAACACTGCTCAGTAGCTACTTACTGTAATTTCTCCTTTAGGATCAATTAAAAAAAGTTTTTTCCAAAATGAGATCCTTGTTGATGCATGCTCTGCCTTGTTGCTAATGTGTTGGTGTGTGATGGGCGGGCACAGGCTGTTTTTTCTATTGGATGGTGGATTCACGAAATGAGTGAGTGAGGCAGGAAAGAATCCTACGCTGGTGGTCAGCACCACACAGAATCTACACAGATAGAAGCTAAAAAATCCAACTCAGATAAAACATAAGTTCATACATAAGTAAACATAAGTTTAAGTTGCAATTTTTATTTTACACATCATCCTAAACCAAAAATTGAAAATCGATCTGCTGAATATAATATCTCGACTGGAATTTACAACCTGCAGCAGCACTTCTGTTTCATAGGAAGTACAATTCTTCCCTCTGTGAGAATCCAGCGCTTCCGTGGATTTGCAGGTTCACTTAGCCATAGTTTGCATCTTCCTGAATATTTATATCTGTACCTTCCTCATGTCCTTTTATGGGGATTTGGGGGGGTCACCTATGCTAATTAGAGCAACTGCCACGCGCTTTCAATTTAGGAATACACCAGGATTCACCAATCTAAGAATACAGCTGCAAACAAATCCAAGGTTTAAGGACACGTCATGAATCCGATGTAGACTTTTCTTACAAATTTTTTTTGAACAATTCGAAGAAAATGTTTAAGAAGATATTGGTAAAAAGCCCATGGTTTTGATAAGTGCACTTTTTGTGGACAAAGTTTCATCACTTCCAGTCTTGCAAAATGCACATGAACACACATGCATATGTCTTCACTGCCTTGGGCTTAAAGTGAGGCTTGGCTTGAAGGTCACATAATACTCTTGACTTGGTCCCCATCTGTCCATGTCTGATCATTAGCTCTCTGTAGTGTCACCCTGGCCTATGTGCTGCCCTGACCTCTGACTTAGTAAATTATGGGTCTGGGTAGGTCAGGAGGTTACAGGACTAACTGTCCACTTGTAAGAGATTCAGGGGCTTTGACCAGCAATTTCATCAATGAAACAGAATTTAAGAGTGGACAGCTGTGACAGTGCCGCTGTTAACGAAGCTAGCACATAATAAACCCTTTTAAATTATGTTCCTTTAAGTTTAAATCGTTGAACTAATGATCTCAGTTATTAACTAAATAACCTAAAACTAGATTAACATCAGTATCTACAAACTCTAATCAGTCTGCACACTACACTACCCAGCATGCTCTGCAGCGCTCTTAATCACCAGACTTGTAACTTCCCATGACCTCAGCACACCTGTCAGCACTCATGCTGGTTACACAGCATACTGTAATTACACTGCAAAGTATAAGTCGTGAAACATTGCCTCTGTGTTTTTGCCAGTGCGTACCAAGCCTTCAATTTCTGGGTTCTCTATTCTGTGTATGTTCTCTGGCTGCCTTCATTTATACGACCCTGTGCCTCGTCTCTAATATTGATCTCCTATGTATGAACCTTCCCTGTGTAACATTATCGATTCTGCCTTGATAACACTGTGTTGTTGGTCTGATCACCTGACCTCTGCTCCCACAACCATTTATGAGTCTAAACTTTGTATATAACCTCACTTTCACTCATCAAAGCAGGGTACAACCTGAACAGCTCGCCACACCATCACAGGACCGGCACACACAACCATTCACACTCACACCTAGAGACAATTTTGAAACAGCCATTTGGCCTGATGTGCATGTCTTTGGACTGCGGGAGGTACCCAGAGGAAACCCACGTAAGCATGAAAACTCACGAAACCAGGACCTTTCCTGCTGTGTGGTGGACGTGCTAACCACTACACCAAAGTGTATATGCCTTCTCCCACGCTGTTAATAAATTTTAGCATCAAATCTGACACTCAGCGGTATAACAATTAATTTACTCCCACTACTACAATTGCATGGAGGCAGTGCCTATCTCACCTGACACTGGGCGAAGGCAGGGTACAACCAAAACAGCTCACCAGACAATCACAGGGCGACACACACACTCACAACCATTCACACTCCCTTTCACACCTAAGGGTAATTTGGAACAACCAGTCAACCAAATGTGCATGTTTTTGGACTATGGGAGGAAACCAGAGTACCCAGAAGAAACCCACACATGCATGGGGAGAGTTACAAATAATTTGATGAAGATTAAAATTACAATAAACAGATTTCAGAAAGAAATAACAAGAATCATTAAGAGATGACATATAAACCCCAGCCTCCACATGTCAGATAATATTACTGCAGAAACCCCAAAATATCAAAAGGCACGACTACTCTGTTAGCTGAACTAACTGCCAAGTTGGTGAAGAAATCTCAGAGTTCTGGCCCTTGATTAAAATGATTACAGACCAATGGACAGACAAACATACTGACAAACATATATTCTCCCACATTATATGCCAGGAGGATTAAAATGCTCTATGGTGCAGATCTCATGATTGGCAGCAGTGATAGCTAGATACTGCATAAAGACCTAGTTTTGACAGGAGAAGAGTAAACGTGGGTGTCTGAAAATGAGTTACAGAAGGAGGAGAGTAAAGAGGGATGGAGGGAGAGAGGGAGAGCGTGAAAGTGGCATCTCTTACCCCTGAGGACAAGTCTTAAGAAGTGGCATGTTTAATCAAAGATAAATCGATTTAGCATGTCACTGACCCCTGCAAAGCTCTTCTTCTGCTTAATGTATGCAGACATGAGAATATAATTATGGGTCACTGGTCCCATAAAAAATAACCACAAAAGTGTACCAAACATTTACATTTAAAACTGATTTTAAATGGTAACATACAGTGGGTATCAAAAAGAATCATACGCCTTCAGAATATTCACATTTTGTTGCTTTGCAGCCTGAAATGAAGAGTTGCCTTTATTCCATTAATATAAAAATTCACTCATTCATTCATTCATTCATTCATTCATTCATTCGCCAAACCACTTAACCTTCTAGGTTAACAGGGAGAATGAAATCTATCTCAGCCGACACTGGGCGAAGGCAGGGTACACTCTGAACATCTTGCCAGTCCATGACAGGGCCAACACACACAAAACCATTCATACTCACACCTCGGGGCAATTTGAAACAGCCAGTTAGCATAGTATGCATGTCTTTGGACTTTTGGGGAAAACCAAAGTACCACTCAAGCACAGGGAGAACATGCAAACTTCACATAGAAACGCCCTTGCCAAGACTGGGACTCGGACCTAGGACCTTCTTGCTGTGAGGTGGACATGCTAACCATGCTAATCACTCTGTTGCCCAATAACAGCCAAGTTAAATAGATTATAGCAATAGTTCAGGAAAAAAAAAAAATATATATATATATATATATATATATATATATGTGTGTGTGTGTGTGTGTGTGTGTGTGTGTGTGTGTGTGTGTGTGTGTGTGTGTGTGTGTGTGTGTAATAAAATCCAGAATCACTGAGATGGTTAAAGTATCACCACCCGGTTCTGGCATGAGAAAAGACTCTGTTTTCATCTCAGAAGTTGGATCAGACGGAGGAGGCACAGGTGGAAGAATGGGTTCAGGCAGCCGAATTGGCTGATGAATCAGTGTGGACTCTGGTACCGTGGTAACCTCTGGCACAGACACAGACTCAGAAGCAGAGTCTTGTTCAAATTCAGCTTCCCAAAATAATACATACATGTGTACCATTTTGTTGTGCACACAAATGCAACCTATTGTTTATTTCATCACAATTTTAATTTTAATCAATTTAAAGGATCACTTCATGCAAACAGCAAAAAATATTACAAACTCCAATTTCTGAGGATCTGACATGAAGTTAAATGCAGGTTCAGATTCTGATGTGGATTTAAGTGCGGCCTCGAACATAGTCTCAGACATTAATTTAGGTTATTTAGGTTTGGAACACTGAAGCAAACTGCTGACGTTCTCGAGCATCAGAGACCAACAGTACCTGTTTTCAATGAATTACAGGGCATGCAGTATACCTGGGAGGCCCATGGCAGACATGGTGTTTGTCCAGCTGATCAGCTGTCTCTGCAGTCATGTTGGGGCATAAATCCTGCCTGGAGACTAATCGGGGGGAATTAATAAGCAAAGGTTCTGGCTATGGCTAGGTTGAGGGCCTTGTATTTGCTGAATGATGGCAGAAGCTCGAGAGTGTAGGCCACCATGTTGGCCTCTGGAGGATACTCTGAAGTGCAGGTTGCCGTGTCGGGCTCCAGAGTGTGCTCTGGATTGGATGCCGCCTCATTGGCTTCTGCAGGGCGCTCTGCAGTGCTTCCCCCAAAAACATTTTAGGGGGTTATTCTTTGTGGATTGCCTAATAGTTGCATTTAAGCATCTTTCCAAAATTCTTGGAATCCCTCAGGCATGGGACATCCTCGTGGAATAGGTGGCATCGAAGGAGGAATCCATCTGGTCAGAAATCAACTCCGTTGTAGGGGGAAGGGGTGTTTAAGTCAAGGTGTATGAGGAGGGTCACACATTCTGTGGGTCTGCGAAGGGGAGCTCTGTGCCACTTCTTTAGTACCGCCGCATTCATGTTAGGGGAGTATTCCGTAACAGTGTGTGTGCAGAGAAGCGAAGGGAAGCAATATGCAAATAAAATGGTGTATAATAATAAAAGCCAGGCAGTCAAATCCAAAAAAATCATGTTCCAGCTCATAACCAGCAAATGGCAGATTTCAAACAATCAAGCATACTACACGGTAGAGATATTTTAGAGTCAAAGTCCAGGAATCAGGTTGAGATCACACACATTTAGAGGCAGATCCAAGAGGCAGACACACAGAGGCAAAGCAGGTCATACACAAGATTGCACACAAGAAATCTCCCCCAGCTGTGTCACACTCCGTTGTGCCTGTGTTCTCTTCGCTGAGCATGCTGGGACCTGTAGTCTTGCTCCACTAACCTGGAAATAGCAAATTTTGCCATGGAATGAGGCACACCCCGGATGGGAGAGTACTATGAGAGGATCAAGGGGCAGGTGTCACACAGAACTGTTCAAGTTCAGTCAGACTGGATGGTGACCATTGATGGATTGGATCCTCAAGTCATTCCTGGTCTCTGACTAGTCCACACAAGGACATTCACCCTTTTCTTCACATTCACCTTAAGCCACTTTGTGGTCAACTTTGGTGTGTTTTTAGGACACAGTCTTGTTAGATGGCGAACCTTCTTTCCACTGACAATTTTCTTCAGAAAGCTGCAGATTTTTGTGACGAATTTGACAGTTTGTTGCCTCATCAATTTTTGCTTCTATCCTGTTAAGTGTCTCAGTCCCCGCTGCAAAGAAACAGCCCCTAAACAGGATGCTACCACCTCCATGGTTTACTGTATGTATGGTGTTGTTTGAATGGTAAACTGTATATGTTTTTCACCAGATATATTATTTGGCGCTGAAGTTTTATTTGATCTCATCTGACCATGACATCTTTTTCCATTTGGACTCAGAATGTGTGTTGTGGAACAGCTCAATAAAGACTTGATGTGGGCTTTCTTAAGGAGTGGATTTTTTTCTAGCAACAAAAATTCCTGCTTCAAAATTCCATCCAGTTTGGAGGGACAGTCTGATCTAAGAAGGGTCATTGTAGTACCAAACAGTTTCTAGTTCTTGATTATGGATTTTACTGTGCGCCTAGGGATTGATAAAGGCTTAAAATTCTTTTTTGTATCCATCTCCTGTCTTTATCCTTGAGATCTTTAAACAGTGCCTTGCCTCCCATAGTTGATTGTGACAACTCAATTTTCATTGTATGTATTATTTTAAAATTTGGCAGGAAGCTTGTTTTTATATACACAGATTTAATTTTAAATGCAGAGTTTACAGTCGGTATAAAATGTTCAAATATTCTCCATTTAACTTTTTGGGCATAGACAGACAAAGACTCTCCAACTTAATTTCTTATTGATAAAAAAGAGGAACAGTTGAAGAAAGTCTGTCCTTTTATATAATTTTCCGAGCTTCATAAGGCAAAAACATTTAAATTCCTCAAGGGTTTTCACATTTTACCCTCACTCCAACAATTATACTTACAACTCGGAAGGATTAACCTCTTTTACATACACCTGACATCTCTTCACCTCTCTGAACTGGCGAGCCTCATAAAGCCCTCTAGCACCTGTCTATTAGTGGTGTCTAAGGGCAAACTGACATCACTGGGTGACACGTTGTTTTAGTATCATTACCCCCTGGAGGGCGCCATTTTGGTATAGTGGTCGCACTCTCACCTCACACCAAAACAGGTAATGGGTTCAAGCCCCATGGTCGGAGAGGGTGTTTCTGTGTGGCAGTTGCATGTTCTCTTTGTGCTTGCGTGGGTTTCCTCAGAAGTAGCTAGTCCAACTTGCCCCTAAATGTGAGTAGAATCTCAGCTGACCATTCATACAGAAACACCCTCGCTGAGCCCAGGAGTCGAACGCACGACCTCCCTGCTGTGAGGCGAACATGCTAACCACTACACCACCGTGCTGCCCGGCATTATGTTCATGGAACTGATTCAGAAATTTTTAATACGATAGTATTTGTATAATATTAATTGTAGTTGTCACTTTCTGTCAAGTCTAAGTCGAGTCTATGGCTCTTACCTTCATCTTATGTCAGAAGTCACACACATACTGGAATGTTAAAAAAAAAAAAAAAAAAAAAAAAAGGAAATTTGCCTACTTGCTATGCAAACATCAGAACTTGCATGTGCAAAAAGTGTGGGCAAGCAAAAAGAGCAACGCAACAAAAGCATTTTTCCAACATTCATTCATAATCAAACAGACCTTTAAGCTCAATATGCAGCAATAACAGGTATGAATGAATGAAAAATAAAACATTACACCAGTATGCTGCTTTTGTAAATTCAACTATGACTCAGCTTCACCAGAAGGCAAATCAAAATCTACCTCACAATTCTTTAATGGATTTTTCCTTCTGAAAAGGGCAATCGTTGGTCTCTCAGTATCACAGTGCTGACGTCCAGCTGATGGGGACTGATTCTAAAGTTTGATAAGCTGAGAAGTGAAAAGTGATTCGAAATGTTGATAGGTCATTTCACTAATCAGAACCTCCATCTCATAATCATGGATCTTTGTCCTTTTTATGGTTTTTGTTTCGGTGTCATAAAAGGAAATCATTTATTCATGTAGGTTTTTTCGAAAGGAGAGGATATCTCTGTGTCGAATCAACGGAAAGGCCAGAGGTGTGTGCATGCGCACTTGGTTTCACGGTGATAGGGATTTACCTAAAATTTCCATATGTGTGGTTTTTATATCACTAAATCTTCCAAAGCTTTGTGCACTGGCCAGCGTTTCTTTTTAAATCTATGCAAAAGTTAATACACGTGTCCCATGGGTTTAAGCACAATGCTTCATACATCCATTATTCCCCAAAGAAAATCTCGCTTTTGACTTTCTCGTGCACTCTCTTTCCCTTCCCCCAACTGCCTGCTTTCAAAAAGCAAGAACAAAACACAGGCTCATTACCCACACTGCATCTCACTTCCTGTCAGCTCTCTCATCTCAGACTCCGCCCTGGCCAATAGTGGCAGACCTGGTTGTTATGGGCCCTTAGCAACTGGGTCAAGGGGATTAAATCTGTGTGTGTGTGTGTGTGTGTGTGTGTGTGTGTGTGTGTGTGTGTGTGTGTGTGTGTGTGTGTGTGTG
>JBCNYH010000023.1:24670588-24684633 GCA_039654325.1 Tandanus tandanus | reverse complement strand
TCGTCGTCGGTACTGTGTGTGTCGTCGTCGTCGGTACTGTGTGTGTCGTCGTCGTCGGTACTGTGTGTGTCGTCGTCTTCGGTACTGTGTGTCGTCGTCTTCGGTACTGTGTGTGTCGTCGTCTTCGGTACTGTGTGTGTCGTCGTCTTCGGTACTGTGTGTGTTATCGTCTTCGGTACTGTGTGTGTTATCGTCTTCGGTACTGTGTGTGTTATCGTCGTCGGTACTGTGTGTGTTATCGTCGTCGGTACTGTGTGTTATCGTCGTCGGTACTGTGTGTTATCGTCTTCGGTACTGTGTGTTATCGTCTTCGGTACTGTGTGTTATCGTCATCGGTACTGTGTGTGTTATCGTCTTCGGTACTGTGTGTGTATCGTCGTCGGTACTGTGTGTGTATCGTCGTCGGTACTGTGTGTGTTATCGTCTTCGGTACTGTGTGTTATTATCAGTTTTGTGTGTATTATTAGTACAAAATTATTATCAGTATCATTATATTAGTATTGCATGCAACACACTATCTTTTAGTGTTTTTAATTGTATGTAGATATTTGGATGTATAACTTTAATTCCTGTGGGTTTTGTTGATTTATTGTGTCTAGCACTGTGTGTCTCCTACAGTTTCATTTTACTGGCAGCCTAAAGGCAGTTGTAGATGGTATACGTATCACTGTATTCTTGCCTGTTTGTTTGCAGCAGCGGTTATGTTTTCCCGGTCGGGTTGTGATGGAAGCTGTGTTAGAGGGCACTGGTTTAATTTGTTGGTGAGTGTGTGTTATTGGGGGAGACGGGTGGGTGTGTGGGGGCGCATGGCCAGAGATGACAGCGGCCTCTTTGTCTCTTGTTTCTCGGAGGCGTGTGAACGTGTCTGTGCTGGCCCTGGCTCACGTGTTGTCCCCCTCTCTGTGTCCTTTGTTTGGCCAATCTGGGAGCCGCCCCTAATTGAATGGGATTGTATCTCGGTGGGGGATTGATTCCAAAGTCCCAGGGCTGGAACAATGCAGACTCCGCCCTTGTTCCCACCCCTCCTCTCCCTCCCGCTTCCCTGTGGCCAAAAGGCCTTGTTGCTCAGAATGTGGAGATGATGGGAGAATCGCACTCCTGGGAAAAGGAGGCCAGCCACAGAGATGCTATTTGGAAGTTGATGCCACACGCACATAGTGCTGTAGATCCATCTGTTAATGTCTGGGCTGTGTGTTTACAAACACGTCTAGGTTGTGAAGCTCCTTTCAGTCCTTTGAGCCTGATAATCTCAGTAATCTGATCTGCCTGTCATATCTCTGGTAGTGTACTCCTGTGCCTTTTGACTTAGATAATCCATGCTCCTGGTTGACTTGGTTGTCTTGTTTTCATGTACTGCGGAGGCCTTGTATCTGTGCTTGTTTGTATGCATGCATATGTTCAGCTGTGCACAAATGGGAAAAGCAGGTGCTAAATAGAGTGGTTGACAAAAAGCCAAGCGAGAGCTAATCTCAGAGGAGTCAGTGTAGCCCTCTGTTTGTAGTCCTAGCAGTTCTTTAACACTTTATTTACACCCCTTTGGCCTTCACCCCAGGAGTACATGTGCTCATAAATTTTTGAGGTGCACATAAAGGACGTCAGAGTACAGAGGTCTTGAGGAACGTGTGTCAGATGTCTGGGGGGTTTTTGTTTAGTTTTTTTTTATTTATTCTCTCCTGCAATCTGTCCCTGTTGTTTGGAGGATTGTGGGTATAAGTGTGTGAGAATTTCCTGTGCATTGTTATGAGTGGAGGGAAAACCCACTACCAGGCTTGTCAGTGCAGGTCAAAGCTGGGGTCAGTGTGAAGAGGAATTTTTCTGATATGTGCATATTGGAATAGATCTCGCTCTATTTACGAGATTCATGAGAAGCCGGCGGTTGAAAGGTTAAATATGACACCTAAATAAGTTCTTAATATCACCAGTATTTTGCTATTTACCAGCTCTTGGTTAAAAAGGGGCAATTAAAAGCTTGTCGTTTTGAACAGGTTTAATATTATGCATGCGCAGACGCTGTTTTCTTTACCTGAAATTTAATCTGTTTAAGCTTAATACTGTTGCCTTGTATAATTTTTCGTTTCACTGTATCCGCTCCACGACCTGATGTACAGACCCATTGACCAGTGACATCACAAGTCAGCTGGTCCAGCGAGCCGGATCCTTAAGGTGTGCAAAATAAAACAAAGTCATTATTGTGTTCGGTTCATGCAGGGATTACTGAATGGTATTCCTTGCTTTTTTAATGTCATAAGGAAAATGCCGGTTTGCTGTAGTGCAGTAACGCTAGCTTCTGCTAGTTCTGTTGGCAAACCAAAAGTGGCACGCATGCCGGTTTTTCAGTCTGGGCTAATTTCATAAAAGTAAACAAAATAAAGAATTAAAGTATTTGATATTAACCAGCTAACCAGCTAGCTCTATTCTAACCAGATCTCCGTGAAAAGCAACAAAATATGGAATTAAAATATTTTATAGTGAGAACTTTTTTTATTATTATTTAAAAAAAAAAATTAATAAAAATTAACACCAAACATACGAAAGTATTAGATTTGGTAAGAATTTATTTTGTTTTGTTTTTTCCCCAAAGAATTTAACAGTTTCGGTTATCAATTAGTTTTAGCTTTAGCTTTTGAATGGACCAAAACAGACAGCTGTTGAGGATGTTGCCCTGCCTTCACAGAGTTGACTGGAGTTTGGCTCGTCCAGCTGACTGAAGTCTGTAGGGGGCGTGTCTGAAGGCAAACAGCTTTGATATTTTCCAGAGGATGAATGTACAATCATTTCTGGCTATAAGGAGACTAGTTACCAATACATTACTAATTTATAATAAAAAGTTTCTTGTATTTTCTTTCTTTTAACTGACAGACTTGTATTTTAAATTGAATTGAAATATGAGAAAACAGTCAGGAACATTTAACAACAGCCAGCACATTTCTGAAATTAACCCGTTAGTGCCTGAACAAAATGAAAATGAGTGCAGTAAGTGAACTTAGAATTTATATAGCTATTGTATTAGTATTGGTGTATATATGATTTTACTTTCTGTATTTCACAGAGTCTGTTAAGTTGATGTGATGGTTACATTTTAAATTAAATAACATGGATTTTAATCTAGTAAATTCATTTCTTGTGATGATGGTTAAATTATCATGTGCATTTATTCCTGGTGTGGTTTCTGTCTCCTAATTTATATCTTTCTATATGCTATAATCTGTGGTATTTTTCATTTTTGATAGCTACCAGAATTAAATAAAATGAATCATTACGACAACGAGTGTCATTAGAGACGTCCAGCCAGAAACACTGGCAATTAGCGAATTCCATCAGATAAGAGTCTCTAACTTTCATGAAGAACATCATCAGGATAAAATAATGCATTTACAGTAGTGTGCAGTGATGACTCTACACTTAACAAAATGAAGATAAATCAGAAACCAAGTACTATTCAAGTAATTTCATGTAATATTGGAACATATTGATGAGTTTGAATAAGTTTGAATATTGATTGATTATATAAGTAAACAAACAACAATATATAGTAATAACAAAAATAACAGTCTCAATATTTAGTGTGAACACCCTTTACTTTGATTACAGCATTTAACCTTTCAGGCATCGTGTTCACATATTTTTTTAATTTCTTCACTCGCTAAACCGTTCCATACGGTTCGAAGTTCATTCATGTTTGCAAAAGTCAAAAATAACATTTTTCTGAAAATTTTGGAAAAATAGGGAACTGAAACATTTCAGTGTTTTTGTTTAATTTTCCAAACTTTTACCTCAATATACTTGTTGGAATGATTTTTTTGGTTCTCGTTGCCTACAAGACCATTGTTCAATACATTTTCACCAAAAAATTATAGAGAAGTATTTTTTTTACTTCTTTTTATTAGGAGCCCTTTTAGACAAAAGTGGTGGTGTATAATCTTCACTGAACACGACTGTGTACACTCTCTAAACCCCATCTCCTTGTGGAGTGAGACTCTCACACAGTGTTATCCAAAAGTGCCGATCTTCAGCCTTTTCCCTACCAGATAATATCTATTACACAATGTTGGAAGACGGGCGGTGCTTATAAAGATAACTTCGAGTTAACCAAGAACATACCCTGCTTGGAACCAAGTTTTGATATAGCGTAAATTCCATGGCGGCACACCTCACAGAAACCCTACTCCCGACATCACAAAGTTACTTCTGAACTTACCCGGATAAACCACTGATCCTGAATCTTTGCAAAGGCCTTTGATTAATTTGTCCTTCATAAATTTAAGTGCTTATGACCCTAATTTTAAGAATAAGAAGCTTGAAGCATATATTTATATATATTTATATATATATATATATACTTTTTCTACTTCTTATCTTTGATCAAACAGCTTTGTTAGCTGTGTATGGAGGCGGCTGCACCCTTTAATTCAAAAAGGAAAAATGAGATCCCTGTAGCCTTTCAGAATAACTTCATTGAGAATCGAACTTTCCTCAAACACATCTAAGAACATTTTAGCAGTAGCAGTCATCATTTTTATATGTTTTCTGTACTAGCCTGCGTGTGTTTGTGGGGCGGTACACTGGCACAACTGCCGGAGGCGGGCATTTTGATCGGTTAAAATTGTAAGACGTGATTGACAAAGAGAAGAGGTCCATTACGCTCAGGTATCACATAATTTAGTCAATAAGGTCCACCTGTGTGTAATCTAAGTGTCACACGATCTCAGTATGTAAATATTTGTATGTATATGTATACACACACGTTCTGAAAGGCCTCAGGGTCTGCAACACCAGTAATCAGGAAACATAAAATAAGAAAGCACACATATAGTTTGCCAAAAGGCAGATGCAAGATTCCCTGATATGGAAGAAGGTCCTCTGGTCAGATGAGACTAAAATTGAACTTTATTGTCATCAAGGTAAACGCTGTAAGTGGTGCAAACCCAACACCTCTCAATGTGTTATTTCTTGTTTCCTTCACAATAACAAATAATGTGCATCTTTAAGTTTGTTGGCATGTTGGGTAACTCGACTAATTGAGACCTCCCAAATATCCATTTTAATTCCAGGTTGTATGGCAACAGAATAGGAAAAATATCAAGGGGTGTGAATAGTCTTGCAGGCCACTGTAAAAATCTCACTCGTGTTTTCTTATGTATATTCTTTCGTATATATTAAAACAATTATGCACCACAGGCTAAAACGAATATTTGCCTTGATGTTTCCTCTTGCGGAATAATTAGCGACATCCACCACACCTTATGTGCATAATTGTTATTTATCCCGAGACATCGAACCAATCAGATTGCTGCTTTTCCCTCCAGTATGTACTAAAACCAGTAAGCTGATGAACAGGCCCTTCCTGAGTTGGGCTAGGTGAAAAAAATAACAGGCCAAGAGGAATCTAGGACTAAGAACTAATAAGAGCCAGTACTGCAAATAAAAAAGAACAATGCTGGGAAACCTGCAGGCCTGCACGAGGGCTTTTGGGTTGGTTGAACATCTTGACACGCAATTTGTAAAATTCACTTTGTACCATATAAGGCCATGTAGGTCATTATTTGAATATTGAAATTTAATCACCAGGTCTAGTTTGAATCTTGTGCTTCACAGCAGAGACTTCTACTGAAGCCTAAAAAAGAATACTTTATGCACTTTTTGTAATCTGTGAACTTCGAGGTTTTCCCATGTTTCAGATTGTCAGGAAAAGAAAATCTCAGAGGAACTTTGAGTTGTGGCGATTGCTATAAGCAAGGCAAAACAACAACAACAACAACATAACGTACTACTGACTTTCAACCACAACAGGCTGGTTTATAATTCTGCACTGAAGCGTATTTGTGTATTTGCTAACAATGAAAAGAAGGGGATTATGGGTAAGCATCGGATGCAGTAATTTCATCAAGACACTGAAGTTTCTTCCACAGGTTTTATTCGTTGAATAATACTCCAACTCGAGACCCAAAGGGACCCAAACCTAGAAACACTCACAACGAATTGCTGTAACATCTACATTTCTAAACTCTTAGTTATTGATGAAAACATTAAGTCGATTAAGGTTAAAAAAAAACAAAACAAAAAAACATTGATTTGCCTTCGCTGAGTGATCTGGAGCTTTCATCAGCGATCTTCAAAAACTATTTGTGAGCGGGAACTCAAGGCTTTAATCCTGTAGTGTAAAGTAGGCACAAGTAGTATTGATCCACTCTTTCCTCTCATTAATTTTACATGAAACATAAAACTTTTATTCATTTCTGACTGCGTGCTCCCAGGAGAACACAATCAAATTCACATCTACTCCCTCGACCCCAACACATTTTATTCGATAAATAGAAATATGAACCAGGTCATAAAGCAAGGAGGTCGAGTTGGGTGATAAATGGATTTTATTGATTGATATGAAGTTTTGGTTTGGGACGATGAGTAAAATAAAAATCGCAAATCACTTTAAAGTTTAAAATATTTTTACATGCATAATAATTTTTTTTATTACTTCAGTGACTCTGTGGACGTTGTATGATTCTGGCAGCCACGCCCAGGTTTCTTACCTTCTTTGCACTTGTTGGGTGACAGGCTACCCTATTACCCACCATCCAATAGAAAAAAACATGCCGGTCCATGCCTTCCAAAAAACAAATTAGCAAGATTGTGGTGCACAGGTCAGTAAGCAGGTCATTTTCATTTTATTCCTCTGTAATTTGGAAATGTTTCACTTGTACAAAGTCTGACAGCACAAACCTCTATCCCCCGTAAAGTTTATCTAAAATCAGATGTGACTGAATTCAGTGGCACAACAAACTAACTTCAGCATCTCAGACCCGCTCACAGCCAAATAAGAGGAGGAGTTGTGCAGCTGTCCTTTTCACGTTGCACTCCAGATGATAAGAAAACAAAAAAAACTTTTTCTAGTTACTGAAAAGGTTGTTTTTCTTATAATTTAAACAAAGGCACGTGTCTGTTTTTGAGCTCAAACTCTTCACTTTTGTAAATTACATAAGTAATTATTTATGTATATATATATATATATATATATATTGTGTGTATTTGTATGTATATATTACATAAGTAAATCACAAAAGCACCTCATGTCATGTTATAGAGAGACTAACTTTACCTAATTTATAAAACAATATTATGTATAAAAGCAGCATTCTTACCCAAGAACCCAGTGACCTCCTGGAGTCTGACTGTTCTGTAGTTCTGCTTTGCTGCCTGCAGAATGCTGATGGCCATGTTCAGCAGGAGACGGTGGTCTTTTCTCTGAATTTTGCTGAGCAAGTAAAGATAATTGGATCCATATGACTATCCTTCTAAAACAAAAGCCATCTGGGTTTCTCTTTAGATAAATGCTGTAACTGTAGTTGAAGGCACTGCCGCTGTCTTCGTCTTTGATCCAAATGTAGCATGCGTTACAAGGGGTGTTTGTGTTAATATGTAAATTAGGGCTGAATGATATATCGGTTAATTATTGTATTGTGATATGGTCATTCATGTCGTCAAATAAGTGGAATATCATGAGCATTGTGATTTAGCAGAAATATCTTTCCTTTAGAACTGGACCGGCATTTTAGCTGCAGGGTAAATCCGTGGTAAATAATTACCACTAACGGGACCGACATTTTTCTTATGTCACAGACAGGAGATTTGTTCATCAGTGTTAAATTCTAAAATAAATGTCCAATTTCAAAGATATGCTCAATTATATAATTTCTTTGGACAATATATTGTTTAAAATGTTACAAGGATTTTCCCTTTAGTTTTGGGATTTAATATATCTCTAATTTTTAGGTTATTCATTCATTCATTCATTCATTTTCTCAGGCGCTTAATCCTAATTAGTGTCGAAGGGAGGCTGGTGCCCATCTCAGCCGACTCTGGGCAAGGGCAGGGTGCACCCTGGACAGCTCGCCAGGCCATCGCAGGGTGGCCATTTTAAAGTTAAAGGTTTGGTTAAAACAAAAACACCCTTCCAGAATGCACATAGTTTCTATTGTTAGATATTATCAAAGGTTTTAGTTTGTATGAAACACAAAAAGCAAAACTTACAACACTAATTAAATGGGTACAATAGACGTCACTGCAAATCTTTATCATGTAAATATGAACAATAAACATAAGTAGGAAAAATTAATAGTTCAGCAAATTTCAGTACTGTTGTATCATACATGCATCGATTCAAAGGGACATAAATCTTTCTCATTGTGATGTCATAAATGGTAGAAGTCATTTTCTGGAAGCCAAATGTCATGTGACACCTCTCCTTCAGAAGTGCATGAGTACTTTAATTTATAGAAGTTTATAGTATATTTGAACATGTTCATGATGAGCTTTAATTTTTCATAAAATTTGCTTGAAAATTCACACAATCATACAGACTCACATTATATTTATATATTTACACAACACACACATACATGAGGAAAACTTTATATACAAATCTTTTTGGTCCTAAGCTGCTTCACAACTCACTGCTTTTGTGCTACAAAAAAATCATAGACGGTCACTTTTGTCCCGTCTGTGACGCATCCTGTCTGTGACACAAAATGATTGCATGAAATTATGATATAATGTGTTTTTATTGTCCAGTTCAAATCATATGTTAGGTCTTTTGTGGCTGGGTGATTATTTGTATTGTAGTTTGCTGAAATTTTCTAAGAATATATCTTCAAACACAAAGTGTCCCGTCTGTGGTGCAAACATTTCATTTTTCATTAATTATTACCTTTCCAAAATAAGGCTAAATAGTTAACATATGTCAAAAATAAAGTGTTTTCTTAAGCTTAAGTTTCTATATTTAATGAATTATGGCAAAACCTATTTTGTTAAATGAGTTTTATTTTTTGTCAGTTGTGTCCCAAATAGCACAGAATGACCCTGCAGTGTTTTACCCAACATTAGCAAAGAGCGAAAAGTTTTTTCCCACTTTTTCAGAGGTGTGGACAAGAACGTGTTAGCGACTCTTCTGTTCGATGTCTTACAAACTGTCTGCATGTATTAGCATTTTTCTTGTCCCTGAGCGTTATCACCCAGCCTTAGTCATCTGATAGTATACTGTTAACATCCTTTTCGCTCTGTTTTTTTCAACAGGGACCAATGATTCTGCTGTAGACTTCAGAGATAATTTCTCCCTCCAGATCATCTTATTTTTTAAGAACCCAGTGTAGTGGCATCATTCCCTACAGGATCATGTCTGCAGCACAGACACAGAATGACAATGAGCAGCGCTGGAGCTGCCTCGAGTCTCTGGGTTTAAGTCCCAGAGAGCTGGTTCTGGCTGAGGCGTTGCAGATGGAATATGATGCGCTCTCTCGCCTTAAACAGGACAAAGATCCCACTGGAACGGTGGAGTCTGAGAGTGGCAAGACCATGCCATCTAGGACTACACAATCGAGACGTATCCCCAGCCCACCTGGGACCAACTTGCGTCAAGGCCTATCAGGGTCCGAGCCGATTCTCAATTTTGTCCAGCCTGGAGGTTCCAGTCCATCAAGATCACATGTGGATCCTCATAGCTTCAGCAAGGAGCCTCTCTATATCCTGGAAAATCCTGGGAAGAATGATTACGAGAGGGTGTCTGAAGACCTTTCAAAAGGGTTGCCACCTCCAGATGAACCTCCTCCAGCAATTCCACCAAGAAATCCAATACCTCAACCAGATTCATTTAATCCCTGCAGGGGTTCCGCTCCTAGAGATGTGAACCTATTCAGCCCTGATGTGGACCAACCCAAACTTCCCTCTGGAGAAACCATGAACTATGACAACCTGAATGACTCTTTAATGAGGCTTAGTGGTAGGCAGTCACCTAGACAACAAAAGGTTAACGGAGACCAATCTGGGAAGCCTGTGGCTCGCAGCAAGACGTTACCTCCTCAAGTGCCACCTCGCACCTACCTGCCTGGACAGAAGGGTGTCAGAAACAACCGCAGGGTGTCAGTTGATCCGGTATGTACTACAGAGAAGCTATGTGTCTGCCAACAGTGTCAGGTTTAGAACAAGTCAATATTTATAATAATGAATTACAACAGAGATTTACTGGGAGTAGTTTTTTCATTGTTTAAAAAGATTTTAAGACTCTTTAATAATTACATCTTCATAAATATAAACACTGAACTTAGACAAATTATTAAAGAAAACAATAGTGCAATTGATTGTAAATAATGGTTTAAGAATTGGGACCAGGTTTTACTTTCCTGTCATGCAGGTGTCGCTTCGTTCAAGGCTCAATGGTTTTGGCTATGAGCTCTTCCAGGTTTCTGAGGAGCGTGATGAGGAGGTGGCCGCCTTCTGTCATATGCTCGATGTGTGAGTTCTCTTTTATGTTCACAACCTTCTTCAAAAGCATTGTGATTATCAGAAATCTATACAACATGCAACAGAGTAAAAGAAGAAAACAATGTCAGCGTTCAAAATTGCATACTCTTGTGTCAAATTACCATAACGTATAATACGCCTATAATATACCGTGTAATATCATAACGTATTATACGCAGATAATATCGTATACTATAACGTGTTATACGCAGATAATATTGTATAATATAACATATAATACATAGGTAATATTGTATATCATAACATATAATATGCAGATAATATTGTGTAATATCATAAAGTATAATACGCAGATGATATCATATATCATAATGTCTAATACGCAGATATCGTATAATATAATGCATAATACGCAGATAATATTGTATAATATAACATATAATACATAGGTAATATTGTATATCATAACATATAATATGCAGATAATATTGTGTAATATCATAAAGTATAATACGCAGATGATATCATATATCATAATGTCTAATACGCAGATATCGTATAATATAACGCATAATACGCAGATAATATTGTATAATAACATTATACGCAGATAATATCATAGAATATAACATATAATACTCAGATTGCAGATAATATCATATAATAACATAATTCGCAGATAATATTGTATATCATAGCGTATAATACCCAGATATCGTATATCATAACGTATAATACACAGATAATATCGTATAACATCATAACATATAATATGCAATATAATACGCAGATAATACTGTATATCATAACATATAATATGCAGATATTGTAATGTATACCATAATGTATAATACACAGATAGTATCGTATAATATCGTAACATATAATACACAGATAATATTGTACATCATAATGTATAATACTCAATATAACGTATTATATGCAGATAATATCGTATAATAACATGTACACAGAAAATATCATATAATTTAACGCATAATATGCAGATAATATCGTACAATATCATAATGTATAATACACAGATAGTATCGTATAATATAACATAATACACATATAATGTTGTAAAATGTATAATACATAGAGCACGTTCAGTGAGAGACTGATACCACCTAAATGCTCCACTGAACGACACAGGAAATCATTCCTACCTGCGGCCATTAAACTGTGCAACTCCTCCATATAGCAACAATATCCACTGTTATACATTTACATTCTACTGTTTATCATATTGATAATACTGTACATATTACTCACTGACGGGATTCATTCTGGATCTGTTTATATAGATATTAGTAACTTCTAATTTAGACTTTAACAAAATTAAATTTATGTTAATAAGATTACTAAAACTAACTCTCTGAGTGTTTTTACATTTTTGTTTAGTTCGGGGAAAAGACAGTTTCTATTGCATTGAACTTGACCTTGAGTGACGACTCTGTGCTGTTAGCAGACACTCGGATTAGCCTGTTTGTCTGCTCTCTGGCCTTGGCTCTGGATAGTCACTGACTGACTAGTCCTGTTCTTAGACTATGTGCTATGCCGCAAGAAATGAGAGCAGCACCTTCCCGAGTAGGATGGATACCGTCCCGCCCTATCAGGCCAGGTTTACCCTCAAAAGTACTCCAATTATCTATGAAGCCCACTTCATTTTCGGAACACCACTTGAACATCCAGTAGTTCAGCGACCGTAGCCTGCTGTAAGCTACATGCCCACGCAGTATTGGGATGGGGCCAGAGCATATTACAGCATCGGACATTGCCTTCGCTAATTTCCACACCTCTATAAAGTCACTCTATCTTAGAGAACCTGCTCTGGCCTAAGAACCTAAGATAACCTGCTATGTCCGGCGCTCTCAGGAACTGACATCACACTTTCAGGATAGCAGGAGCACACTGTTCAGTCCCCATGATGAACATGATGGTTGAAATCAGGAGATCCTCAAAGTGCTCCTTCCACTGCACGACTATGTCCCCAGTCCGGGTCAGGTTCATCCACCTGAGCCTGTGGAGAAATATTCGCTGGTTGTTGTTAAATTTTGTTTGTAATTAATATGGAGGAAAAGTAAAAGAAGTCTGTTTATATATGGATGAATAATTAATTGATATTGTGAATCGGGGGCTTGGGTATTTGTGTGGGTTTCCTCCAGGTACTCCGGTTTTCTCCCACAGCCATAGTCCAAAGACATGCACATTAGACTAATTGTGAGTGTGAGTGTTAATGGTTGTGTGGGTGTTTTGGGCCTGTGATGATTTGGCAAGCTGTTCAGGGTGTACCCCGCCTTCCCCCAGTGTCGGCTAAGATATGCTCAAGTGTCTCTGCCACCCTAATAGGATTAAGCGGTTTGGCAAACATTGAGTAAGTATATAGATGGTCACATCTAATGGCATTATATCAGGAACCTGCATAAAATGCAGGCCAATATTAATTCTGTATTGAGTTAATCATACAACACAAATGTCACACACTATTATAAGACTTTTAAATGGATAATATTTTAATATTGTGGGTTGGCAGAAGTGAAAAAAAGTTTAATGAGAAAGGTTATTGGATAAGGTTAATTATTACTTCATCAGTCTGTTTATCAGCTTATCAGTATTAATAAAGTTTTATGGTGACACATAAGATACACTTCCATTTTAAATATAGAGTCATGCAGGTTGTAGAGTTTATTAAAAGGCTTTGTATGAGCTTATTATTTTATTTCAACATTTTGAGGAGATATATGCCAATTACAGGGTGTAATTAAGCAACAAAATTACATTACTTTTCATGTTCTGACTTTTTTGTTATTTATTTATTTAATTTAATTATTTTTTGTTGTTTTTCATTCATTCATTTGTTTTTAAAGCCGCTTAATTCTAATTAGGATGACGGGGAGGCTGACACCCATCTCAGCCGACTTTGGGCAAGGGCGGGATATGCCCCTTGACAGCTCGCCAGGCCATCGCAGGGCCAACACATACACAACCATTCACACTCACTCTGAGTGATTTGGAGCATCCAATTAACCTACTGTGCATGTTTTTGGACAGTGGGAGGAAACCGGAGTATCTGGAGAAAACCCATGCAAGCACTGGGAGAACATGCAAACTCCACATAGAAACACCCCGAGCCTGGGAATCGAATCCAGGACCTTCTTGCAGTGGGCCTCTGTGCCACTTGTTTTTTTTTTGTTTGTTTGTTTGTTTGTTTTTACTTCCACATTTAACCAGGGCAGAAAACTGAATATCAACAACTGCCTACCTTTATCCCCCACTCAGTGTGCTTTCACTGCCATCTAGTGAGCAAATCATGGAACCTATCCTTCAGATGAAATAACTCCCATCATTCAATAAAATTTATGAATGAGTCATTGTTTAAAAAAAAAAAAAACAGAAAGGGAATACATTTTGAATAGTATAACAACTGTTATGACATTACTGAATATATATGCAGTGTGTAAAATAATAAGAGGAGAGGTTTTTATGAGCCTTTTAGGTCAGTTTAAGGTATATAGAGCTGTTAATTGTAGCAATTTCACAAAATACTCAGAAATTATTTCAGAGATTTAATTCAAATACAAAACGATTTTTTGACCGATTTCAATTATTTATTTATTTATTTATTTCAGGAAAATGATAAATGAATGAATAAGATGATATAGACAGCTTATTCCACACTGTTTGGTTGAATTCAGAGATGAAGGCAGTTTAAAGCCTCAGGGTTCCTGAATGAGGAGGAAAAGGAAGTTTGGGTGCAGAGTTGGAGCCTCGTCTGGGTTTGAACTTCA
>JBCNYH010000023.1:24658016-24670488 GCA_039654325.1 Tandanus tandanus | reverse complement strand
AACAAAGATGCCTTATATTTACATATAAATAATGACATTAAATTAAAGATCTCTACATAAAAATTCTATAAAGCACAATAAACAGTAATAAATGAAACTAATTCAATATTAGGTGTGATGAGTTTTTGTTTCAAAATAGAGTTTTATAAGTACAGTATCTACCGAGAGTCTTACAGAACCAGCCCCAGTTCTCCTGGAAATGTTGACTCTCACACTTTGTTCTTTATTAAATGAAGTATTCTGATTCGAATTTTGAATACGCACATAATATTGTATAATATGATAACGTATAATGCGCAGATAATGTTGTATAACGTATAATATGCAGATATCGTATAATATCATAACATGTACAGGTGAAACTTGAAAAATTAGAATATCGTGCAAAAGTTCATTTATTTCAGTAATTCAACTTAAAAGGTGAAACTAATATATTATACAGACTCATTACATGCAAAGTGAAATATTTCAACCCTTTATTTGTTATAATTTTGATGATTATAACTTTTGATTATGGTTATGAAAACCCCAAATCCAAAATCTCAGAAAATTAGAATATTGTGAAATGCTTTATTAAGTCCGGACTCAACGCAGCCGTCTAGCAGGACATTTTGGAGCACTTCATGGCTTCTTCAGTAGACAAGCTTTATGGAGATGCTGCCTTCATTTTCCAGCAGGACTTGGCACCTGCCCACACTGCCAAACGTTTGAATATGTTTATACCAAAACAGAAACCTTCAATGGGAATATAAATCAAATAAAAAAATCTTTAGTCTAATTATGAAAAATACAACTAAAACCTATTATAACAAAGCAAAATTAAATAAACCACTGTGTTTTAAATAAAGCTTGAAAGCTATGAAATCAAGGCTGTGAGCTCTTTGCTTGGAACAAGCCGAACTAACGTTTAATAAAGTTGACTTTTCTCGAGAATGCAGCTTTAGTTACTGTATTCCAAATGACACGAAGCACAGTGAGGATTAAACTGAAATGGAATATACCAGATTCGAAGATGTATGAATACATGACATCATGGAGAAGATAATAAGAAGTCGGCTCTGTTGTGATTCATGAACAAACCCAATTCTGAATATTTATTAAAAAGCATTCCTTGTACCAGCTTCCTGAGTTAGCTTTATTTCTTGGGTTGAGTTCGCTCTGATGTTGATCAGTGATCTGAAAAAGATCTTTTGATGTAGCATCACATATCAGTGATAATGTTAGCATTGTCCAATATGAGGTGCTCTAAGCGCAGTGTTGGTGTGTACAGGTTGCGATCTGCTTACCCATGCACAGACCGCTCGAAGAACGCAGGGTTTGTGTGGAGTCCATGTGTAGCCCAGGAGGAGCTTCAGCAGGGACTCGGGGTCAGCATAAAGGTCACCATTATTGGTGAGCACATCCGAGAGCCACTTATCTTCACCTGTGATGGTAAGCCATAGTATCTGATAAATGCATTGAGTCTGTCCGTAACTGATCTTATTTCCACAGCATGCAATAAAATATGAAAGAATGTGCTGTTATAGGAAAGTAGTCAATGACTGGGAGGTCCGATGTGGCCCAATATGAAGTGGAGGGCAATTAATTCCCCTACTGTCAGTTAATTTTCTTGTAACCACAGCTCTGTCGGTTGAGTCAGCTGCAAGTCAAATCACAGGTTTATATTAATGTACTGGTGCCAATACTTTATCATTTCTATAGTAACAGCTTCCACTGCAACTTGCATGGTGGGCATGCCCTATAAATTGATTATGGTGAAACCTTGTGTGAGGAAATGTTTTTTTTTTTTTGTTTTGTTTGTTTGCTTTTAAGCTTATCTGTAAGGAGTCTCCAGTGTCAGGATTTTGTTACAGTAGTTCAGGCACAGGGAACTTTTCAGGAACTAGCCTTGATTAAATCTTTCATAACAAATTGCTGTAATGTACAATGAATAAAAACATCTGATTGGGACAACCTGTTATCGGAAAGTAATCAGTGTTGGGGTTAGGAGGATCCAGGTGTGCTCTGGGGTAAATTGTATTATATATTACTATATACCACCCAAGAACAGAGCTATTTCAGGATTACAGAGCAAAAAAACCCCCAAAAAACAAAAGAAAAGAAAAGAAACCATAATCTACTTTTAGTTTACTTTTGTTTCTGAATGAGTTCATTAAAAAGGCAGGAACGGACGCCATTAGCTACTCGGGTCTATTTGCCGATTCAAAGTGCAGAGCTCACCTGACTTGAAACAGTATAATAGTTAAAATCTGTAAATATGAATTACAGGAATCCAGTTTTATTTTGCTTTTCATTGTTTTTGTGTAGTGTATGCTAAAACCTTTAAGATAAAATGAAAGGAAAGCCTTCCAAACTCCTGTTACACATGAACATATGTATATTTTCATCATCAGGTGGTTTTTACTTACATTTTCGAAGTTGTAATCTGCTAAAAATGAACGTTTGATAGTTTGCATTAGGTTGCTGGTTCACTCTTGTGTGTGAAATCACAAAGATAGGATGTGAATTTGTCAGTTCATATAAGGCAAGTTGATGGCAATAATAACAGTATACAGATATTAAAATAACAAGTCAGCTATAAACTAATGAACTTCTGAATAAAAGCAGGCACATCTACACATAATACGAGCTTCTGTTCACATATATCAGCCAGGCATGCGCCCTTTTATCGGAAAGGCTGGTATGTTCCACAATTTTTATTTGTATGCAGGTTACTTACGTATTTACCATCGGTCACATGTAAATCACATGCGAGTTTTCGCTGTACAGTGTCGCCACCGTGTTCAGATTTGTTACTTGTTTTTTATCTTCACAAAGAAAAGACGTGCAAAGACATATACGATTTAAGTAATCTTTTATTAAGTTTGGGTTTAATTTCTTTTTAAAAAGCTACCTGCTCACGTGCGCTCAAGATCAACTGAATCAGTCATGATTTCAAAACAAAACATCTTGTTTCATTTTGCTTTTTTGCTTCTGTTTCCATGTAGCATAAACAATTCTGCATTGGTGGGTGTCACTGAATTGAACGTTCACCTCACCTTCGGTGCATCATTAATTGTCCAACATTAAATTTTTGTATTCAAGTTTTGTATTTCTTGGTTGGTTGGAAACACAGTTAAGATTGTATAGGATGGTAATAAGCCAGCTAATGTTGAAAAATTACACATACTGTCATTTCTTTTTTTAGGTCCAGAGCAGCTTTTTTTTTCTTAAGTGCTTTAGTTCATGTACATGCAAAAAATGAGCAGCAATAGCAGTTACTGAGATAAGTAAGTGTGTTTATTGAAGCAGCTCTGGAAAATTGGGTCAGGTTCCTGCCTGGGGAACCCATGCATGGTAGCGGTTCTACACTACTAGCTTGATATTTTCCTGAGAACTTAAATCTGGTGTATTAACAGCAATTTGCAACAAGAGAAGGTGCAACTTTAAACTAACAACGTCTTGCTGATTGTTGCAACAAAGTGTTCTAAACCCCCCTCAAAGAAGTGGGTACCAGCTTATTTATTCTGATTACTTTAGGTTTTTATTCCAGCATCTCTGATGCCAGGATTGCCAATAAATGTTTAATTTGCTTATTAAAAAAAAAGAAGAAGAAAAAAACCTTTTGTTTCAAGTTGCCTTAAATTATTGACGAGCTTGGGTCCTTGATCACTTTTAAAAATATTATCTTCTACTGAAAGGTAAGAGGGATACAGTGAAATGTAATTAAAAGAACACAGATATCTCCAGCAACTAATGTTATTTATATATATATATATCTGTTTTAAGAGATTTTGAACAGTTCTCAATCATTTACTTTGATGTTTTCATTACTGGTTATACTGCCTTTTTTTAAATTTAAATTTCATTTTACTGATTCTAGATCAACTCGTATCTCAGGTTTAGAATAAAGGTTTTTAATATCTAATGTGTTGACCTGTGCTTCTTTTTTTGAGGGATTTAAGAGCCCTCATTCTGTAGAGCCAAAGCATTAGCGTTAGCTTGCCATGTCAGTGGCATGGCACCACACTAGAGGGTGACACGGAAGTGGATTTTCACTCCTGTCCCATCCCACTCCCACAGAAAAAAATCTTGTCCCATCCCAATCCCAGGTCAGAGTAAAAAAAAAATTCATGTCCCATACCACTCCTGGTAAAATGACTCCCACTCCCATCCTGCTCCCATTAAGAATGACTCCCGCTCCTGTACCGCTCCCATTTTTTCTATGCCTACTTTAGTTGAATAAACCCAAACATAAGATATAAAGCTGCATTTTACTAATTTATCGAGCACTTGATCCTTTAAACAGTGACATTACTTTTATGTTTTATGACTTTTATGTTATGTCACACTCGACTCTCATGAAGTTCAGTAATATTAGCGACTTCCCTGCCAGTTCTGTGAGCTTAATAGATAGGTCGTTACTTCTGACTTTGCGTTGCAAATCAATTTTTACCACATCGGTTTCTCCGCTGGTATTTGCTCCCTCCATTGCTGTTCTTCTTTTAAATCCGGCGGAAAGCAGCGGCCGGAAGCATTGTTAGTTTCTCAGGCCTGTAGCCAGGATTATGAATGGGGGTTTCTCAAGGCAGGAGGGTGGACCTTTTTGTTCAGCCGGGGGTATGGGGAGCGAAACCATGGTGTGGGCCCCCGGGGGGTGAGGGGATGCGTTAGGGTTAGGAAGTCCCCATGAAGCTCCTGATTAAAGTTAAAAATGACAGATGAATGTTACAAATATTTTTTTTAATAATAAAATATATATCTGCACAGTGCCTTTACTTTGAGCAGCATATAGAGGGATTTTTTTAATTAACCAAATGTTACAGCACTTGCTTCATGGTTTTCTTAGCAGAGCAACCAAACAGGTTCAATAACTACCAGCACTTAAACAGTAAAGCCAACTTCTGCTACAACAGGGTACAACAAGCTGCTACAGATATCAATCTGTCCAGTCCAGCTATGTTTGTTTGCAAGCACAAAGTTCACATCTACCCTTAATCTACCCATGATCCTGTTATTGTATGTCCTTTCAGATGTCAACTCCTGAATATCACTATAAGTAGAAAAATAAAAGGAAGGATCAGTTAAGGGACCTATTAAGGCAACAACACTCCCACTCTTTTTAGAATATTTAACATAAGATAATGCTTAGCGCCACAATTATACAGGCATCGCCCACAATTTGGGGTTTTGATAGTGGGTAAAAACGATTCGGAAAGCTTTAAAACCACGGGGGAATGATAACTATTCACACAGACACTTTATCATAGCCATTTTGTCTGCTGATATTTCAACAAGGTTTTGGCTAAAGATTTACAACTGTCATGGGTCCTAAGCCAGTGTGGCAAAATCATGGAAATTGCTACAGGTCCGTACGGACCAGTACAATTACGATTTAACCCTGAATCACTACTGGTCCGTACAAATTGCAACTGCCCCATAAATGTCCATGTGTTTTCAGGGGCCAAAATGCATAAGAAATAGCACTAATTGTCTGATAATGTATTTTATTCCAAGACATGTAGAATTTGGCACCACTGTTAGCCACTATAAACAAAAGTATAAAATGCTGAAATATGGACACAACTTGAAAGTTCCTTTAAGAAATTAGCATATATGCTATGCTACAGGCAACCTCAATCATTCAGACTGAGTGTTATAACAGAATGACTGTTCATCATTTTACAGCAATATTTTAGAGCAATGTTAGATTTTGTGTTCAGGCTTGTTGGCAGCTTCTGAACGCCGCGGTGTTACTGTTAACATCTGTAGCAGTGCTGGTTGCATGACGGCTGTCAAACCTGCAGCCATTCCACACTGAGGCTATGGAATTGGCTCAAAACAGTCTTCAGTAAAATGGTCTCTACAGATAACGGAATGAACGCTGGGTGCTTTCCAGTCTGAACCGTGTTCGTTTAACTCGATTGATTCATTCATCAAACAATTTTGCTGGGTCGGTCGGTCAGGCTTGGGGAAACACCTAATAAATCGAACACACGGTTCTGTGTGTACACTGGTCGTAATCATTCAGGTTTACAAGTTTCCTCCAGCATCATCATTACCCACAAGTCACTGCACAATCACATTACATACTTTATTAATGTGCTGGGCTCAGTGTAGCAGCCCTTAGGATGAACCAGTGGAGAGTTTCTACCAGGTGTTTGTGTGTTTATTCATCTGAAGTCTTGAACACTATAAAAATAAATACAACTGATTTTTTTGCTGCATCCTAAACAAATGTCAACAAAGACATGAATACTTTAACTCTTTCACCCAAAAACTGCATTAGTGAATATATAAGCACAGATTAAACCTTCAACACAAATAATAATAACAAATAATAATCACTCAAACAGTTTAATTTTAACAGAAATCTATTTCTAATACAAAAACCTGCTCTGTTTAACCAGGGGATGCAGCTCTATAGACGGCTAGCCGGCATGCTAGCTGTTAGCATCGGAAAACTTCCTCGGATCACCAGTTCACATGAGCTAAATACATTCGCTAACTGTACACAGCTCCACATTCAATATGCTGTGTTTATTACTGGGGATATAATTCAGAACATACCGTGGTAATATAAACGAAAGAGGCGGGAACGTTGATGAAAATACCTGAACGACTAACTGCTTATTCTGTTGTGCTGCATCCCTCATGAGCGCCCCGGAACATCATTAACAACAGGTGTAATGATGTCACTCACCGCCACACTTGCCGGACTGAGCTAATCTGGTCCTCGAATCCACCGCTGGCTAGAGCCTTTATTCCGTCTAGCGAACCTGGCTGGCTGCCAGTATGACGTCAGCCATTCGCTGAGTGAGGCACTGAGGCTCTCCACAGGTGTTTACCGTTTTCATTAAACTGGCCAATCGCTGAAAAATAAATTGTAGGGTCATCTAGGCGGACCTTTTGGCGGTATTTGGGTGGTTCATTCGAACCCCCCCAACCCCCCTTGCTACGGCCTGCTTCTGGCCCGTGTGGTTATTTTGACTTGCATTACAGTGTAGGCTTATTGAAGGAAAACTACAAAATGGTGGCGCCCGTCCTATCGTTTTTTTTTTTTTGTTTGTTTGTTTGTTTTTTTTGTCCTGTTCCCGCTCCCGTCTGCTCCCTTTAACTTTTTTTAATCCTGTACCGTCCCAATCACGTGATTAATAGTAAAGTTGACTCCCATTCCCGCGGGAATCCCGTGACCTGTGGGATTCCCGAAAAAATGTCATCCTCTACACCGCAGTAGCCGTGAGAGCTGCAGAGTTCTGAAATCTTGCTACTAGGTTTTGACATGTTGCTTCTTTTGCCACTGCAGATTTCACCCCGCTAAAACTCGCCTGTGTGACGTTCTCCAGTCGTTTTCTTGTGTTGCTAATGTTTTATGTGAGTGGCCTTTAGATTCCCCCAGTCTGTGGCTCAGAGAACACCTGTCGCGTGTCAGGTTCATAGGCCGCCGGTGCCTTCGGCACATGTTAAACCGTGCCTTTGTTTTTATGTGAAATGAGTACCATCCTTTCTCTCTTATGGCTAGAATTTCATTTGATTGACTGAGTGCTTTCCCTTTTCAATCCTCTTCATAGAGTTACAGTGAAAGGAAAGTGTGCCAGCCATCTGTTTTGTGTTTTTAAATAAAGTAACCAGTTTTTCATTAAACCAGCTAAAAGGAGCATGCACACAAATATGTATACCAGTAAAGAACGCGGAGAGCATGATTTGAGAAGAAGAAGAGGGGAATGGATTGAAAAGGGTTTTATTCATGTCTTGCATTCTTTTTTAATGTTGTGATCTCTATCTCATCATGACGTGTCCTTTGCTATGGTGATGTATGGCTTTGAAACGAATGCAGAGTGTTCTGCGAGTCTGTCAGATGTTATATCTGTTAGTGCTGGGTTAATGTGTTTTGGGTCACATGACTTTCCAACAGATTCTATGAAAACGATAAAACCAGCTTGATTCAGGAAATGGTGTGTTTTATGAATTTGACCGATAATACATCTTTTTTTGCTTGAGACCATCTTACATAACAGTTCCATGCAAACAAGGACATATTTACAGAAAGACGGAGTACAATAACCAGATCAGCAAACCTGAAACATATTGTTTATGTGCTAATGTTGATTACAGCATATTTTGGTAGTGACGTGTCTCTCTTTAAACTCTTGGTGAAGTTGGACGGGCCATCCTTGATAAACTAACAAACAAACAAATAAATAAATAGTTTCTTTAGGAAAAAAGTCTTGAGTACCTAAGGAAAGAATTTCATAAACAAAATACATTTTATAATTTATAAAGACATGAGGTGCAAGTGTTTTTATTTATTTATTTGTTTGTTTGTTTGTTTGTTTATTTAGCTAGCAAGAAAAGGTTTAAGGTGTGGCGTGTTTCATGTGTAGTGCTGTATAGATGGGCGGGGCTACTTCAGTAAAATGCTATTGGCTTGGTAGCTCATACAGTATCTGTGGCCGATTTTATTTAGCATCGGAATGCACTTGTTTATTTTTCCCCAGTGTATATCTGGCCACCAAATCCTTGTTGATATAAAATGCCATCTGTTATTTCATTCCACTCAGCGACATTATCTGCTTTTAATCAGGTGTTTGGAGACTCTGCTGTTAGCATGCGCATTAGCTTCTGCATATCTGAGATGCTGAAATAAGTTTGTTGTGCTGTTTAACTTTGTACAAGTAAACTATTTCTAAATTACAGAACAGACACTGACAGTTGTTGGCATGCGTACTGCCATTGCTGGGCGGGGACAGGCTTTTTTTTATTGGGCGGTGCCAGCGCCACACAGAATCTGCAGCTCTAGTATAGCCTTAGAGTTCCTTCATGCAATCGGCGGCCTTTGCTTGACTGTGTAAGAATCAATGTTCAGAAGAAAACACTTGTAATTCTGTTAGATAAAGAAATATGTAGGATTTAGGGAAGTGGAAAATGAAGATATAAAATAGAAACCATTTCTCTATCTGTTTAATCAGAGAGATGAGTGTGATAAATGGATGATCTGTGTATAGCTCTTTTCATTTTTACCAGTAGAGAGTGGAGCATGCAGCGCTCACCTGACCCGCCTCTGTAATGGTTAAAAAAAGTAAAAACAAGCTGATAAAAATCTCTCAGTAGTTTGTTTTATTTAGTTTGTTTGTGGTGTATAGTAAAACACTTGTGCATTGTGATATAAAATAAATAAACCATAAAAACATTTTAGTGTACTTTTGATGCTCCTGTTCCCATGTAATATACACAGTATAGTTACTCACCTCAGGCTTAGTGAATGTCGGGGAATTGCTCGGTCCCTTCAACATTCCATCTCGTCTTCGGCACATGACTGTTAATGATTCAGCTGTTTTAAAGCCACTATTGAGAAATCTCCTGATCCACTGCCGGTTTTTCAGGTTCATCCACCATTGACCTGCTGATATACCAGACCTTGTGCTATGCCCAAGATGACCTGGACCTAGTTGATGTGGACGACTACTTGATGAAAGTGTGTGGCCAAGCCGAGTATCTCAACAAGTAAGAGCCACAAAATTTGCAAAACCAGCTTTGTCTTTGTCTTTTTTCTTCTTTTTTTTTTTTTTCAGGAAGTAGCCACTGCATTACTTTTCCCGGTTGAAAGCACTTCTTGCGGCTGCTCAGTATATTTGTTGATAATAGCTGTTGTAACATTGGCCTTGCAATACTGTAAAATCATGCAAACGAAATCTTATTGTTTTAACTAAACAGTTCCAGGTACATTCTCTGATGAAACATGATATTAGCGTAATAAAATAACATCATGGCTGAAACGCCACCTCCCGCCATTCCACGAGCTGGGGTTTCCACACCCACCACCTGTTTGTCACCTTCTTATTATTTGCTGATTTCTTCCCAAGACTTCTGTTGGCTTCCTGGATTCTGGGACAAATTAGAAACTCAGAAATCCAGAGCAAGTTCTCTGTGGTCCAGTCAGTGAGCATCACTAAGTGAAATACTCTGTTCAAATGCACTTGATTGACTGCAAAAGGCCATAGAAAGTGCAATGACTGACAGGTGGTAAATGATACTTTTTTTTTTTTTTGTAAATCTTTTGTCTAATTTCCACCCATCAACTGTTGCCTCCCACATATGACAACCAGGGAGGAGCATAAGCATGCACATGCCTCCTTTGTGATACACGATGCTGCCACCTTCCATCTTTATGAACTGCTGTTGGGTGCGGCCTAATACACTCGGAGGGAAAGCGATATCCTCCTTTTTGTACGAATGAGTTCACAGACGCCCATGATTGGATAGCAATCACTGTAAATGACAGGGAGGCAAGCGTATGCCATCTCTTCCTCCTATGACAGGCTCAGCCAATTAACTCCCATGGACTCCCAGTCGCGGAGGGCTGCGGTATCAAATTGGATTTGAACTGGGGCCTCTAGGTTGATAGTTGCACACCTTGTCGATGCACCACCCAGGAGCCTGAATGATGATTCTTACCGTTTTTAGCTCTGATAAGCTTATTTTGAAGTAGTCTGTTTGGACTTTCGAAATTCTTCGCTCAGTTTCCATCCAGTGTGTGGCTGGTCAGATGCAGTTTTTAGCTCTCGCCCGTCAGGAGCTATAGGAATGGATTTCGTCCGTCTGTCCGTCACACTTTACGGACATTTACTTGCCACGCGCTAAATCTGGGGCTTTCAAACTTGCTATGCTTGTTCTATATTGGCATTACGAAATGGTCCTTTCGGCGGGAGCGTCTGGACCCCTGTGGACTTTTTTATTTACTGCGGGTTGTTTCCCAATCCCAGTGTGTGGGGAATAGAGTGCACTCCTAGAACATAGTGAAGCACATATAAATGGACAGAAGGCCAGCTCAAAATTTGGCACCAGGCCATGTAGAGGCCTCCTCCATTGCCATCGTAGCATTCAGTTGGCTCTTCTTTCCCCTTCCCTGTGGCTATAATGCCCACCTCACACTGGGCACAGAGGTCCGGGCGTCCAGCCCAGATCTCACTCAGTGTAATAAATAAATAAATAAATAAATAAATAGTGTATTGGGTAAGTCATGAAAAGTAGTTCCCAGACAATGTAACAAGTGGTGGGTTATATAGGCAGTTTCCTGCCAGTGCTGTGGCCGGAAGAAGGGGTGATTTCAAAAAGAAAAGCGGCTGCTTAGTGGTTTGTGGTACAAATAGTCTTGTCATTCAGCTGAGGGCCCATTGGGGAAAAACAGTTACAAAAAAATAGAACACGCTTGCCACGCTTATTCCTGTGGCTGTGTCTAACCACAGTGAGTTACCCGCAACATGCGATAACCTCCAATCAGCCATTCACTTCTCTGTGTGTTCTTATTTGCTCTGACTGGCTGCTAGGGAGACCAGAGTGGTTTAGAGCAGTGCCCGAATGAAACGTATTAAACAGCCGAGCAGCAACATAAATCAACCTGTTATACTGCATAGAGCACAATAGAACGTGTCTGTGTGTAAGAGCTGGATGTTTTTACCAAGGGCGCAGCTGGCCGGAAACGTGTCTTGTCTTGATAACCTTGAGCTTGTTCGAAGTGGGAGGGACTTCCTGTGTGCAACATTGTTATTATTCCACCAGTGTTGATGACAGAATCAACAGTACTCTGCTTTTTATTGAGGTTAAACAATAAATTCTGGTGTTAACTGCTTGCGGTAACCAAAACTGGATGGAAGAAAAACACCAGCTAGTAAAAAATGTTATGATTCACTTGCTGTGGATGGAGGAAATAGGTTGTGGTTTTTAAAACGACACAAAAAAAAAATCATCTTTGAGCCTCAGTAGTTTGAATGGCAAATCAGTAAAGCCAAACAGAAACGGTTTAAGGGCAGATTTATTTATTTTACCAATTGTTTCATATGGTTTTATCTCTCTCTCTCTCTCTCTCTCTCTCTCTCTCTCTCTCTCTCTCTCAGCTCTCAGACCTTGGCTGGACTCGAATATATCCAACAGTGTCTGAAGTTTGATTGGGACGTCAAGCTTTTCCTCACGAAGAGAAGCTCTGTTAATGTGGAATTAGCTCGCACTGTGAGTACCACAACGCAGCACATTTTCTTCAGGCCTGACACAGGAGCCATCGCAGCTTTCTAAAAGTGTGTGTGTGTGTGTGTGTGTGTATTCACCGATCAGCCATAACATTAACACCACCAATGTGTACACATGCTCTGTGTGTGTGTGTGTGTGTGTGTGTGTGTGTGTGTGTGTGTGTGTGTGTGTCACTGATCTAAAAATAACTGGATTAAGCACTCGGCCTATCAGCTCGTTCAGAAGTGAAGCCAGCCAACCCAAGCCAGCCGCCATATTACTAGTCCCAAAACATTACAACCATGTCTATTATATGGACCGCTTCATAAGCGTGATACTAAGAAAAGTCGTCAAGATGGATCTTTTTATAAATACTTTTTATAATACTATTTTTATAAATAAATAAATGAATTATGTAATATTTTACTGTCCTGCTTCTTATGAGAAATTTTAAGCTGTAAGAAGTAATTAACTACTATTATATATAGAC
>JBCNYH010000023.1:24582954-24600164 GCA_039654325.1 Tandanus tandanus | reverse complement strand
TGGCATCAACCCGGATTCGAACTTGCGATCTCCGGGTTGATAGTCGCGCACCTTGTCGATGCGCCACTCGGGAGCCCAAATAATCCATCATTGACCTCACTAAAGTCGTCTAACAAGAACAACGTTTATTAAATACAAACCCGACCTGAAATAAATCACTTTAAAATAAGATGTGGTCGAAAACATGTGGGTGAATGTAATGTATCTTTGTGCCTGAGTTTTATCAGAGGTTGATCTCATCTGCTTAAAAAATGCTTTAATGGTGTTCGAAGAACTATCATTATCTCACTGCACTGGTAAACGTAACCCCTTGTTAAAAATAACCCGGTCCGTGTGTCACGTTGCTGTCCTACAGCTTCCCCAGCCGTTTTGTGATTGGTCGCTCTCGTGGAGAAGCCATGGCTGACCGAAGGAAAGACGAGCTGAACGCATACGTGTGGCATCTAATCCACTCGGCTGCCGAGGTTGCTCAGGTACATTCCTCCTCTCATTCCTGTTACATACTTTTTAAATACTGCTGCTGTTGTATTTATATCTGGTTAAACTTAGCATCCAGCTTTCACATACCTTGGCTTCAAATTCATAAACACAGTAATACCTAAGGATGATATTCATCCCGTAATGCTCATGCATGTGGAATCCCGCACTTGGCTGTTATGAAGCTCGTAAACGATCTGTGTGCTTGTGTTTCAGTTTGACTGCGTTGCTTCCTGGAAATCAGCTGCAGGTTTCTGAGAAAGTAAAAGAGAAAACGTGTGCTTTAGATAGTGTGTTTCTGCCCCACCTATTCAGCTCACACTTCCAGCGCTCTGTCTGAAAATGCTGTCTGACTCTGCGCTAAATCTCCTACTGAAACGGTTTAAGTTGTTGATTCTTGATTTCTGTCTCCCTCCTTGCAGTGTGATCTGGTCTACACCTTCTTCCACCCACTACCAAGAGATGAGCGGCCAGTAGGAACGGCTGTAAACGCACTGGGTACCAAACCGACAGGTGACTAAACTAAATGATGGTGAATCAACAAGCATGTGGGCATGACATAGTACATCAGAGTTAATGTTCAACCACTGTCATCATGTGATTCATTCCACTAATGAGTCATGAAGCTCAAACTCCTCAGCCTGAGTGCATGTGAGCGAGGACAGCGATGACCACACACAGGCCAATGGTGTGTTAGGGCCTTATCAGTCATTTCCAATGAGCTTGAAATCAGCCAGCACATGGTGGGAATGTGTAATCATGCCGAGTGAGCTGGCGCGGGTCTAGAAGCACGTTGGTTCCTTATTCTCTAAAAATTCAATAAAGCTGGTTAAATATTAAAGGGACAGCAAGCAGGTCAGAGGTCACCATTCATACATTGCTGGCTCCACGTCTCTGGTTTAATATTTAATTTATGTGAGCTCTGTAAATCTCTCTTGGTGGCAGAATCTGTAATTAAAAAATTAATTTTAAATATAAGTCTTCCCCATGCACAGGTCCATACCATGCTACATAACACATTCCTAACATTCCACCCAACAGGTTTTGTGTAAATATCCTCACTGGCCGTGATAAACACATTCTTCTTCTGTTTCAGAAGGTTCTTGGACTCCTGTGCCTGGTAAAGTGGCTGGTGAAGTTAAACTGTCCATTTCCTACAAGAGTAACAAGCTTTTCATTATGGTGATGCACATCCGAGGCCTGGTGAGCCTTTTACTCTCTGTGTTATTTTCATTATATATTACATCAGGAAGAAATGTAACATAATTCCATATTTTTTGAACAGCAACCCTTGCAGGATGGCACTGATCCTGATCCGTATGTTAAACTCTACCTGCTCCCCGACCCCCAGAAAACAAGCAAGAGGAAGACGAAGGCAGCACGCCGCACGTGCAACCCCACATATAATGAAATGGTAAACGCTGTATAAATGCCACAAGAGGGTCGACAGAGGCAGTTACCACATGTCGTAATACACTGTAAAAAAAGAAATCACACACTTGTATGTATATGTGTATATGGCTGAGAGTAGAGTACACCCTGGACAGCTCGCCAGGCCATCGCAGGGCATATATATTTATTTGGACCCCCTTTAGCCTTGATTACGTAGCATAATCACCATGACAACATCACAACATTTATTTCCATCCAGTGTTGGGTTCATTCAATCATATCTTGAGTCGATGAGGGAAAAACTGAACCACTCAATAAAGTCTTCTTCAGCACATTCCGAAAACTTTCAATAGGGTTAAGTTCAGGACTCTGGGGGGCCGATACAGATGTGAAAATGATTCCTCGTGCTCCCGGAACCACTCGCTCATTATTTGAGTCCCCGTTTTATATCCGAGCCATCAGGGAAGAAAAAGTCCATTGATGTGATAACCTGCTCATTCACTACATTCAGATCATCAGCCGACTTCATTTTAATGCCACATTAATGTTGCTGAGCCTCGACCGGACCAACTGGAGCAACAATGCCATGGATATTAAGGCGGTCCATGAAAATATTAGAGTGCAGGGCTTTTTTTTCTGTTGTTTTTTTGCTGGGCAGTGTATCTACGATAACCATACTGTGTTTCCGGAGAATCTGAATTAATAGCAACGATTATAGAGAAAGGGGAAAAATAAGTTGGAACAGTGCAGGGTGCTGTATTGTTTATTATATATTTATGGTTTTTAATCCACATTTTCTCCCTGTTTCACCATTTCCCACTTCCCTATCACATGACTGCTGACACTGAGTGCAGACGTGCTTCCTCTGAAACACATGAACACACACTTTTCCAAATGCTGGTTATGTTAAGTCACGCCAGCTGGAAACACATAAACACGACGCATTAAGTTCCCCTTCCTTCGTACACAAGCTTACAGATGGAAATGTCTGGTTAGTGTTGATCTGATTCTCAACCTTCTGTAATTTAAGGCCCACCAAGGATGAATAAAAAACAATTCTGAGGTGTACCTTTCCAAAAACATGAAAGAATGAAGAAAGAAAGACAAAAAAGAGAAAAAGTACAGATATACTGGGCTGTAAATATTCTGTTTATGCTCAGGAAGACACTTGATCTTGCTTTTTCTGGTGCAGGGTCTCCACTTCAGTTTACTTTTTCTGAGAAAACCATCCATTTTATATAATGTTACTGCATCTGAATATATATTTATATATACAGAATGAATATAGCTAGCTAGCACACAGTGTCAAAACACGTCTGATGCATCGTGATTGATGTTCACACATAAGTGGTCTTTGAGATGATGCCTCTCGATTGGCTGGTTTTATTTATATTTAATGTATAATAACATTTAGATCCAGAAATAACAAATAAAAAACCCCCCACCATTTAGCAGGAGCTAAGCACTGCCTCTGCTGCCTATCAGAAGGCTCTCTAAGGCCCACTGACAGGCTGCGGCCCACTGGTTTAGAATGGCTGACGTGATTGACAGTGGAGTGAGAGATAATGTTCATCCATCGGTTTTCTTAATCAGTCTTTTATTTTTTGTTTTTTTTATCATGTGGACGGTTTCCACTTCCGCTTAAAATGAAATATAAGGAAATCCTTTCAGTCTCTTCTGTTACACTGAAAATATGTATATGAAAATATACATCAGGTGGTTTTTACTTACGTCTACATACATCCATGTTGCAATCTGCTAAAATCCATTTGATAGTTTGCGTTAGCCTGTTTGAAAAGGCTGCCATTTGTAATCAGATTCACTCTCGCAAAAATGCGAAATCACAAATATGGTGTACACATGGCAATTCCAAAAAAGGCAAGGTGCTGGCAAAAATAACAGTATACAAATATTAAACTAACAAATAAGATTTAAACTAATGAACGTCAGAATAAAATAAAATCAGGCACAAATACTGTGTACAAATATCTGCAATGGCCTGGCGAGCTGTCCTGGGTGTACTCTGCCCTCGCCCAGAGTCGGCTGAGATGGGCTCCAGCCTCCCCGCGACCCTAATTAGGATTAATTGGTTTAGAAAATGAACAATGATGAACAAATACACATAATACTACATTACATTTACATACATCACACAGGCATCTGCTTGTTTACTGTACATGAACACATGGTACATGTAGTGCACATTCAACTTACTGATGTGTGAGTTGATCTGGTGCTCTTTCGCCGGGCCCCTTCCACACAAAAAAAGTTGATGTACACATATTTAAAGGCTTGTGGGTTGAGCACAGGGTTTATACCGGTGTGTAACTATTTGCCGGCAGAGTTCAGCAGCGCACTATTTGTAGTAGACAACACTTACTGTACTACTGTTTATTTGATGCCACCTCAGCTCCACCTTTGGCAGTGCAGTGGAGCGTCCCTGCGCGAGGATGTATGCAAGCTTTTATTCAGTTTTGTTTGTATCCCCTTTAATTACCAAAAAAAAGAATAGTAGTTTGTTTGCAGTTAAAGCTTAGCTACATTTTAAGAATTTTATGTTTATACCGTACATTTTGCACTTACTTTTGAAGGATATCAGTAACTGTGAAGCTGAGTGTGTGTGTGTGTGTGTGTGTGTGTGTGTGTGTGTGTGTGTGTGTATATATATATATATATATGTATATTATTGTGATCCGTCAGATTTATGCTTTGTTTTCTTTTTCACTCTGTAGCTGGTGTATGATGGAATACCACGTGGGGACCTGAGCCAGAGATCAATCCATCTTCGTGTGCTAGGTGATGGGGCATTCTGGGAAAACACATTGCTGGGCGAAGTCATCATTCCCTTAAAGAACGTGACACCTGGACAGCATTGGGTGGACTGGCACCAGCTGAGCACAGGCAGCTCTGATGCTAGCCGCTAACAGAGACATACAGTTGCACAGACAGACGATGGGTGAGGATCAGAATACGGCGATCCGTTCAGCAGGTGTGATGTGGTGCATCTCTGTAAAGGGAAGTGACTCTGAAGATATAGGCTGTTGAGGAGTGTGTAAGTGTGTCTGTCTTTGCATTGGGGTGTGTAAGTTACTGCAGAGATGGAGGTATTTTCCCCACACTGGGGGTGTTTGTTGCTGATTCTCCTGCCCTGGAGACTTGTAGACTCTGTGATGGGATGCGATCACTACATGTGCTACTTGTGCTAGGGTCTTTTTTTGCCCTATTCATGGATAATGTCTGGAAACACTGACCCTCTTGAATGAAGGATCTGAAAACTTGTACAGCCTCACAATTTCCTGTTAAGAGAGAAAGTCAGATGTTAACTTATTTCTTTTTAAGAGGTTCTTTTATTTTGGCTCGATTTGGAGCTAGCTTGTGTTGTAACATTTATGTCTGTGTGATTTAGATCATTAAAGATTTTACCTAGTAAGTAAAACGGGAGTGTTGTAACATGGTTAGATTGATATTGCTGGTGACGGGGAGCTAGCATCGCTTGCAAAACTAAAACACTTGAGATTCTGTAGCATTGCAAACTTGTGTAGTCATGCAAGGTCGGACTCGGTCCAGCTGTCCTGCAACATCTGTAGTATGAATGAGGAAGACGGCTCTGACAGACTTTTCCTTATCATTTACTCGTCCACCCCCCAAACCCCCCACAGGCACCAGGCTTTGAGTAAATCCACCATGCAGTGATGAAGCTGCACACTCTAAGGGGATTTGTGTAGGTTGGACCGTAAATTTAACAGATATATCAGATATTTTACACCGTCTAGTGACTTTAACATCCCTTCCTATATATAGAAAGAAAAAGAATTAAAGTAGTAAAGTTGTTTTTAACCAACAGTGCAGGTAAATGTACAGGGGAATCAATATAAGCTATGGCTGGGTGATGTGGACAGATATTCAACACAAGACCTGCAACAGGTTTTCACTTCTTTATTTGTGCAATGAATTTCAGCCAATGTACAGTAATATATCCATTCTGATCAAAACATTTGAGGTTTCCAGGTGAGTTCTAGACTGGTATTGATTCATTGTGTATCTTTAAACCGGGTGAACCTTTAGCTTTCATTAGGATCCACATTGTTTAATCACATGTGCACTTTATAGACCACCATTGTGTGCTTCTCACATTTGAAACATGAATGTTTTTAAGTATATCGCCCAGCCGATAGTGCACAACCCAATAAAGACGTTATTTACAGGTGCTCTGGACAGCTCGCCTTGAAATGAAGCCTGAAGGTTGAACCGTGGCAGGTTACGTTTCGGTTTGGATGTAGTATCTCAATCCAGCATGAGTCCTCTCCTGTGAGTTAGTGTAGGTGAATGATTTCATGTGCATGCTGTGAAACTTTGCTACTGGATAAATGTTGCACTTTGGGCCTTATTTGCTATGAAGTATTGTGTGCTTAGGTTTGTGGGGTGTTTTATTTTTTTTTTCTTTAAATTGAATATTTTATTTATTGGAAGAAAGGGAAGCAAAGATTCACCTTAACACACAAGTATTGTTAATATTCCTGTTGTTGTTATTATTCCTTATTGTTTGCAGAATTCAAGCTTTAAACCCCCACCCCCACCCCTTTTTCTGTAAGTAGATGCATGCAAATGATTCACTGAACCTGTGGCGGAGGCTGGTTTCTTTCATATTTTGTTCCCTTTGCAAACCTCCCAACATACTTTCTCTTTCTTTTTACTTTAATAGTTAACCCACTGTTTAAACTAAACAAACCTAGAGACTGTTTAATGAAGGAAACTAGCTACTTGAAATTCATCTACCATTTGAAATGTTAACAATCTGTATGTAAATAAGGAGAATGTTTAGAAACGTGTGTATAATATGACGTTCTGTTAATCGGCTAAAAATAACCACACTGCACCCTGCCTGAAGCCAAAGGGAATACTGAACTGTGAAACACCACACCGGGTCCACCCCTGAGATGCCAGTTATCTTTCTCCTGCTGTTGTCCGAGATTTTAAACTGTTCTGTATCTAATGTGTCTTAATGTTGGAGTTGGTCAACTTATTTTGGAATTAGCAGCCTGTATTGAGAGTTAGTATTATTACTGGATAGTTGCTGTGTCTGTGTGCGTGTTGTAAGAGAGACTGTTGGAGGACTCAGACCTGACGATGATCATGCAGACAATTTGCAAATGACTCCAACAAACCCAAATTAGTTGAGTTTGAATGACCACAGGCTATTTGTACAAGACAAAGTAGGAAAGAATGTACATTCAGAATGAACAGGATTACTGTGTTGTACATATTAAGAATATTATTTGTCTGTGCTTTATGGTTTCATCACACTGTTTTGATTTCCTGACTTAGCCATATTCCTTTTAGACCATGATTTTTTTAAAAATATATTATTTGCACTAAATAAAATAAACTTGAATTTAAAATGGAAAAGAAAAATTGAGTCTGCTTCATGTTAGCTAATGTGCTCTGTTCATAATCAATAGTCGAGAACCTCTGAAAGAGGCACTCACTCAATCCTACTATGGCTATGGGGAGGCTGGTGCCTATCTCAGCCAACACTGGGCGAAGGTGGGGTACAGCCTGAACAGCTCAATACATTTCAGGGCAACACACACACAACATACTTGCACTCACACCTAGGGTACAGAGTACTCGGAGGAAACCCATGCAAACACGGGGAGAAACTCCACACAGAAACGATGAGCCAGGGAATCGAACACAGGTCCTTCTTGCTGTGAGGCGGACGTGCTAACCACTACACCACTGTGCCGCCCTGTGAAAGGGCGGTTCTGGTAAAGTACTAAGGGCAGTATGAACATTCATGCCACAGCAGTGTAAACAGGGCCAGATTAACGAAGTGGGGGGCCTGGGGCAAACAATTAGTGGGGGGCCCCTATTCATAAAAGGCTTTTGTCATGCAGGTAAAAACCTGTGATTAATGTTTAGATATATGGATCCTCAATCATGGAGTTTATCTGCATTTAGTGCACTTACCTCCAGAAATTGACATTAACTGTTCGGGCCTTTGAAGACATGAAACTCCTCATGAGTGCGTCGACATCTGCACTTCGCATGATGTCTGACTCTGACTTTGACAGAATCGTCAGGTCGATCAGGCGGCTTTGTGACATCGTAGATCTGTGAGGCCGCTGCGCAAGCAATTGATTCTTTTCTTTCTTCGGCTATTTTAGTTTTCTGCACACCTGAAGGATTACGCGCTTGATATCTATCAGTTGTTTAACTCATTTTCAACCACTGGTAAAGAAGAAGCGGACACAAATAAACCCAGACTGACCGCCAAATGAACTGACAGCGAAAGTGAAACTAGTTTCGCATTCTTAATGTCGCAGATCTCGACATCACTGACATCACACGCAGCCCCCACGAGATCTCGTCCCGCTCGGTATTTGCTTTCACCGTGTCCACAGAGAAAATGATATTTAAATGGCTTCTAGGACATCTCCATTGCACAATGGCGACAGATGCAAAATTGCAAAACTATATAAAACGTCCATTTTTGTGGGGGGGGGCCTTTTTGTGTGGGGCCAGGGGAATGTGCCCTACTTGCCCCATGGTTAATCCAGCACTGAGTGTAAAGCATAAAATCAACCTTCCCAGGTTCTTCCACAAAACTCCTCTGCTTCACTCTCTCCATTGGCTTCCTGTAGCTGCTCGCATTAGATTCAAATCACTAATGCTTCAAAACAACGGCTGAATACCTACCTTTTTCAGCAGTACTTGAATTTGCACTATGTTACACACACACACACACAAACCCACACAACACATTTCTACTGAGTTTTGACTGATGGTATACTTAGTCTATGTCCTAGTGAACCAGTAGAAGAATGTATTCACTGATCGTTACTTTAAAATACTTCTGTAAGTCGCTCTAGATAAGGGTTCACATTAATCACCAGAATGGAGAAAAATGTCATCTTGGTGGTGTTAGCTGTTGCATGGTTGTTGGTTCAAGACAGACTTTTCTCCTGAGAATTTTGTGCACACCTAATGTTTACACAGGATGAGCAGCACTTCTATTGGTGGATATGTCTTGTTTTTAAGAAAGGTTACAGGAGTTTATCCAGACCTGCCACGCCTCAAACCACACCGCTGTTAATCTCACTGAGATCACATTCTCCCAATTCTGACATTTAAATGTTTAAGAGGGGCACAGTGGCGTAGTGGTTAGCATGTCTGCCTCACAGCAAGAAGGTTCTGGGTTCGAGTCCCAGATTTGGCGAGGGCCATGGACATAGAGTTTGCATGGGTTTCCCCTGGGTACTCTGGTTTCTTCTCGTAGTCCAAAAACATGCACATTAGGCTAATTGGATATTCTTGATTGCCTGTAGGTGTGAGTGAATGGTTGTGTGTGTGTGTGTGTGTCTGTGTTACCCTGCTATGGTGTGGTGAGCTTTTCAGGGTGTACCATGCCTTCAGCAAGAGATGGCTAAGATAGGTTCCAGCCTAGTAGGAGACCCTATCAGGATTAAGCGGTTCAGCAAATGAATGAATGTGAACATTAAATTAAGGTGACCAAATAAAATGGATATTGAATCCATGCCTTTAAGTCATTTCTCTGGGGTTTGTGAAACATCCTTCACCCCGTGATTGTGGCTCACACTAGGCTTGAACATCCCACAGTGTTTGGAATTACATCAGGATTACACGTCTGGTTCATTGTGTAAGCAGTGTGTGTTGCTATGTTGATTATAGTCATTAATGTTCACACTGCCCTGGGTGGGGTAATGATGAATGACATCGCTAGTAATTATCCAAACCAAAGGCTCCTCTTTATGAGCTTTACTGTTCAGAATGATGGGATTTAGGGGAAGCTGAAGAGGTTATCACTTCAATTATTATCTTACAATGATACATAATGGTATGAAAAAAATTCTACACTAACCTGTTTTAATCTGAATAAACTACAAGATTTGTAAAAATCTATAGAAAAAAAAAAATATATATATAAATCCAATCATTAATTCATTAAGCCACTTAATCCTAAGTAGAGTGACGGGGAGGCTGGAGTCTATCTCAGCCGACTCTGGGCGAGGAACACCCTGAACAGTTCGCCAGACCATTGCAGGGCCAACACACACACACAACCCCTCACACCTAGGGGCAATTTGGAACCGCCAGTCAGCCTACTGTGCATGTTTTTGGACAGTGGGAGGAAATATCACGCAAGCACAGGGAGAACATGCAAACTTCACAGAGAAATGCCCGAGCCCGGGAATCGAACCCGGGACCTTCTTGCTGTGAGGCAGACGTGCTAACCACTGCGCCATCTTGACGCCTCCAATCATTAATAAACGAGTACCTTTCTCATCATAACTGAACAAACAAACATTTTACCTTTTTTAAAGTTTATTTACACAAAAATAGCCTTTTTTGTGTAGCTTCGGTAGTGGTGGCTCATTGGTTGAGGTTCTGGGTGAGTTGAGGTTCTGCATTGCTGATCAGAAGAGCAGGATTCAAGCCCCAGTACCACCAAGCTGCCACTGTTGTCCCTTAACCAAGGCCTTTAACCTTCAACTGCTCAGTTGTATGAAACTAGAACTGGAAGTAAACTCACCACAGAATACGCCCGGTGTGAGACATGATCTATTCATTCATTCATTTTCTTAACCTCTTAATCCTAATTAGTGTCGCGGGGAGGCTGGCACCCATCTCAGCCAACTCTGGGCGAGGACGGGGTGCACCCAGGCCATCGCAGGGCAGAAACACGCCAGGACCCTACCACCAGGCCACCACTGCCCTAACATGATCTAACTGTTGAACTTCAAAACATCACACTGGGATTATTTTACCTCATGCCCATGTTCAGGTGGTACCGTAGTACAACTGTGTAAAGTTTCATCAAAATCCATCAAGTGGTTTAGGAGGAGTCGTGCTTACAGGCTTTCATGGATGGACAGAATGATGCCTATATACCCCCGAACTTTGTTTTTGTGTGGGTATAAAAAAGCTCTGAATAAGGGCGTCAGCCGTGTAGCTGAAAATCAATAGAATGGTTCATTTTGTGACAGAAGAGTGGAGAGGAAGAAGAGAGGAAATTACCCCAAACATATTAAATGATCACTGTTCCAAACAGCGCCCACAGGTTTTCGACCATATCTTATTTAAAAGTGATTTATTTCAGGTCGAGTTTGTATTTAATAAACTTTGTTCTTGTTAGACGACTCTAGTGAGGTCAAAAATGGATTATTAAAATGAATTTACATTTTAATTATGTTACTTTTTAATTTTTGAAATAAATTAATTCTATCAAACCTTCAGTTTCATTAAACTCTGGTATATTCTGTTCAGTTTTCCTCCAGATTGAGTTTCTAACCCAGACTTTATTATAGAACAGATGTGATAATATAGTAACAGGAGAGAAATCCACCCTAATTCTCGAGAGTTTTCTTCTTTTCCTAAATATGTGCTTCAGGAAACCACAACTTGTTTGACCTTAATATGTTAATTTATGGTCACACTTTATTAAAATAACCAGCAAGTCACCTCAGTGGCTTCGCATTTAAGTTCCCACCAGGGCAGGGCTGGCTTAATGGTTAAGGCAATGGGTTGCTGATCCGAAGGTCAGGGGTTCAATCCCCAGTACCACCACTGTTGGGAACCTGAGCAAGACAAGCTCAGTTGTATTAAAAAAAAGTTCTAATCTTGAAAGCCCCTCGCTCCTGCTCCACCCCATGAATGGCGATTATGTGTTATTTTATGGTTGTCATTCAAACCTTCATTCATTATCTAGGCCACTTAATGCTAATTAGGATCGCGGGGAGGCTGTCGCCCGTCTCAGCCAACTCTGTGCGAGGGCGAGGTACACCCTGGACAGCTCGCTGCAGGGCGACACACACCAAACCATTCACACTCAGTCTCTCCCCTAGGGGTGATTTGGAACAGCCGGTTAGCCTACTGTACATGTTTCTGGACTGTGGGAGGAAACCGGAGTACCCGGAGTAAATCCCAGAGCAAACTCGACACAGAAACGCCCGAGACGGGGAATCGAACCCAGGCCTTCCTGCTGTAAACAGTAACCACTGCGGCACTCATTTAAACCCCTTCACCAAATTTCATGCTTTCATCTCCATTTCCTGACGTCCTGCGTAACACGCGCCTGTGACGTCCACCCGAGTTTCTATGACGGTCCCTAACCCTGAGTGGGTGGATGGGAGTTTATTGACGGTCCCTTACTCTTTCTGATGAAATCCGCTCCTGCTCGCTCTGCTAGTCCTCACCGAGGGAAGGGAAGGGAAAGGAGCAGCAGGTCCCACCGGTCAAAAGCGGCTGTTTTACGGCGTCCTGTCGTAGATCTGTTGGTTTCTTTTAAATTGCGCCTTTAATCGATTTTTAAAAAACGCGTTAATCCGCCAGCTCTGATCGGAAGAGGAGGAAACTCCATCACACACACACACACACACACACCGGCCCAGCTTCAATACCGACTTCAGAACTAAAATGGCTTGTACACCGACCTCCGGACTGGGAAGTGTGGAATATATTACCAGTTCAACCTTCATCACACCGTCGTCCTCCTTTCTGTCCCCCGTTCTCAGCCGGATCAGCCGTCAGCGCCGCGCCGCTGTGAATCTCACCATGGCCGGGGACAATATGGGCGCCGGATGCCTTGAATGCGGACTCGTCCAATGGAGACAAAACCGACAGCATGTCCTCACTGCTTAAACACTATGGACACGTTGGGGGATCTGAGAACATTCAGTACGGACAGTATTCTGAACGGTGACACTTTGTAAGTTGTAGCTAATATTTAGCAAACACTCGCCAGCTAATGCTAATGCTAATGGAAAGCAGCCGGCTCTGTAACTTCTCTCCAACCACAGGTATTTTTATTTAACTTGACTAGTTACCGTCTAAAGTCTTTATTTACACTTTTGACTTAACAGTTAAGTACTGATTTTAATCCCAGATTAAACTCGAAATGTCAAAAAAACTATAAAATAAGAAAAATATTAGTTGGGAAGTTGCCGGTGATATCAGTTGTTGTCCTGTCAGATTTTTTTTTTCTAGTTTTCAATGTTTCTATGAAGTATTTTTGAATAATTAATATATATATAGTAATGTTTAGAAGTATGAACTCCGAGGAACATTTCTGTGAGGGGGCTCCAGGCCCCAGGGGCGCTGCTAGCACGGCGGTGGGGAACGGCAGCTCGGCTAGCTCCTGGATTAGCATGCTAGCAGCAGTGTCCAGGCCTGCGTGGTCGCTCCTTCAGAAATATCTGCCCTGGTCCAGCAAGGCAGGGAGATCAAATGTTGACTTTGGACACCAGCTAATGGCCGGCCTTGATAACCTCATGCCTTCTGAGCAGAGCTCCACTCACCTGCCGGTGGCTTATGTTCACTGTCAGCACGAAAATGGCGGTGTTCTGACTTCCGGTGATGTAGAAACTCTAAGCTGGTTGACGGGAGACTCTCTGAGGGAGTTCGGGGTTCAGGACACCGCGAACAAAACCTCCCCAGCCGAACACCGGTACCACGCTTCGACCAGGAAGCTTCTCAGCCAGGTCCTGGCACCACGAGAAGGAAAGAACGCCGAGTCTCCCCAGAATAACTTGAGCGTTTGGTGTCCAAATCCGGCCACAAGATCCAATAACGGCAGGTGGTGGCAGGGACTTTGGAGATCCGACAGCCCTCAAAGCACGCTGCCTGCTCTGTACCACACTAGAACCTGTTCTAATGCCGAAACAAAGGCCCTGCATTGTGGAGACTACCACGGCCGTGCCCATTGTGTGCCAGATTGCCAAAGGTCAGCTGTTCGAGCTGATAATCCGGCAGAAGCTTTGGGACGCTGCGACGAGGATGAATGGACAGGCAGCGAACGTGCTGGACGTTCGCACGTCAAAGAGTCAACGGACCATACGGGCCTTCACGCGACCAGGCTGGAATTCCTCCTGAACTCCGACAGCCTTTCACCAGCTCATGAAGGCAGCGTTGTTGAGTGTCAGCTTGGTACCGGAGCTGCTGCCACCTGCAGTGAGGTAGCGGTTCTGACCCCTGATCTGGACAATGGCTACTCTAGTTTGGAGGAAGAAAGTGCCAATGCAAGGAAGTGTAATATGAACACTGTTTGCGAACCGTTGGACCGTGACAGTTCGGCTGCTTCTCCGGCTGCCGCTCATGGCCACGGAGGGCAGGAGGACAAGTCTGCAGGGAATACTCCTTGCAAGAGTGTTAAGAACGCGGAGGAGGAGGAAGCACAAAACGGCGAGGCTGAGCTCGTACACGAGGTTCTGCCAGTTAAGTCCACACCTTACTGTCAGAATAAGGCGATCGCTTTCATCATGGGCAGCCCCTGCAGCGACGAGTCGGACATGGAAGACAGCAGTGTCGGGGACAGCGACGACGGCTTTGATAGCGATGACTTGGATAATTATTCCGATTCTGAGGACCTAGAGGATAGCGATGAGGAGGAGGAAGAGGACGAGGGGGATTCTGAATCTGATGAATTTGACTCTGAGAGTGAGAGACTGTGGAATTCATTGTGCCAAACCAGGGACCCCTACAACCCTCGTAACTTCACGGCCCATATTCGGACATCGCAGAAACCCTGTGCATCCGCAGCGAGTTCGTCGCCGCCTGTCGGATCCCCAGCAGAGCCCAGTTCGCTCTCGTGTTCCTCACCGTCATTCTCTCCTTCGCCTCTGGGAGGAACCCAGAAAGAGGTGGAGTCCAGTGAAGAGGCCTGTTCATCAATGGATGAAGCTGAGAGCCTGAAGCTTTGGAACTCCTTCAGTTGCTCATCGGATCCCTACAGTCCCCTTAACTTTCGGGCGGCAATCAGGACTCAGCAGCCAGCCAGGCAGCGTTGCACGAAAGAGACCCCGCTCTATAGGAGGGAGGAGGCAGAGGAGAGGATGGACAGTGGATTCTCAGAAGCAGCCTCCGTCCAAGGAGTTGTCAGGCTGAAAAAGGTCAGTGTGATGTCTGGAATTTTGGTCGATTACTTTGCAGGCTAAGAGATTGACGTGTTGGTTGATGTAGGTGTGTTGATTCACACCGCGTGTGACGTAAGGGAAACTGTTTCGTGGTCAATAGATGTTGTGAGGTTTGTGGGGTGGGGGGTGGTTTCTCTGGAGTGGTGATTCATGTATATCCTCACTGGCTCCTACATTTTTAATTTTTAGAAGAGCTCCCTAGTGGAGCACCACAGCCAGGGAGTATGGCTTGGCTGGTTGTCCCATGTCTGCGTGTGCCCACCACAGGAACCCCAATAAGGCTGCTGTGTTGCTGAGTTGATGCTGATTGGCTGTTTTATGTATTGCATGATGATGGGCAGCAATAAAAAAATAAATATTATAAGAATATAAATATAAGAAAAATAAGAATTTTTTTAGCATTTCAAAATATTTGAAACAGGCGGCGTAGTGGTTCGCACGTCCGCCTCACAGCAAGAAGGTCCCGGGTTCGATTCCCAGCTCTGGCGTTCCTGTGTGGAGTTTGCGTGTTCTTCCTGTACTTGCGTGGGTTTCCTCCGGGTACTCTGGTTTCCTCCCACAGTCCAAAAGCATGCACCTCGGTGTGAGTGTGAATGGTTCGCTGGTGCTGTGAAGTGTTCTGGCCATGTAAAATAGATGATGTCATTTAAAAGTTTAAGTGATGAGCCATTTTGTAAAACCTCTTAACTTACTAACAAAAACTAAACGTATACACGTATATAAATCTAAATTCCACTGAACCACACTTGACTTTTAATGTTGTAGGGTTTGTTTGGTTGAACGGCGTGGAGTTATTGTGTACATTTCGAGACCGTGTTCCTGTTGTGGTGCTAACTGGCTTGTTGCTTTGAGATGACGTGCAGTTTTATAAATATCACCATTTTACACAACACACGTCATTCATTCATTCATTTTCTAAGCCGCTTAATCCTAATTATGGTCGCTGGGAGGCTGGCGCCCATCTCAGCCGACTCTGGGCAAGGGCAGGGTACACCCTGGACAGCTCACCAGGCCATCGCAGGGCCAACACTCACACAACCATTCACACACACTCACACCTAGGGGTGATTTGGAACAGCCAGTTAGCCTACTGTGCATGTTTTTTGGACTGTGGGAGGAAACCGGAGTACCCGGAGGAAACCCACACAAGCACAGGGAGAACGTGCAAACTCCACAGAGAAAAACACAAGCTGGGAATCGAACCCAAGACCTTCTTGATGTGAGGCGGACGTGCGAACCACTGCACCAACACAAAACACAGGTGTACAGCGGAAATTATAGTATATAATAAATATCTTGTAGTATAAAATAAAATCTTCTATAATACATAAATTTCAACTTTATGGCAGTTCGGACCTCCCAGTTTTGGTTCCTGGCCTTCAGTAGTCCCAGCCTGGATCATCACTGTTAAGGCTCAGCTGTGAAATGATGTGAAAATGATGTAAAGCAGTGCAAGCAGACCATTATCCCTTCCTCAGCTCCATCTTCTGATGCAACACTTCCATTTTCCTGTCTCCCGGGACGCACAAACGAGTGCTCTCCCCGTTACTCATTATCACGCAGGCCCATTTTCCGTCTCCGACTCAGCGCTAGTCAGAGACGTTAACTGTAACTGGAGAACTGTTCTAGACCCTGCAGTGGACCATCCATCCAGCATCATCTCCACACCTTCTCCTCTGATTGGATATCAAGTCAATCCAGAGGGAGGTGTGAGGAGTGGCGGTGGGGAACGATGTCCAGTTCCTGTCATTGTATCCTTATAGTGCTACAAGGTGCTTCAGATAACACCTAAAATATCTGAATGATGAAAACGTGGGATTTCTGGGACCTCGATGGTGGCGTGTTTTTGTTGTCAGAAGGGCTGTGTAAGGGTTTGCGCATTTCTGAAATTCTTGAGAATTTCATGCACGACAGCCTCTGTATTAGAGACAGGATGGTGCGAAAAACAAAAAACACTGAGGAAAGGTTAACCTGGCGTGGTGTGTGGCGATTTCCTCTGCGCTGCTGCCACCTTGTGGTTGATTAGTTAACTGCAGAATTCAGCAGCCGTTCGTATCAAAGTGGACAGTAAGAGTGTGTGTGTGTGTGTGTGTGTGTACATGATTTGTTGGTTGTATGTCTAAATTAGGATGTATTTGCACTATACCTTAGATCTCCCCTTAATATTTGATTGTGTGTTTGTTTGAATAAGCAGATATTCAGGTACCTGCTGAAAGAGGACCAGACGTCTGTGTCTGTGGTAATGACACGTGGCCTTCTGTCAGTCCTGCTGTATGTGTGTGTGTGTGTGTGTGAGAATGGGGGTGTGAGAATGGGTGGGTGTGTGTGTGTGTGTGTGTGTGTGAGAGAGAATGGTTATGTGTGTGTGTGAGAGAGAATGGTTATGTGTGTGTGTGAGAGAGAATGGTT
>JBCNYH010000023.1:24567440-24577486 GCA_039654325.1 Tandanus tandanus | reverse complement strand
GTGAGAATGGTTGTGTGTGTGTGTGTGTGAGAATGGTTGTGTGTGTGTGTGTGTGTGAGAGAATGGTTGTGTGTGTGTGTGTGTGTGTGTGTGAGAGAATGGTTGTGTGTGTGTGTGTTGGCCCAGGTGAGCTGTCCAGATTCCGCCCTCGCCCAGAGCTCCTCGGGCGTTTTATCTGTCTGTGGTTTCAATTTGTTAAAGAAATCCTCGTTCCCAGTAACTGTGTGTCTGTGTTTTTGTGATGATTTCATCTTATGTCATTTTAGCAGATTTTATTTTATTTTGTTTTATTGTATTTAAAATGTTTTTTTTTTTTTGTACTCGGGTGAAAACTGTCTGTATAATAAAACTTTTTGTTTCCGTTGATCTTCACACGCCTTGACTCTGATCCCTGAATGTTTCGGTGCAGGTGACTTTCATCGAGGAGGTGGAGGAGTTCTACGCCAGCAGTGACGAAGAGCGGCGCGGGCCATGGGAGGAATACGCCCGGGACCGCTGTCGCTTCCAGCGCCGTGTTCAGGAGGTGGAGGAGAGCATCAGTTACTGCCTGTCTCCCAGCTTCCGCCTTAACGTCTTTCAAAGACTCCATCTGAGTAGCTGATTAATAGATTCCTGTTCCTGTTTATTTGCTTTTCTTGTGGTTCTTGATTGCTCGAGACGGATAATAAATGATTTACATATCGGGTCGAATTCAGGGTGAAGAAGAGAGATGAAGGGTAGAAAGACTCCCGTGGTGCCGTTTCATGCGTGTGTGATGCTCTGAGGCTTCACTGGAGTCCTGTAGAGCGCCGTAACGCAGCGTCCTGAACGCCAGACTGAAGTGAAGAAGGACTTTTATTTTACAACGAATTGAAACTGTCTCAGTTCTGATAAAAAGAAAGATTTCCAATGCCTTTGAGTTCATCTGCAGGTTCTGATGTTTAAATCCACTAATGCACTAACTGCTCCTCTCACACGCCGCCGCAAGATTCCAAACGCACCCCGTCGACTGTATTAGTGCAGCAGTATTCCCATTAAACACTCGATAGTGTTAGATTCTTGATGCCTTTGTGTACTACCAGGTTTTAATTTTGGCTGTGTTTAGATGGGTGCGCTCGGGGTTTTGGGGGAGGGGTGTGTTGTTACCATCTTCGTTTTTCTGTAATCGTTTCATCACATGGAGATTTTGGAGTATTTTTAAATGAATGCTGCGGAACCGTAGAGGTGATCCGAGTATGTGCCAAGAAAGACTTTTATTTTGAAAACGTATTCAGTTGATTTGGTCTCCTGAAAGAAAACCACTGCAGCCGTCTCCTTTCAGACGCAGAGTACAGGATGTTATTACACCCCGGGTCACGTGACCCAGCCCTTTCTAAACACAGCTGTAAAACCTGTTCCCTCATCACCCTTCAAGCCAAAGATAGCACTCTGAGTTCTGTACAGACCCCACAGCACAGAGGAGGAGCGTGGGGAACACGCTGTATTTATAGTTAAACCGAGCCGAATGCAGTATCTGTTCCTGCGGCCGACGCCCGGCGGGCGTTCCTGTCCCGTACTTGCATGGTCCTGTATGAGCGTACAGCCCCAGCTTTCACTGTCCTCTCACCCCCGCTTAACGTCCTCGTGCTTGAGAATCACTGTGGTGTGCATCGTGTCTTAAACCGGAGGCCGTGGGGTCTCTGTAGTCTGAGTCGTGGCAGCTGGATTCATGTGTACGAATAACAAGAAACGCAGGGAGCGAGATGCATGATGAACTATTGGAATAATATGCTTGATGTCAAAGCATAGGTTTAATCGATAATTAACACGGAAGTGTTTTATTTTTCTAAAGCATTTAGGATTCTGATTATTCTGCATATATTCTGAGTTTTGTCTGAATCAGTTTAACATGAATAAAAGTTATTTAATCTGAAGTGTGTGTGTGTGTGTGGCTCTTACTGAACCCTCCGAATGATGATACCTGGGTGTACCCTGGCTATCACTGATGTTATAAATCCTGAATACTGTACAGACTGTAAATTGTTCTAGTAACGACTGCTGATGGGGTCGGGGGTTTATGGTAAGGGACGGTCGTCATCTTCCGCAGTGAGGTCCAGACGTCCCTCTCCCCAGCCACTTCCTCCAGCTCTTTCGGGGGACACCGAGGCTTTCCCAAACCAGTCGAGAGACATAGTCCCTCCAGCGTGTTCTGGGTCGACCCTGGGGTCTCTTCCCGGTTGGAAATGCCCGAAATACCACACCAGGGAGGCGTTCGGGAGGCATTCTAATCAGATGCCCGAGCCACCTCACCTGGCTCCTCTCAACGCGAAGGAGCAGCGGTTCTACTCCGAGCTCCTCCCGGATGGCTAAGCTTCTCACCCTATCTCTGAGGGAGAGCCCCGCCGCCCTGCGAAGGAAGCTCATTTCAGCAGCTTGTATCCGCCATCTTGTTCTTTCGGTCACTACCCAAATTAAGGAACGGTATTGTACGGTAATAAAGATTTAAAGTGTACCGGTAGCGATCGTCCTTGCAGCATAATTTGTGTAATAAGTTTAAGTGATTCAGACACTTATTTTAACAAAAATGAACCTAAAAAACAACTGGGTGATGTTATCCTGTGAATTACTAGCAGTGTGCTAAACTACTGGGTGTTAGTAGCTTTGCAGTCGTTTTTCCCCCCCCCTGAAGTGACGTCGACATGTTCTAGTGCCTCTGAGGACGAGAACACTGCCGGAGATGACGGTGACGGTGAATCCAAAATGGTTTACGCAGCCAACGTTTTGCCGACTCGGCTTTCCTGTCGTCGGTTGGTTTAGGAACCAAAAGAAATGTTTTACGTGATTTCTGCGCTTGTTGTTTGTGCAGCTCAGCACTGGACCATAATGTGTTATGCTACACAGGGTCATGCCCCAGCCCTTTCTAAACGCCCAGCCAATACAACGAGTTCACATCACTACCAGGCTGTAACAGCCAATCAGAAAGGGAACATGTCTCTGAGCACGCCTAGAGTCGTAACACTCACGCACACTTTGATATCGGGCACGGACTGACATTGCCGGAAGGAACCGCTGATGTTATACGTGAACGATTTAAAGAGCGAGTAACGCTAATTCACCACAGGGACCCTTTAAATAGATTAGACAGTACTTATAGTGTGACATGGTGGTGTTGTGGTTAGCATCTCCACCTTACAGGAAGAAAGTCCTGAGTTCGAGTCCTGGGCTAGCGAGAGGGCGTTTCTGTGTGGAGTGTGCACGTTCTCTCTGCGAGTCCCGCGCTAGCAAGAGGCCGTAGAGTGTTCATGTTCCCTCTGTGCTTGCAGGGGTTTCCTCTGGGTTCCTCCTACAGTCCAAAGACATGCACATAAGGTTAATTAGGGGCAGTGGTGGCTCACTGATCAAAAGGTCAGTGGTTCAAGACCCATTGCCGACTAGCTGCCACTGTTGGGGCCCTTGAGCAAGGCCCTTGACCCTCACCTGCTCCACTGTGAAATGAGATAATGTAAGTCGCTCTGGCTAAGGGTGTCTGCCAGACGCCATAAATGTAAATATAAATAATATTTTGGGCAGTGGTGGCTCAGTGGTTAAGGCTCTGGGTCATTGACCCAAAGGTTGGGGGTTCAGTACCCATTATCACCATGCTGCCACACTGGGCCCTGAAGCAAGGCCCTTAACCCTCAACTGCCTCAGTATGAAAATTTTAATAGCGTTTACCGAGTGTTAAAAAATTAAACTGTGGAACTGGCTGTTCCACATTGCCCCTAGGAGTGAGAGTGAGTGTGAATGGTTGTGTTGGCCTGTGATGGTCTGGTGAGCTGTTCAGGGCGTACCCAGCCTTTGCTCCGTGTCGGCTGAGATAGGCTCCGGCCTCCCTGCGACCGTATTAGGATTAAGTAGTCGGTTCAGCAGGTGACTGAGTGAGTGATATAAAAGATATAAAAGATATAAAATGGTGAGAGTTTGAGCTGTTATATAAATTACACTTTATATATTTATTTTTTACTATTTAATATAGACATGTATTTATATCAGTGGACTCGAGCTGTTACACCCCTGTGCTCCAATAATCACCAATAAAATCTCGGGCATTAATGCCCCCTAGTGGGAAGTACTGCTAATTACACTTATCAAATATCTAGTACTGTATGTATATCTAATGTTCGCCACTGGAGGGCGCTTTTCTACTTTACACCTTTTAACTGATTCAACCGAACCAAACAACTCATATATATTACACTCAAGTTCATTCACACTCATCCACTCGCCTGGTCCTGTTAGGGCCGCGGGGAGACTGGAGCCTATCTCAGCCGACTCTAGGTGAAGGCGGGGTACACCCTGACCAAGCCGTGTGCATGTGTGAGGAGCACAGGGAGAACACCCCGAGAGTGAACTCTACTGCACTCTACGCCAAGTGAATCATTTCCAGTGAAGAAATAACACTCTACATTTCTATTCGATTCTGAGGAGCTCGAGTTTGAATAGTAAGTGCAGGGTGAGCAGTTGGCCACTAGAGGGCAGTGTGTAGCTCCTTCTCTCTCTGGATGACTGACACCAGTAATAAATAATAAGCCCCTGTGTGTGTTTAAAATGTAGAACAGCACACAGTAAATATCATTAATTTTATCTTAAACACACAACTAAAGATACACTGCCGGTTGGGTCCGAGTTACTTCTGCGCTCTCAGGGCTCTGGATCATATTCTGGGTCAGTGACGCTTAGAGCCAATCACAATCCAGATCAGGAGAGATGACGTCATTCATCTGTTTCCCCGCCCACCACGAGGGCTGCAGTGAGTTCAACAGCCAATCACAACAGCTATTTCTTTTCCAAATTCTACACAAAGTATGACTTATTTAATAAAGTCTGAACCTTCTATTTAATATAATATGATATATATATATATATAAACAGATATATGAGATATAAGTATGAGATGAACCCACTGGTGTTTGTGTGTATGTGTGTGTGTGTGTGTGTGTGTGTGTGTGTGTGTGTGTGTGTGTGTGTGTGTGTGTATAATATGAACACAGAAAGTGTAATATCTTTGAAATGAGTGATCATATTCCCTTTATTTAAAGACATTTGTAATCCTGTCCGATGACGTCATCTCTAATGAAATCTATATTTAAATGGTTAATGATTATACCTATAGAAGAGCAGTTGTATGATTTACTGCACTATCTGATTATTGGATGATTTATGTGACTATTGTATGAGGAGTTTATTCACTGAAGTGAGTGTAAGATTATTTTATTGTTTAATTTTCGGGCATTTCCACTCTGTACGAGTATTACTTGGCTGAACTTGAACACGGAACATTGGAATAAAATGTCGGACCTTGAAAAGGGACAAAATGTCCGTCCTAATCGATAAGGGGCGTCGAGTTCAAATTCTTCAGGTCAACTTGACATATGATGTCATTTCTCAGAAAAGCCTAAAGTAAACAATCTCAGCAGGTGTAATGCCAGAAATTAATGGTGGCGAACCGAAAAGATGGTGAACTTGAAGGTATGAAAGGAGGGGACTTGATGGACCACTCAGAGCCTAGGAATCAGTCATGGGCAGGAGGAGTTACTTTGGGGATCCAATCAGCTAGAGGAAGGTAGACAGGGGCAGAGATTTTTCTCTCGGAACAACTTCTTTTGTGTGATTGATTGTATGCTTTTCTTTTCCTAAAGGCTAAATAAACACTTCCCTGCGATGGCCTGGCGAGCTGTCCAGGGTGTACTCTGCCCTCGCCCAGAGTCAGCTAAGATGGGTACCAGCCTCCCCGTGACCCTAATTAGGATTAAGTGGTTTAGGAAATGAATGAATGAATGAAATAAACACCTGAAAAAGGAATTTGTATCTCTTGCGTCGTGAACTGAACAATTTTCACCACAACAATAAATCTATATATATATATATATATATACAGTAGAGTGCAGTGACGATTATACACCACCACTTTTGTGTTAAAGGGTTCCTAATAAAAAGAAGTAAAAAATGACTTCTCTATAATTTTTTGGTGAAAATGTATTGAACAATGCTACCGTGTTTCCTCGATAATAAGACCTACCCTTACTTCTGCAGCACGGTCCAAAATAAGCCCTACCCCGAAAATAAGACCTAGCTAAATCAATATTTTGTTCGCACCCTCCCCTAATTTTCTGTGAATGCATGCGCGCCAGCGCCGCTTACAGCAGCGCTGCGGAGGAGAGTACAGAAAAAGAGGAAGTTAAGAAAAAAAAAGGGTAAGTAAAGTATTGTAAAGCAGGACTGAGGGGCATGATGGGGATAAAACCAGGACTGGGGGAGCATAACGGTCATCATTTTATTTACCGGTATTATCCTGTCTGTTTTGACCCCAGACATGAGTGCAAAAAGGAAGAGCTTTACCGCTGAGTACAAGAAAGCAATTGTGGAGGACTCATTTACCTGTTTATTGAAATTTCTGTTAATGTTAATTAAAATAAGACCCACCCCGAAAATAAGCCCTATGGTGTTTTTTGAACCGAAAAAAATAAAATAAAAATAACACAGTGTCTTATTATCGGGGAAACACGGTATTGTAGGCATCGAGAACCAAAAAAATTATTCTGACAGGTATATTGAGGTAAAAGTATGGCTAACAAACAAAAACACTGAAAATAATTGAAAGGTGTCGCAAATTTTTGTTATTTTTTTGACTTTTGCAGAGCATGAATGAACTTCAAACCATATGGAACGGTTTAGTGAGTGAAGAAATGAAAAAATATATGAACACGACGCCTGAAAGGTTAAATGCTGTAATCAAAGTAAAGGGTGTTCACACTAAATATTAACTTTTTTCTCAAAAAAGAGACTGTTATTGTTGTTATTACTATATATTGTTGTTTGTTTACTTATTCTCATCAATATGATCCAATACTACATGAAATAAATACTTGAATAGTACTTGGTTTCTTGTTTATCTTCATTTTGTTAAGTGTAACATGTTTTTTCATTTCTTCACTCGCTGAACCGTTCCATATGGTTTGTATGGAGCAGGAACAATTAACTGGAATAAAGAGGAACTTCAGGAAATAGACAGGAAGTCTAGAAAAATCATGACAATGAATAAGGAGCTTCACCCAAGAAGTGACGTTGCCAGAATATATGAACCCAGAAAGAAGGGAAGAAGAGGTCTGATCAGCTGCGTGAGGAGAGAAGAGAACAACGTGAGCTGGTATGTGAGAAATAGTGAGGAGGTATTACTCAGGAAAGATGGAGATGGTAATGTTGTCAACACCTCAGAGGCGCTGGACCCAAAGGAGAAGCGAAGGAGGCGGAGAATGAATGGAAGCAGAAAAGAGTGCATGGGCAGTGTGTGAGGGAAAAGGAAGGTATTGACTGGGATAGAACTTGGCAGTGGATTGCTGGAGGAGATCTGAAAGGATGTGCTGAGGTCCTGATATGTAGCGCCCAGGAACAAGCTTTGAGAACAAATTATAGGAAATTTCATATTGATCACACAGCAGAATCCCCTTTGTGCAGGATGTGTGCACGTAAGGGAGAATCGGTGGCCCATGTGGTGTAATAGCTGCAATGAACAGAAGCCTGAGGGAGTGGTGGAAAGATACTGTGGGATTTCACAGTGCAGTGTGATCAGAAAATCGAGGCAAGAAGACCAGACATTGCCTTTAGGGACAAGAAGGAGAGAGAGGTTGTTATAATTGATGTTGCATCCCAGGCGATGACAGGGTGAAAGATAAGGAACTTGAGAAGATATAGAAATACCAAGTATTGAAAGATGAAATTGCAAGAGTCTGGCGCATGAGAGAAGTCATTGTAGTGCCTGTTGTTATTGGTGCCCTTGGAGCCGTATGGGCCAACTTTAAAACCTACATGGAGCGAACCGGCATGAACGTAAGGTGGAAGTGATCCAGAAAACGGCATTGCTAATAATAATAATAATAATAATTATTATTATTATTTTTTAAAAATATTATTATTATTATTATTATTATTATTATTATTATTATCATTATTATTATTATTATTTATATTATTATTATTATTATTTTTATATTATTATTATCATTATCCTTATTATTATTTTTATATTATTATTATTAATATTATTATTATTATATTATTATTATTATCATTATCATCACCTACATTTAAAAATGGATATGTGTAATGTGTGTAGGGTGGAGTTTTCTTTCTATTCAGTTCCATAACACATGCACCAGTCTTTCTTTCAGTGTTTTACAGAACCTTTAGAGAATCCAGGGGCTACTCCAGGATTTCATGGCTGTAAGCAGCGTGCTGGGTGCAGGAGGCGGTCCTGAAGAGATTCCAGCTCTTTCTGTCTTTAGCATGGAATATCAGCGGTGATGATGATAACACCCACTACTGCACCCTGCACGCATTAGCACTGAGATTCCTTACTGCCTCTTCTTCTCTTCCTCCCTCCGGATGGAGAGCTCAGACAGGGTCATGTGACTCCTCAGGATTTACAGCCAGCATGCTCCCTCCCTCTGTCGCCTCCATGAGTCGCCCCTCCCTCCTTTCATCCTTTTCCGAGATGAGGATGCATGTTGTTGTACAGCATCCTGAACCCTCACACCCACCAGCACTGGCCCTGTTGTAGCTGTTTGATGAATGATTGATGCTAAACCTTCTATTTATTCCTTCCTCTGGCCGTCCTCCACGCGGTCTCTACCGGTGTGCCATCATCTCCTGGCTCTACGAGACTGATTTGATATCTTGTGGACATATTGGAGACGAGTAATCCGAGACGTGGAGGAGAGCTTGGAGCAGGTGGCTGGTGAGTATGCCTTAATGGCTGACGTGGTGTTGATGTTCTTTTGTGTTCGGCTCTTGAATGTATTTATTTTATGTGTGTGAAAGACACACGGTGTATTTGGCTGTTTATGGGGACTGATTGTTACCATGACAATAGGAATATAGGACAATTTTAACACTGAGGGATGATTGCAGCATACCATGGAAAAAAGTGATGAAAAACAGAAAGATTTATCGGTGTAGTGTTGTAATACACGTCAATGGAAATAAGATAAAGTGATAGCATACAAGGTGCGCGCGCGCGTGTGTGTGTGTGTGTGTGTGTGTGTGTGTGTGTGTGTGTGGTGGGGAGAAAAGCAGCTCTGAAATGGCCATGCTGGAAGCCCCATGTGTTGTCAACACACTGATCCAGTTTTGCCATCCGTGCTCTCATCCATTCGCTCGTTCATACAGACATCTGTTTCATGGGTTCGGAGAAATAAGTGATTACGGTTCTACTGCAGCAGCGTCTCAGATCACCTCCACCTGATTTACAATAAACAGAGAAACCCTATCCTCTACTGATTAAAACAACTCCCGGGATTGTGTTCATTACTCACCATACACCACATATACTACCACCAAACAGACCCCAGGGTACCTCCAGCTCTCTCTCTCTCTCTCTGTCTGTCTCTGTCTCTCTCTTCCTATCTCTGTCTGTCTTTCTGTCTCTCTCTCCATCTCTGTCTCTGTCTCTCTCTTCCTATCTCTGTCTCTCTCTCTCTCTCTCTCTCTCTGTCTCTCTCTCTCTCTCTCAGTCTCTCTTTATCTCCCTCTCTCTCTATCTCTGTCTCTGTCTGTTTCTCTCTCGCTCTCTCTCTCAATCTGTCTTTCTGTCTCTCTCTCCATGTCTATCTCTCTCTTCCTGTCTCAGTCTCTCTCTCTCTCTCTCTCTCTGTCACTCTTTATTTCAGTATTTATATGATATCTCTGTCTCTCTCTCTCTCTCTCTCTCTGTTTCTCTGTCTGTTTCTGTCTCTCTCTTTCAGTCTCTCTTTATATCTCTGTCCTCTCTCTCTCTCTCTCTCTCTCTCTCTCTCTCTCTCTCTCTTTCTCTCTCTGTTTGTTGGTGTAATGTTTCAGTGGTATGTCCCCATGTCGTGTTGTTAGTATTGGTGCTGTATGCTCAGTGTAATTTAGTGAGTGCTCAAGATGGGAGCTTTTGTTTTAATGCCTTATTGGTTACTGTGTGGTGGCTGTAGCTGTGTGTGTTTGATAAGCAGCGTGTGTGTGTGTGTGTGTGTGTGTGTATGTGTGTGTGTGTGTGTGTGTGTGTGTGTGTGTGTGTGTGTGTGTGT
>JBCNYH010000023.1:24407343-24426835 GCA_039654325.1 Tandanus tandanus | reverse complement strand
TCCCTTTCATTCGTGACTTCTCTTTCAGGATAATAACCCTGAATTTAACCTTCTTGTTCATGATTAGATGCTCAACTAATCCAGACATTTTATAATAATATATAATAATAATTCACTGTAAGATCCGTTTAGGATTTCTGTTCCTATTTTCCTCATGATGACGGCTCTATGTTCCGACAGCCCATTGGTCCAACAGCCTTGCTCCTATAAGATTGGCACCCTGCTTAAATCAGTTGGGCACCCTACTCAGTTCAGTTGGGTTAGGGTTAGGGGTTTCGGACCAATGAGCTGTAACTCTCAGACTAATGGGCTGCCAAAATATAGCGCTGTAACCCTTCATCACAGTCATTAACAGTGTTATATTCTATGGAGGCAGAAACCGTTTTACATGAATAAAACCACCTAACCCTGCTATGTGTCCTCTCGCTGACCTTCATGTCTGACCCTGTTTTCCTCAACCTTCTTTTCCCTCCACCCCAACCTCGGAGGAGCCCTGAGAGAACTGGTCTCCCATGTGCCTGTAGAGATGATCTCCCTCTAGTAGGTATATGTGTGTTTGTGTATGTGTGTGTACGCTTCTCTCCGTACCTGCATGCCCCCTTCCAGTGCATGTTAAATCCACGTTTGGAGATTTGCTTGCTAGGCAGAAGCTGAAAGCGAGATGCTTGGAGTTTACTGCACGCAGTGCATGCCATCTGAGTTATTATCACAGACAGTGTTAACACATACTGTATTTTACTTTGTGCATGGTTTAATTAGTATATTGGGTCCAATAACATGCAAACTGAACATAATTCTGTGTCCGGTCGTATTGTATGCATGAGTGATTGACATGCTTTTATTGCTATTTTGCTTGCATAAAGTTTGTGTTTATGCTGCAAACACGACTGACTGCATGTACTGTAATAATCATAATCTCCGTTTTTTCTTGCAGGTGTGGTTTGAGGTGGAGGAAGAAGACATGGAGGGGGAAAAGGAGGAAGGACAGGAATCTAAAGGTAGTATTGCATTGTGTTTGCAGGCGGAACACGCTGGGACTCGTACATACTACTTCAGCAGCGACAGCTTGGAGGATAGGGAGGAGTGGGTCCAAGCCATGAGTGAGGCAGCCAAGGTCCACATTTCACCCCTGACTAGGTATACACACGCACACACACACACACACACACACACACAGAGAGAGAGAGAGAGAGAGAGAGAGAGAGAGAGAGAGAGAGAGAGAGAGAGGCATGGAACCATATGTACATGTTTAGCCTAGAGTTTTCTTTAATATCTTGAATAAACAATTTAATTCTGACTTTATTCCATCTAATACCTAGTGTTTCTCTCCTCATTTACTCTGTAGACAAACCTCAGAGTCCGTTCCTGTAGATGAGCAGAACCACGTAGCAGTGGTAAAAACACCAGAGAACAACTCTTGCCCAGAAGATAAGGACTCAAGGACTGAGCAACGTAGGCCTGAGAAACGTGGGGTAAATGGGGTAGAAAGAAGAGCAATACCAGCTCCCACCACACCGGTGTCGACGGATATGGACGGCCGGCATGAGGAGAGGGGATGCCCACCTCCTCACCATCCTAATGGATGGGGCAACTATGGTTCAAACTACCCTTCCCAGGAGAACATAAGAGAGTTGCGTGAGGTGCAGCCCGAGCCCCAGGAGAACACGGTGCTGCGCCGGGGTTTTGTGCCCAGGACAGGACCTGAGAGGATGGCACAGAGGATGAGCTCCATGACACAGCTTCAGCAGTGGGTGAACCAGCGTCGTGGCATGGCACCTCAGGAGGACCTGCGGAGGTATGGATGCATGTTAAGAGGATTGTTGCAATATTCAATATTCAAGTCATGTATGCTTTTTTTGGGTGGCATACTGTGTTACCACTGTCAACCACAGCAACACCAGCCAATGAAGCACATCTGAAAGTCCTTCAGTTATGCAGAAAAGGCCAAATAGTGTTTTGTGGGCGTGGTCTGATCTCCTATAATGTAGCACTCACTCATTTATAATCCTACTAGGGTCGTGGGGAGGCTGGACACAACCACACACAGCCGTTCACATTCACACTCACAGCTAGGGGCAATTTGAGGTAGCCATTTAGCCTATTGTGCATGTTTTTGGATTGTGGGAGAAAACCGGAGTACTTGGAAGAAACCCACGCAAGCACGGGGAGAGTATGAATAAGAAACACCTGAGCCCAGGACTTGAACCCATTACCTTCTTGCTACTTCGCCATTGTGCCGCCACCGTACCATTAACTGTAGTTCAAAAAGATACAGCTAACTAGCTTCATGTATTGGAGGAAGACCATGTGATGCATTACCTTCTCTAGTTGGTAGCGTTCATGGGATACAGGGAGAGCTGACTGGTGGGTGGGTTTACCCAAGGAGCCCATATGCTGTCTATTTAAGTCACTTTCTGCTCAGTGTCCATATCATGGTTACTTGAGTACAACTCACTTTAGCTTATTATCAGGACATGACTGCTCAGGGGAGAACAATAACTGAGAATGTTGGGATGATCTTTGTGCTGTTCTCTCCCTACAGTCCATCACGGTATTTCACGATGAATCGAGGCGTTTCAGCAGACTACTACGGCATGTATGGTGCCCCTCCGTATCCTGAGGAGTACCCACTATACCCCTCAGGAATTCGGCCTGATAGCATCTGCTCCATGTCAGCTGCTTACGACAGGATGCCTCCCCGCTGGACAGCAGAGGAAAAGCGGCGTTCGCTGAGGGACACTGCTCTATATGGGGCTCCCCGTGAGCCCCACTGGATGATGGGACCTTCTGGACCACATCATGCCTATTATACCCAGCTAGACTCAGCCCAGGGGACCATGAGACGTCTCACACTGCAGCCGCGCTCACGCTCTGTGCCACGCTCACCCTCTTCATCATCAGGAGGTGCATACTCACCTGGACCCCCGAACTTCATCTCACCAGCACGCTCACCTAGTGTCCGGCTCGACAGAATGCCTGGGCGGCTCCGAGAAGATGGACTCTACGCTGATCCATCAGTCTATAGCATGCGAAGATCTCTCAGTTCCCCCAAGGTAAATCTCATTCATAAATGTATGTGCACTTCCCCAGGGTTCTGAATCCTTTTAAAAAGGGTGTATCCCCATTCAGGACCGCACGGCTCCTCAAGCATCATGACAGCAGAGAATACAGGGGTGACTGTCATTTGCAGGGCTTTAGTATGTGTTAGGAATTTTTCTGGGATGAAAACTCACTCCATGTGCCTAAACTAAGGTTCTTAGGTTCCTGAAAAGGTTCCTCCAACCACTTGGGTCTCACAAACATTATTTTTGGTCGCAGTTGTAGCTGTGAAAGAGATATATATTCATTATTAAATTATTCTTATTCTTATTCATTCATTCACATTAATCCTAATTAGGGTCGCGGGGAGGCCGGCACCCATCTCAGCCGACTCTGGGAGAGGGCAGAGTACACCCTGGACAGCTCGCCAGGCCATCGCAGGGCTTCTTATTCTTATATGATATGTTTTATTAGGCCATTTTTTAAAATTCCATCCTCCGGTGTTAATATTTGCATTTTCAAAAATAAATAAATAAATACATAAAAGTGGAAAAAACGTCTTTTTTTTTTATTCCCGCCGGTCTAAACTTGTTTATTGCGCAATGAATTTAAAACCAGAATTTTTTTGCGCCAAGCCAGTCCTTTCGTCGCCCTCTCAGGGCAGCTATTGTAACTACATCATGTACATCACTGCATATGTACTCACCCGGCGGAAGCATCGCTGCGCCCAGTTGCTGTTACAAGTCCAGTGATCTACACAGTGTGTGTGCGTATAAATGTCTGGCGTGCGAGACCATTGGAAGTGATACTATTGAGATGTAGCTCTTCTGAGCTGATAGCAGCATCATCAAAATGTACCCTGGGCTGCAGTCACTTTTAATCCCACCCTTAGAGGAGTATTTACTTAACCTATTTTTTGAATGTCATGGAAACGTGACAGTATGTGTCACTGGTCTGTTTAAAGCAGTCAATTCAAATTATTAAATGTTTACATCAAAGCACTAGTTCAGGCTTCATTAAGAATACAAGAAAGGGTTATATATATTTTTTCCTGTCTCCTGCGTGGGGTTTACATAATAGGAATCTGCCAAACAAGGAATAAAATAGAAATGTCCTAATCAAGCAGTAAAGTGAGTGAATGAGTTTCGTGGAGTTTTGCATTTAAACTACAAATCCAGATCTCTTAATTTCCCAATAAAATATAACATGATGATGAATGATGTATGTGATCCTGTAATATTTGATGATTATTTGTTATGGTCTGTTTTCCTGATCTCTTTGTTTCAGTATGACTTTCCCGGAGATCGACGGTCTCTTCCTCAGAATGTTTACCATTACAGTTACCCAGTGTCCCCTTCTGTACATGGCAAAATGGTAGGTTCCAGAAATTCTCTTCACTTTTTCAGTCATGTTTAGAGTTATTATAGGGACGTCCAGCTTGTTGAGATACAAGTCGACTTGAGTGTGATGATATAGTGTGTGTGTGTGTGTGTGTGTGTGTGTGTACATGTGTGTGTGTGTGTGTACATGTGTGTGTGCGTGTATGTATGTGTGTATGTGTGTGCGTGTATGTGTGTGTGTATGTATGTGTGTATGTGTGTGCGTGTATGTGTGGGTGTATGTATGTGTATGTGTGTGTGTGTTTGCGTGTGTATATGTGGGCGTGTGTGTGTATGTGCGTGTATATGCGCATGTGTGTGTGTGTGTGTGTGTGTACGTGTGTGTTGTATGCGTGTACGCGCGTGTGTGTGTGTGTGTGTATATGTGTGTGTGTATGCGCATGTGTGTGTGTGCGTGTACGCGCGCGTGTGTGTGTGTATGCGTGTGTATGTGTGTATCTGTGTGTGTATGTGTGTGTGTGCGTGTGTGTGTGTGTGTGCATGTGTGTGTCTTTGTATGTATGTGTGTATGCGTGTACGTGTGTGTGTATATGTGTGTGTGTGTGTGTGTGTTTGCGCGCCATGTTGAATTTTGTGGTATTGCTGCTTTGAATTAAACACTGTGTTTGTTTCTCTGTGTCTCTCCGTGCCTCTGTCTCTCTCTCGTCTGTCCATCTGTCCGTCCTTAATGTCATCTTAATGTGTCGCTCTGTTTATGTTCCTCCTTCCTGTGTGGGTTTGTCTGTATCTGAATCTTTTGACTGTCTCTGTTCTGGTTTTTGTCTCCTGTGTCCCATGTTTCTCTGTCCCCGTGTGTTTGTGTGTGTGTGTGTTTGTGTGTGGTGGGTGTATGTGTGTGTATGTGTGTGTGGGGCTTTGCTGTTATGGCCACGCTGTGTGCTGCTTCTGTGTGTGACTGACCTGCTGCTGCTGCTACTACTTACACCAGGATGACATTTTAGACCTGCAGCTTCAGAGGAACTTGGATTACCTTGATCAGCAGGTACACTTTATCCCAGCACAGTCAGTGCAGTGTGGTTTAACTGCTCATTCCGCACTGCCCTCGACATGACACTGTCATAGCAATGATGCTTAAATGTAGCAAATAGAAAATAACATCAGGGTGAAAATACTTTAGGCTTCCATACACCCTGTTCCACTCAAACTCCCACGTTCACTGTCTTACCTTGTTTCTACAGATCTTTCCCTTTCCTATGAGTGTCCATATGTATATATAAAAGATAAAGTGAAATCTATATGAAATACATCTAAAACCATTCTATATGTAGAAATAGAAATTGCTGGTAATATCTTGCAGATCTTGAGGAAGCTATGAATATAAATAAATATGTGATGTGGTGCAGAAAATTATATCTTATGTACACCCTGTGAAACCCCAAAATCCAGTTTAAACCAACCCCCCTGTTTCAATAAAAAGGCCATCAGCACATTCTCTTTATCACAACATTCACTCACTCACTCATTTGACAAACCACTTAATCCTACTATTAGGGTCACGGGTTGGCTGGAGCCGATCTCAGGCGACATTGGCTGAAGACGTGATCAGCTGAACAGCTCGCCAGACCATCGCAGGGCCAAAACACGCAACCATTCAAACTCACATTCACACCTAGGGGCAATTTGCCCAGGCCCAGGATTCGAACCCCGGACCTTCTTCCTGTGATGGATGTGCTAATCACTATTCCATCATGCCGCCAGGAGAGAGATTTTTTAAACATTTAAATATATAAAACGGTTATTTTTCCTGAATTTTGAACTGAATTCACTGCCTGCTGTTTACTTCGAAGTTTCTCAAATTGTCAGTCATCATGAACAGCTAGCTAGCAAACTTTGCTTAATAAACAAATATAACTAAACTAAAATAAGGAACAAACACGAGAACATTATATTTTTATTTTCATTATCATTAGGATATGTACAAATGAAAACAATAAGCTGTATCACTAGCAAAAACAGACTATGAGCAGCAGTTATTAGCTAAAAATGTGCATGGAACTAGAGTCCTAGAGAAGTTGAGTGTCCAGGGGCGGGACGTTTTTCAAGGCTATCAGAACCGAAGCAGGGAAGGTCCTGAGCTGTCTTTCTATAGGATTCCTTAAGGGAACTGTTAATACACAGGTTTGCAGTGATCATTTTGTCTCTGGTGAGTAAATAATATGTTTGCCTTTGTCATATACATAAATCATACTTCTGATTAATATATGTGTATATAGGTGTCTATATAGCTCTTCCTCTCTTTGATAAGCTACAATGGAGACAGAGCATGATTGACATGTTGATATAATCAAAGGGAATCTAACAGATGAAAAAAAATTCTAGCGAAGCCCTACATTTCTATAGCATATGAATCAGACTCCCAAACAGTGTACCACTTAACAAGAACTGCACTCATGAGGGCGCATGCACCATTCTCTGGAAGTATCTAGGGAGTGCGAGTGATTTCGGATGTAGCCTAAAAGAAAGTTGCTTTACTTTTAATTTGGACAGCACAGTGGGGTAGTGGTTAGCACATCCAACTCACAGGGTGTACTCCAGCTTCGCCCAGTGTCAGATGAGACCCTAATAGGATTAAGCGGTTTGGAAAATGAATGAGTGAGATACTGCATAAAGTATGAGTAGTGTAGTCTTAGTAGTAATAGTAAGCATGTTGTGCTATATGGATTGTAACTTCCCCAACTGAGCGATACTGAGCAAAAAAAAAAAAAAAACCTCAGTAAATGATGGTGTGTTTTCTCTCAGGCGATGGAGGGAGAGTACCTAATGGGGAGGGTAACCCGAATGGTTGATCGTTCCACCCCCAGAGCAAAGTTATTCTTACAAGTAAGAGAAATTAGAATGGCGTCACGAGGCAGGCTTCAGTTTCATTGGATTCCCAATAGACCTACCGCTGGGATTCATTTCAGCCGTCTCGCTGCCCCCTTCAGGCTCAAATAAATCCTTAGCTGGTTAAGCCAACACAAAGCCTGCCTCTCTGCCTAAACTCGGCATGCTGGATATGAGGTTGTTTTAGAAACTTACTGCTGGTAATTCTTTCTGTTGCTCCTAATAGTGCAGAGTTCAGCCTCTTGATATTTTCAGTTGCCCCCATTTTCTTGCCCACATGTTTGTGTATGCAGTTCTTTTTTTCCTTTTATGTCACATTCTCCATTTAAGAGCCTCGTGTGCCTTGTTTATTTGTCCTGTGTCATGTGCCCGATCTCCCTTTCACCATCTGTTAAATAACATTAACACCACTGTTTCCACCTGCTCATCATTATCACAGCAGATGGGTATGGATTGTGCTGCTGTGTAATTTATTCTTTTTTATTTAGGTATCACAATGTGTTGCTGCTTCAGAGATGAGTCTGGTGAGTTTGTTGTACGAAGCGCTCAAGGATTAATTCCACTTCTACCTTCTTTACCTCTGATTTTAGGTACCGCCAGCACATGATGTTTACAGGGACCTGCATCCCACGCTGAAGCTCAATGAAATTGAGACTAGTGTAAGACTTCATTTTATCTTTATGCAAATTACGTTAAATAAAACGTGAATCTTTTCTAAATTGTTGAGGCTGTTTTTATTCTTTATATTTTTAAATGAACTGATTTTTATAAGTATATAATTGATTGAGGGTGGAACGGTGGCGTAGTGGTTAGCAGGTCCACCTCACAGGAAGTGATTTGCGGTATTGGATTGAAGTCACAGGCTCGGCGAGGGCGTTTCTGTGTGGAGTTTGCATGTTCTCCCCAGGCTTGCGTGGGTTTCCTCTGGGTCCAAAAACATGCACATTAGGCTAACTGGCTGTTCCAAATTGCCCCAAGGCGTGAGTGTTAATGTGAATGGTTGTGTGTTGGCCCTGTGATGGTCTGTCAAGGTGTTCAGACTAAACCCGCCTTCAATTCAATTCAATTCAGTTTTATTTGTATTGTGCTTTTTACTATTGACATTGTCACAAAGCAGCTTTACATAGTAAAAGTAATTTAAGGAGGAATTTAAACATTTTTCTACAACCCCCTACACAACCCCCTGCACACCCAGCCTTCACCCAGAGTTGGCTGGGATAGTCTCCAGCCTTCCCGCAACCCTATCAGGATAAAGCATTTTGGTAAATGAGTGAACGAATGATTTTTAAACCAGACTTGTATTTAGTGTCCATGATTTTTTTATATTTATATAGAAACTCCTGAATCGCATATTTGAGCACAACAGGCTTCTGAAGGAGCAGGAAGCTGTCATAGGCCGGCTGCGAATGGAAAAGGTATTTTGATTTTATTATTATTATTATTATTATTATTTCTATAAGAATTGTAAGTTATCTGAAAAATGTATTGCTCTCAGTCATAACTGATACTGATCAGGTTTCACCTTTAGCTCCTAAAACATAACAGAGCTTCTCATGTAACTCAACAATTATCACCGTTCAGCATCAGATTATTCAATAATCCAACATAGAATTCAGAGAGACAGCAAATGTTGGTAACACAACTGCAAAAGTTCCCGAATGGAATGCCGCTGTAGGGCAAGGCCATTGTTGAGGAGGTGACTGAGCTTTGTGAGTTACGAGGTGATGAGTGTGATGGTGAGTATGATGGTGTTGATGGTAGAGTGTGGGAGTGAGTAGAGTGTACAGATGGTTTTGGTGAAAGAGTCGGACAGAGTAAAGGACTAAAACTCTCCACCACTGTTAACAGGAAGTTGATCAGCACTGCGGTTAGTGTAGGAAGCCGAACTGAAACTGGATCTGAACTGGAACCCTGGACAGGGTTGATGAAAGAATAAACCGTAGATACCACTGAAGATCAGCTGTAATGATTCATACATTGTGGGTTTTGATGCCTCCCGACCGGCGGTAGCCAGAGCTGATGGCATCTTGTTTTCAGGTCATCTCAAAATGCCCTCCTTAACTCAAGGATGAACTGATTAGATTTTGAAGGTCAAAGGGCAAAGATCACTGTAGCCTTGTGTGTGGGTCATTCTTGTGAACCTGATATCTCAAGTACACTTTGAGGGATTTTCTTCACAGTTTGAACAAATATCCACCTTGACTTAAGAATCAACTCATTTGATTTTGGAAGTCATAGGTTAAAGGTTGCCCTGCGATGGCCAGGCGCGCTGTCCAGGGTGTACCCTGCAATGGTCTGGCTGTTCAGGGTGTACCCTGCCTTTGCCCAGTGTCGGCTGAGATCGGCTCCAGCCTCCCCGCGACCCTAGTAGGATTAAACTAGTGAGTGAGTGAGTGAGTTCTGTTCTGAGTTATCCTCATAAAACCTTGTGCCATCCTTCTCATTGTGTGTGTCATACTTTGCAGGATAACTTGGAAGCCACGTTGGTGGCCACACATCAGGACATGGAGCTGTATCGGTCCAAGCCAGTGACCATGGAGAAACTGCAGCAGAAGAAGGAGAGCTTACAAAATCAGCTCATCAATGTCCGGGGGGAGCTGTCTCAGGCCACCAGTGTAAGCTGGGTGTTAAAGTGGCTTCATAAATCTCTGAATGTGTTTAACAAGAGTGGAAAGAGAGAACTGCTTTAACAAGTTCATTATCAAGCCTTTCATCCTCAAACAGACACATTAAACCATAAACTCGTTAAACCCTGTAGAGCTAAACTGATTTTTATGATTATATAATCAGTTTAGGGCATGTGGTGTGGTAGTTAGCACATCCACCTCACAGGAAGAAGGTCCTGGGCTTGAGTGGGATGAGTTTGTGTGGGTTTCCTCTGGGTACTCCGGTTTCCTCCCACAGTCCAAATACCTGCACAGTAGGCTAATTAGTTGTTTCAAATTGCCCCCAGGTGTGAGTGTGTGTGTGTGTTAATAGTTGTGTGTGTATTGGCCCTGTGATGGTCTGGCGAACTGTTTAGGGAGTACCCTGCCTTCGCCCAGTGGTGGTTGAGATAGGCTCCAGCCTCCCTGTGACCCTAGTAGGAATAAGCAGTTTGGCAAATGAGTAGGTAAGAGTTATCAATTGATTTTTAAGGTTTTAGTTGTTACAGTGCTGGAAATATATAGCAAGCAATGACCATTTTGTGCTCACAAATTTAAAGAAAACATGTTTTCTCTTGATGCACGGTGGCGTAGTGGTTAACACGTCCACCTCACAGCAAGCAGGTCCTGGGTTCGTGTCGTGTCGGTGAGGGCGTTTCTGTGTGGAGTTTACATGTTCTTCCCATGCTTGTGTGGGTTTCCTCTGGGTACTCCGGTTTCCTCCCACATTCCAAAGTCATACACATTAGGCTAATTGGCTGTTCCAAATTGCCCCAAGGTGTAAGTGGGAATGGTTGTGTGCGTTGGCCCTGCGAAGGACTGGTCAGGTGTCACCTTTGTCCAGATTCAGCTGAGATAGGCTCCAGCCTCCCCACAACCTTAGCAGGATTAGGTGGTTCTGCAAATGAATTGATGAATTGATCGAATGATTGATTGATTCTCTGATAATATTTCCTCATGAACTGAGTGTCAAACCTCACAGCTGGTAATCAGTCTCTGCTTTTCTCAGGCTCTGACCACATCTAAAATGGAGTTTGAAGCTCTGGAGGATGAAGTAAATGGTATTCATGGTGACCTGTGGGAGCAGCTGAATTCTGGAGGACAGGTACATCATCTCTATCATCCTCATCAAACTCACACTAATGATATCTTTGTGCTCTTTAAGACCGAGCCATGAGCACAGGATCATTTAATGTCTGTTAAATGCTCGACGAATTCATAATTTTGCATTACCATGACAGTTTAATCTGGGTGACTGATTCTGTTCACTAGCAGCTCCAAACTGACCTTAATTAAAGTGAAATATAAGCACGGAGATCTATTACCTACACATTAGATTTGATGAAGAAGAAAAATAGAAGAAAAGACTTTTCTTCATAGTACATGAAGAGCCTGCATATAATTCATTATTTATGAATAACTTATCAAATAATACATGAGCAAATATTAATTTCAGTGACGCTCCTGATGGTCTTCATGAATAATTTATATCATGTGTTTCACAACTGTAATAAAAGAGGTTGGATGACAGGGTCACATGGGCCGAGTAACTGGTTCGACATTTGAGGGAACAATCGCAGTAGAGGATGAAATGGATTATATTTTAAAAAGTGAAAGTGAGGGACAGAAAAAAGGAAAAGATAATAATAGAGCTACTGAGATAAATATGCCACTGATCTGCTAACCTTTCCCCTTCGTTTCTCCAGAGCGAGCTGGTCCACCAACACCTGCAGAAAGAGTTCTGGAGAGTTCAGGATGTGCTTGAGGGGCTGCACAAGAACAATCCCTCTCGAGGCACAGACACAGCTAAGCACAGAGGTCAGCTTCTACCTTTACGCTATGTACATTAACATTTACATTTACAGTATTTGGCAGACAGTCTTCTCCAGAGTGATGTACATTTTTAAATACAACTGAGCAATTGAGGGGAGGGTTAAGGGCCTTGCTCAAGGGCCCAACAATGGCAGCTTGGTGCTACTGGGGCTTGAACTGCTGACCTTTGGATTAGCAGCCCAGAGCCTTAACCACTCAGCATACATACAAACATACTGTACCTACATACTACCTACTGTACATACATACATACATAATGTACCTACATATGACGTACTGTACATACATACATACATACATACTGTACCTACATACCACCTACTGTACATACATACATACATAATGTACCTACATGCGACATACTGTACATACATACATACATACATACATACATACTGTGCCTACATACTACCTACTTTACATACATACATGCATACATACTGTACCTACATACCACCTACTGTACATACATAATGTACCTACATACGACATACTGTACATACATACATACATACATACTGTACCTACATACCACCTACTGTACATACATACAACATACTGTACATACATACATACAAACATACTGTACCTACATACTACCTACTGTACATACATACATACATACATAATGTACCTACATATGACGTACTGTACATACATACATACATACATACATACATACATACATACATACTGTACCTACATACCACCTACTGTACATACATACATAATGTACCTACATACGACATACTGTACATACATACATACATACATACTGTGCCTACATACTACCTACTTTACATACATACATGCATACATACTGTACCTACATACCACCTACTGTACATACATACCACCTACTGTACATACATACTGTGCCTACATACGACATACTGTACATACATACATACATACATACATACTGTACCTACATACCACCTACTGTACATGCATACAACATACTGTACATACATACATACACACATACTGTGCCTACATACTATCTACTGTACATACATACATACTCTACCTACATATTACCTACTGTAAATACATACATACAGACATATTGTACATACATACTTCATACTGTACATACTTACATACTGTACCTACATACTGCAGGTAAATCTGTTGGGCTTTTCCACTCAAGCCTAGTGGCTCATCAGGCCGGTGCTTATCCCCGGTTTCTGTAGCGTGAAGCGACTAGTTCAACTCCTCCATCGCAGGTTACCTTCCCAGTATGTTTCACTGGTACCCATTTATACTGCTGGGTGGTTATTGTACATACATACTACATACTGTACATACATACATACTGTACCTACATTCTGTAACTACATAAATACTGTACATACATGCTACATACTCTTCATATATACTGTACCTACATACTACCTACATTACCTACATACATACTGTACCTACATACTACATACTGTACATACATACTGTACTTACATACTTCATACGGTACATAAATACATATATGCATACATACATACTGGACCTACATACTACACAGTGTACATACATACATTACATACTGTACCTACATACTACATTCTACCTACTATATATACATGCATACATACTGTACCTACATACTACATAGTGTACCTACATACATACATACATGCATACATACATACTGTACCTACATACTACATACTGTACCTACATACATACATACATGCATACATACATACTGTACCTACATACCATATGTACTGCTGCCACATGACTGGCTAATTGGCACGAATGACCAGGATTACGAGTGTTCCTAGTAAAGCTTGGGTTTTATTTTGTTGCTTGTGTCCAACAGTCAGTGCGGCATCAGGTTCCTTCAGCACAAACAGTCCAGCGAGCCCACTGAGCTCTGTGAGTCTAACCAGCCCCCTGAGCCCTTTCTCTCCTGTACCCGGATCCCAGAATTCACCCACAAAACCGCTGGCAACAGAGGTGAGCCATGGAAACCACTGAACACCTCAACACAAAGTGTAACAATGTGCATCACGGTATGACACAGATTCATTATGTATGTAGAATGATATGAAAATCATTAGAACTTATTTTTCATATGATATTTTTATCTGATGTACATGTAAGGTAGACAGCACAAACTCCACATGCTGGAATACTTTAAATGTATCAAAGGTTTTGGAAACTCGGCTTCCCCTGTTGTGTCTATTTCCACAAATACACTTATAGGATTTTTACACTTAAAGTCCAAACTGAAACATATATTTAAAAATAGCAAAAACACCTTTTATTTAAAATACATTTGATTCATCATGTAATTAATACAATTTTAATTAGTCATTTAACCATTCATTCACCAAGCCGCTTAATTCTACTAGGGTCACTGGGCGAAGGCGGGGTACACCCTGGACTGCTCACAAGATGATTTCAGGGCCAAAACACACAACCATTCACATTTACATTTACGCTCATACCTAGGGACAATTTAAAACAGCCAATTAGCCTACTGTGCATGTCTTTGGATTGTGGGAGTAAACCAAAGTATTTGGCGGAAGCCCACACAAACATGGGGAGAAAATGCAACTCATGCTTCCGAGTGGCATTAAAATGGCACATTAACATGGTGCATGACTACCAACCTGGTAATCGCTGGTTCGAATCCAGGTTAATGCTGCAGCCATCTGCGACTGAAAGTTCATGAGAGCTAACTGGCCAAGATCTCATGGGATAGAGGAATGTTATATGCTCACTTCCCTGTCACTTAATCATGGGCATCTGTGTCTGGCAGGCTGTTCAGGGTGTACCCCAGATTCACCCCACGACAATAATAGGATTAAGCGGTTGGGTAACTGAGTGAGTGATTTAGACTTTATACCATTTGCTGAAAGATCATACTTGGGCCCTAATCTTATTAGGGTAGCGGGGAGGCTAAAGCCTATTTCAGCTGACATTGGATGAAGGTTGGGTACACCCTGAACATTACAGCAGACCACTGGGGGGCCAACACACACACACACACACACACACACACACACACACACACACACAAAACCATTCACATCCAAACTCAAACCTAGGTGAAATTTGGAACAGCCAATAAGCCCAATAAGCATGCCTTTGGACTGTGGGAGGAAACCAGAGTACCCAGAGGAAACCCAAATAAGCACATGGTGAACTTGTAAACTGCACACAGAAACTCCCTCACCAAGCCCTGGTCTTGAACCCAGGACCTTCTTGCTGTGAGGCCGATGTGCTAATCACTATGCCACTGTGCCGCCACAACATATCATTGGTGTTCCTTTAATCATACGTTTTGCAAATTTATATTTATATTTACCTTGTCAAACTTTCTTTATGAGAATACAATTAACAGCAATCCTCAGTCAGTGCTCTAACAGTGTATTTACCTGTCTTGTCCATGAATTTGCCCTTGTTTTTGTTACAGCTGTAGGCTTTCTGCTGCACCTGCTAGTGTACAAATACTAGATTTTTTTTTGTAGGCAACTCCTTCATTGTAGATCCAGTGATCTTATCTTAAGGATCCTGAAATGATCCTCCATAGCACACTGACCTGCACATTCATTCTTTGACAAAAAGATGAAATGATCTTCATTTAGGCAGAATATCATTATAAGTGCAGGCCAGTGTATGCTGATGGAAAGTGTATGGTGTTAGTGAAAAGCTTAACCTCTTTATAAAAAATAAAAATAAAAAAATAAATAAAATCCTATATACGTCTGTATCTCTGCTCTCTCTGCCTGGCTGAGTAACTCCTCCTGATGCACAGCTATCTCTTTCCTCTTTCATCTAATCCTTTTTGTCTTTCCCTCTCTTTCTGGGGCTATCTATATTCTTCTCCTCCTTCTCTCTTTTATCCTTCGTTCCTCTTTCAGGAGATTGGTCCTCCACGGCCCCCACTCCCTAAGTCTTACCAGCCCCTGGACCCCACCACAATCATGCCCCCGGTCCCTCCCCTCCCTTTCAACAGAAATGTCTGGCCGCGCAGCATGGACAGCTATAAGGAAGACAAAGACACCCACAGGCGAAAGGTAGCTCACAGAAGAAAAACCATCTGAACAAAATATAAACAGCATGGCCCCTTGTCCCTGACTCCAGAGCCAACGCCATATCCAAACCCCTGTGTATAGTCGGTGTTTTATATATATCGTCTCTCAGATCATGTCCCTCCAGCATCCCCTTAATTATTTACCATCACATCAACATCCATTCATTCTCACTTCATTTCAAATGCTTCTCACTTCCCATCCGTTTCTCTCTTCTCTCAGCATTCCTTATTACGCTTGCTAATTTACAGAGCTCTCTCCGTCACTGCATTTACCTAACACTTGTTCATTCATTCCTTCAGCTTCAGTAATTCCTTAATATTGGCCAGAGAAAGTTAAAGTAGGTTTGGCTAATGTCCTGGCTAATGTGTTTACTACGGCTGTTCTACCTGCTGCTACAGTGGCCATGCTCCATTCTGTTAGATGCTCACATTCACCAAATAATTTCACTCCACAGTCATTATCATCCATGCAACGATTTAGTACTTGGACTCATTTAGTAATCAGAGATGATCAGGTAACCATATTAGCTCACCCTGATTCTTTTTATTGTGAATACATTTAATAATTCTGCTTTCTTGTTCAGCACAACTATAGTTCAGTAGAGGAAAAGACCAGCGATTACGACTTGGAACAAGACAGACACGGCAATAAAGGTAGGAGAATACACAGTCCTCAGACAAGCTTTATTCTGAATTGATTCCATTTAATTCCATATATAAAGATGTGGCAAGGATTTTTTTTTTTCTGAAGAGCCATCAGTGTGTTCCGACTTACAGTACATACAGAACCACACTCTCACACTTACATACAGTACATCCAGCCATTGTAAACACTGTTTATCTGTCAGGGGGGGGATAAAGCCAATTTCAGCTGACTTCAGGTGATAGGTGGGGTATTGCAGGGCTAACACAGACACAATCATCTATTCACACTCATATTTACATCTAGGGGCAATTTAAAGCCAGTTGACCTGATTTGCAAGTCTTTGGAATGTGGGAGAGCAGAATTATGTGCAATATCTGTTTCTTATGTACAATATTGAGGGGGCTCTGAGTCCAAGAACTTCATTGCTGGTAGTGATGTTCCACTGTTATCTGTATATGACAATATAACTTGAAACTTCAAACTTGAGCACCCAGAGGTAACCCACACAAGCATGTGAAGAACATGCAAATTCCATACAGGGTTTTGAACCCTGAACCTTCTTGCTGTGAGGCAACATAGTGAGTCAGATTAAGTCAATATACATAAGAATCTTTCACGTTATCATACAAGCACCAAATTTGGCACAAATGATGTCCAGGGCCTACTTTTTAAGAAAGGCACGTTAGCCACGTAAAAATCCAAGATGGCCCTCAAGTATGAAAAAACTGCTTTCAGTGCAGAACTTGAATGAATGGGTGTATATTAATGGCACAGACATTGAAATGTATGTTTTCTGACATGACGAACTCAATGGTGCTTACCTAAATTCAATATGGCCGCCAGTTTTGGTGCTAAAAATTATTTTAAACTCATGATCTCCTATTTTATCACGGATATTGGATAGCCCATCTCCTCAAGTGGTTAATATTTTTATAAAAGTGAATGATGTCAAATCACAACCAGGGCACACTGGTGACATCATGGCTGTGAGACTCAGCATGGGGTTCAGTGTCGGCTAGTAGCATACTAGTTTTACTTTGCTAATTGTAGCATAATTATACTAGCAACTCATTGTAGTATGTTTAGTGTCCCAAATGCTATCTAGTTAGTTGTAGTATTGTAGTTTGATCTGGTTAGTTATAGTTAGATAGTATATTTTGTTCATTCGGGTGGCTAACGTGCTTTTTGGATGAGCACCTGTGTGCCATATTTAGTGCTTGTATGACAAAGTGAAATATTTTTTCAGCAATCTACTTCACTAACAGTGCTTACCACTGAATCACTGTTCCACCAGCGGAATCACAGTTAAGATATATTTGTCATAGTTATTGAAGAATTACTACTTATTAATCAAGCATGAGGTCAGTACAGGGAAATTCCAGACCAAAGCCTTGATGTACTGACTGAACTAAGAAGGTTAATGAGTTATTCATTATATGGCATTTTTGAACCAGGGTGGCGTAGTGGTTAGCATGTCCGCCTCACAACATGAAGGTCCTGGGTTTCAGACCGTTTTTGTGTGGAGTTTGCATGCTCTTCCTCTGATTGCATGGGCTTCCTCCAGGTACTCCGGTTTCCTCTCACAGTCCAAAGACATGCACAGTAGACTAATTGGCTGCTATTGTCCGTAGGCATGAGTGTGAATGGTTGTGTGTGAGTGTTGGCCCTGCGATGGTCTGGCGAGCTCTTCAGGGTATGCGCTGTTTGCTTCCTCAACATGTGGGATTTATTTCAAATCAATTTTCAATCAAAACCAGTGGCGAGACCTTGCAGTGTTTCGAGACAGCCAGTCTTCATCGTCACTTTTAAATAGGTATTAATGCTTCATTCCGTGCTAAAAGATAGTGACTGGAATACATTGGAAACTTCTACAGCATTCAACAGCCGATCAGATTGAGCATACTGTTATTTCCATGTAATAATATACTTTAATATAAATATTTCATATAGAGTTATACAGTATTTGCAGTTTTAATATATATCAGTAGACAACACTGCTAACATAAGAAGCATGTCTGTTTTGTGTGCAGTTGGTATCGTCCCACCCAGGACCAAATCCCCGACAGACGACACGGACGGTGCCCCAAAGAGGAATGGGAAAGTCCTGAATGGTCACATCTCCAGGGTGAGTTATCATCAAGAATCAATCTAAATTTTAAACCAAAATATCCACGTCATGACTGTTGTTATTTACATCAAATAATTTCTGAAAGTTAAAATGGTATGAACTGTTTTTATTTGTAGGAGAGGCCAAAGAGCGCTGTGTTCCCTGCAGAAGTAAAGTCGAAGATGAGTGTAGAGGAGCAGAATGAGAGGATACGACGTAACCAGAGCAGTTCAGTCAGAGACAAGAGACGCAGCCTTAATCTTTCCAACAACCAGAATGCAGATGGCCTCAAACCTTCTGTCAACTACAGAGTGGTTAGTAACTCTGCACACATTACCTTAATCCCTCTCTTTATACTGACAGTATTTTATCAGGTATCCAATCATCAGCAGCCATTTAAACAATTACTGTAACAGGGTTAACACATAGGTGGCACAGTGGTGGAGTTAGCAAAGTCTCGGGCTTGGACGTTTCTGTATGGAGTTTGTTTTTTAAATTTTATTTTTCATTTTGATATACTGTATTAATCCCACAAGGGAAATTATTGCCTCTGAATTTAACCCATCCAAAATGAGCAAACACACACAGTGAGCACATACACAGTCGGAACATGCTGGGGTGCCCGGTTAGGTTCGGTCCCAAAAACGTTTCTCTAACCATTAGATCATGGGTGACCCCTGCATATTCTCCCTGTGCTTGCGTGGGTTTCCTCTGGGTACTCCAGTTTCCTCCCACAGTGCAATGACATGCACAGTCGGTTAATTTGCTGTTCCCAATTGCCCCTAGGTGTTTGTATGTGTGTGTGTTGACCCTGCAATGGTCTGGCGTGCTGTTCAGGATGTACCCTGTCTTCGCCCAGTGTTGGCTGAGATAGACACCAGGGAGGCGTTCGGGAGGCATTCTAATCAGATGCCTGAGCCACCTCAACTGGCTCCTCTCAACGCGAAGGAG
>JBCNYH010000023.1:24378089-24397207 GCA_039654325.1 Tandanus tandanus | reverse complement strand
TTCCAGGTTGTGAGGCAACAAAACATGAAAAATGCCAAGGGGGGTGAATACTTTTGCAAGGCACTGTGTGTGTGTATATATATATATATATATATATATATATATGTCTGTATGTGGGTTACAGTCAGATAGTGAAACCAGGACTGACTAAAAGTTTTAGGAATTTCACAAAATGACTGACTGGTTGCACAATCTGACTGCGCCACACACACACATATATATATATATATATATATATATATATATATAGTACATTAAAATCAACATTTGATCACCTAGAGTCATGGTTTTTATAACACATAATTACATAACACGTTATTCAATTTATACATATACAATTTCATAAAGATTTAATACCTCGCTTGTTATTGATGTATTTATTCCAACGTTCCGTATCATTCGTTTAGGTAGAGTGATAAAACAGTATTGGAATGCAGGGGTAGAGTGCTCCTTCTGGCCTTGTGTTGCGCTTAATTTTTATTTTCAGTGGAGCTTCCCTTATAATTTTAGCACACCAGAGTACAGCGACTAAAATGGAAAAGAAGTTGGGAAATTCTATTAATGTTTCAGAAGAGAAAGTGATGTGATTCCAGATAGATAAGATAGATAAGATACCAAACTTTTTGCTGCGCCGAAAGCAGAGTGTATCCCGAATGCCAGAGAACTTCAGAGAAGCTGTGCATCAGTGGGTTCTAATGGATTCTGCTGTCATGGGTACTTGTAAGAAAAAAGAAAAAAAAAAAAAAACACGTTAGACAACCTGTGGGAAATTATTACTGATTCTGAATGATCTAACCAGGAAGTTGAACAGGTTGTAATATTAATAAAATTGAGTGACAGTTCGCTGCCAGTTTCAGGCAACTCGAGTCTCCCGTTTGCGCTGGGCTTAAGGCGCACTATTGATTCCAGTAACCGTGAACTTTTTTCCGAATAGGAGCCTGAAACCTTAACCCTGAACCACCTCTTCACGTTTTGATGTCCTAGGGGTGATCACACTAGAGGTACGATAGAAAAGCCACTGACGCAAATGGCAATTCACGGGTGTTGCTTTTCATTCGCGGCATCGCATTTTAGTCGCCTGGTTCATGAACTCATCGCAAAAAAATTCAAATGTGTAAAATTTCCTCGAATGTCACAAATCGAGGCTCTGAAGCGGAGTAGTCTCAAACTCTTCTCTAACAGTCCGCACGTCGCGAGAAGGTTGCAAAGTTGTCATTTTGCTCGCAAATTATTCTGGGTTTTTTTGTTCACAAGGAACAAGCATCAAGCAACAAGCAACAAGTTTGAGACTTCCACATGGAAATTTGAGACTTGCCGGCATTTGCCAGATTCTGTATATTTTTTTTCAGACCAACCATCCACAAACCAATCGCAAATTACTCGCAAATCAGACTTTCTTAAAACTTTCGTGCAATATAGGTATTTAAGCCGCAAAATATTAGCTTGCATGTGGAGTCACGAAACATCCTGATGCGAATTCTAAAATTAGCAAAAAAAAATTGGCAAAAAAGAAATTTAAAAAATCACTTCGCACCCCTAGTGTGATCACCACCTTAGTAAAGCATGTTTTTTTTTTTTTTAATATATAGATCAATATACCTTATCCACTCACTCTATTAGGAACATGTACACCTGCATATCAGTGATGTGGCTACAGATACGTCAAACATCAGAATGCTGGAAAATGTTACCACAGTGACTTTAACCATGCCATGGTTGTTGATGCCAGATACAATGGTTAACTAGGTGCAACTGGATATTCACTTGCTATCCTTTATTACGAATACTGGTACATCTGTTCATTAATCCAATTATTCAATCAGCCAATCATGTGGCAGCAGCACAGTGCATAACATCATACAGATGATGGTCAAGAGCTTCAGTTAATGTTCACATCAAACATCAGAACGGGATGAAGTGATTTCTGTAACGTGGATATGTGTGGCATGGAGATTGGTGCCTGATGAGTTGGTTTAAATATTCTCGAAAATGTAAGGGGCAATATGGTGGCATCGTGGTTAGCATGGTCACTTCACAGCAAGAAGGTTCTGGGTTCAATTCCCATGCTTGGGAGTTTCTGTGTGACGTTTTCATGTTCTCCCTGTGCTTGTGTGGGTTTCCTCCAACAATAAAAAAGATGTGCACAATCCAAATTGTGAGTAAGTGTAAGGTTGTGTGTGTTACCCTGCGATGCTCTGGCGAGCTTTTCAGTGTGTACCCCACCTTTGTCCATTCAATTCAATTCAATTCAGTTTTATTTGTATAGCGCTTTTTACAATTGAGATTGTTGCAAAGCAGCTTTACATAGTAAAAGTAATTTAAGGAGGAATCTAAAAATTTTTCTACAACCCCCTACACAACCCCCTACACATCCCTAATGAGCAAGCCTGCGGCGACGGTAGAGAGGAAAAACTCCCTCAGTTGACACAAGGAAGAAACCTTGAGAGGAACCAGGCTCAAAAGGGAAACCAATCCTGATTTGGGTTTGGCACCAGTCTCCCTGTGACCCTAATATGGATGAAGCAGTTTAGCAAATTAATGAAAAAAAAAAAATCACACAGAACATTCACTAGACTTTGCACAGAATGGTGCAAAAAACAAAAAACATCCTGTAAGGGGAGGGTCTGCAAACTGAAACACCTTGTTGGTGATAAGAGGAGAATAACCAGTCGGGTCTGAGCTGACCAGAAGTCTATAGAATATTATATTAAATCCAGCCCGTCTGGTGCCAACAACCATAGAGAGGTCACAGGTCACAGGGACAATCACAGAGACTGCACTGTTTAAGTTCTTATGTTCAATATGAACTGTAACCTTAACCTTAAAACTCTTGACCTGTAGCTTCATGATTTAATTTTTTCATTGTGCTGTTGCTACCACATGATTGGTTGATTACATCCCTGCAGTAATGTGCAGGTGTTTCTAATAAAATCAAGGTGTGTGTGTGTGTGTGTGTGTGTGTGTGTGTGTGTATTTTTCTCGGGAAAAGTATGACCTCAGTGACTTTGACGGTGGTGTGGTTGTCGAGGGGGGATGCATTGGTTTGAGTATTTCGGAAACTGCTTTCCACACTGGACAGATTCAAACCCCCCCCCCCCCCCCCCCCAAAAAAAACCCCATCCTGTTTTGTGTGCAGTGTGCGTGCACTTCTGATGCTGAAGCCCTTCTGGTGCAGCTGCTTTTTGCTCTACACCGCTGTAGAGTGCTTATTTGAGTTACCGTATTCTTCCTGTCAGTCGGAACCAACCTGGCTGTTCTCGTCTGACCTTTCTCATCATGGCTGTTTTTCTTTTTCACACCATTCTATATAAACTCTAGAGATGCTGTGTGTGAAAATCCCAGGAGCTCAGCAGTTTCTCAGAATCTCAAACCAGTCTGTCTGGCACTGTAATCAGGCCATAGCTCATGCCATAGCATCTGATTGTTGCGTTAATGCAAACACATTTGTTTCTGATTGTCATTCTCAGTGTCACATTTTCTTTCCCTCATCTATTTTCAGCTCAAGCGCTGGCTGCTGTCAAGTTCGATGGTGACCCTTTCTGAGAACGCCAAACACAAGATGTGCAAAAAAAAGCCCCACACCTACACTTTCCCAGCTCCCCCAAACTGTGTATTTATCTGAGTTACTGACACAATAGGAGGAGGGAATACTACAAAACGTTTGCAAGTTAAAGATCCGAGGGTGTAATCTCAGACATGTGCTACTGAAGTCTCTACAAGGATGCAGTAACATCCTCACGGTGGGCCTCTCGAGCTCGGTCACATGCTTCTCCCTCTTTTAATCCCCTCCATAGTGGAATTAATGGCAAGATTGTAGGATGCAAACAGCAACTTTGTAAACTGTAACATAATGAAAGCTGCAAACTAGCCAGAAAGTGAGATTTGTTTACAGAAACGATGTACTGCGTAATGCCTGCGGTGTGCATTATGCTAATCCTGAAAAGACGGACCAGACACAACTGAAGATACAAGTATGTCAGTAGCAGAGTGATGGCCGAGAAACAGAGACGAATAACAAGATACAGTGTTATGGTAGAAAAAGCGATGGGACAGGAGACAAGAGGGACATGAGTCAGATACAGCGTCACAGCAAGTGGAAGCCCAGGAATTCAGACAGGAACTAGCAAGGACGAGAGGAAGTTCACCAAATCAGCCCATCAGTACTTGACCACAGACAGACTGAGGGCTAACTTTACAAAAACTTTACATCAAGACCTGCATTTCAGACTCATCCAGTGACTTATGCCACATCCTGTCTACAGTGAAACGCGTCCCCGAACAACAGACAGATAAACCAGAGTCCAGTGGGTGTGAAGCACTTGCATGGGCACTTCTTTCCTTATCCCCTTCATTTCCTCTTTTTTTAACGGAGATCTAGACTCACTGTGACTCCATGAATCCTCTTTTTCTTTACTTTGTGCTAAATAATAGGGCTTGATGGGAACACTGGATCCCAAACCCAACACCAACAGTCCGGTACCTTAGGGTTCTATTTGCACCACAGGTTCCTTATGTATTGGTAAACACATCATACACAGTATATCCATAGACAGGAAATATATATATATTATATTCTATTCATTTAATTTGTACTCAAAGCCATGTGGATCTTTATAATGCTTCATTTCCAGTATTTTAGTTACCAAAGGTGGTATCTAAAATGTCTGTGTGGGGTAATTATAATTAGTAGGCTATAGAGTTCCTGTTGAAAAAGTGCCCTTAGAACTGTAAGTCTGCTAGTTACAGTGTGTGTTTTGGGGGGCTGTTGTGTGCCGGGGGGAGGGGGGTGTTTTGGGGGGCAGCAGCTTGCATCTCAACATGTAACACGTGTCGAAATTACAGCCCATGAAACCCCTGTGAATATGGAGCCCAGTAGTGTAACACTGTGCCATTGGGTATTTTGTTTGTCTTTTTGTGTTGAGGTAAACATGTCTGTTGTGTAAATATGGAACCTGTTTGACAGATGATTAAAGAGTATTTTTGTATCACTGACGAAAACTGACGAGGAGAAAAAGCAGCTAGATTATAGTGCGCCGAATGATTTGCCAAACTCTTCATGTCCTTTATTTTGTGTTTTGATACTTAATCATACAGACACAGCGGAACCAGGAACAAGGTGCAAGTCATAAAGCTGTCAGCTGATTTCTTTCTTCTTTTTCTTAAATATATATAAATAAACAAGATAAGTCACAGCTAGCGTTAAATCCAAGACGTTTGCATTTTGAACACACGCTATTTCACGTGGATTTTGTCTTTCTCTCACTCATTTGAACTCATTCGAACATGCAGCGCATAAAGGAAGCGTTTTTAACCAGAACCCGAGATGAACGGGATTTAATGACCCAGAATTGGAGCAATTTCATAAAAGAAAAAAAAAAAATCCAAAAAAACCCCGAACAGAACTTCTATTTTTTATTATTTCAAAGAAAGGGACGATAATGCCATCCAAATGCAGTACGTATTTTTCTAAGCACATGGATATTTAATGAATAAGATGAAGTCTGCTCTGCTACATTTCTAACAGGGAATTAAGAGTGTTTTGCATTTTTCACAGCGGGTTCAAGGCTGACATATCTTTATTTTGTTACTCTGAAGCATTGTTTTAGACGCCTTAGTTAAAGATGATTTTTAAGAACTTTATTTTTTATGTAACAGGACGAAACGTGTCAGGAATCACAAAAACAGCCAGAGCAGAGGTATCTAATATTTGAATTTAAAAATGTAGCAAATGAGGCGAAAAAGGACTAAACATTGGTCTCTGTACATATTTTCAAACCAAATATAATCTGCCTAACAGTTACTGTTGCTACTTTGAGTAAAATACAGAAAAATGCTTGAACTATGCAAATCCATACAGTCAATATGCTTGCTTTAGAAATGCCCTCATGCAATAAAGTGAATGTATTTAAAAGTCGTTTTGTGTTTGTGTGTTTGTTCATTCCTCTTTAAAGGTATGTTTACACTGTAATAAGCCTTTTCTATGTACTGTACATCTGAGGGTTACACAGTGGTGTAGTGGTCAGAACGTCCGCCTCACAACAAGAAGGGCCTGGGGCTCAGTGAGGGCGTTTCAGTGTGGAGTTTGCATGTTATCCTCATGCTTGCGTGGGTTTCCTCTGGGTACTCTGGTTTCCTCCAACAGTCCAAAAACATGCACATTAGACGAACTTACTGTTCCAAATCGCCCCCTAGGTGTGAGTGTGAATGTAAATGGTTGTGTGTGTGTGTCTGCCCTGTGATGGTCTAGCTAGCTGTTCAGGGTGTACACTGCCTTCGCCCAGTGTCAGCTGAGATATTCAATTCAATTCACTTTATTTCAATTCAGTTTTATTTGTGTAGCGCATTTTACAATTAACAAGCAGCTTTACATAATAAAACATTTTAAAAAATTCTCTATAAACCCCACACATCCCCAATGAGCAAGCCTGTGGTGACGATGGTAAGGAAAAACCCCCTCAGTCGACATGAGGAGGAAACCTTGAGAGGAACCAGACTGAATAGGGAAACCCATCCTCATTTGGGTAAAACCAGATAAAAATGTAAACCATGTAGCAGATGCCTCACTATAGTTTAACATGAAGTCCAGTTGGTTATCTTATAACTGTAATGGGAATCGTAGTCCTAAATCATTTCAGTAAAAAAGTTTCATCACCAGCAGTGAAAAGTCATCTTCACAGTTTCTGAGTGTTGATTTAGGTCCATATGGATCATCATCAGCAGGAGCGAGGGGTTTCCAAGATAAGAACTTCAACCAGTAGTAGCACATCAGTACGGATCACAAGAGTCAGAGAGCAGAAGGATCAGAAGTAGCATGTGAACCTCAACAAAACACAGACAGAGAGAGAGAGAGAGAGAGAGAGAGAGAGAGGAAGAAACAGTGTATGGTTAAAGAAGAGTTTATTAGTGCTGAGTGAAAGCAGGGACTCTGGCATGACTGACTATGACATCATAGCTAAAAAGAGAGAACCAGAAGGATGACAGACATGAGGGCACATGAGGCAATCAGCCACTCCACTGTACACTGGCGGTTCCAGCCTTCCCATGACTTTAGTAGGATTAAGCACTTCGTCAAATGAGAAAGTGAGTATATATCCAAGAGATGTTTACTATGATTGACTGAGAATTGATTTGATTAAATGACTAAGTTTCATATTTACATTTATGGCATTTTGCAGACATGATTTTAATTTTTATTTATTATTTTTTTAATCTCGTTTATACAACTGAGCAGTTAAGGTTCAGGAGCCTTGTTAAAGGGCCCAAATAAAGTCCCATGTGGTATTGAGGCCTAAACCCTCGACCTTCTTATCAGTAACCCAGCGCCTTAACCACCTGAGCCACCACTGCCTGTATGAGTTTGTTTTTTTTTGTTTGTTTGTTTGTTTGTTTTTTTGCCAAAAACAGGATTTAAAGGTTATTTGGAGGTGATTTACACCTTGTATTTTCATTAATCATCTCACTCACTCATTTAGTTGCTGAACCACTTAATCATATTAGGGTCACATTGACGTTGGAGCCTATCTCAGCCAATCTCCTGGGCGAAGGCGAGGTACAGGACAACACACACACACACACACACACACACACACACAACCATTCACATTCACACTCACACCTAGGAGCAATTTGGGACAGCCAGTTAGCCTAATGTGCATGTCTTTGGACTGTGGGAGAAAACCAGAGTACGGGCTACACTACACCACCGTGCCGCCCCATATTTCCATTAATGGCAACCTTGAATCGACTGTCTGACAGTAAGTAAAGACCCGAAAGGCTTACGGGCTTTCTGCATTTAGCCTTAGAGGTATTTGTGTATTGTAAACTGACGTCCACTAGAGGGTGCTTTTAGACTATATAAGTGACTCCGTGCCCTCTTGCAGCCTATTCGAAGGAGGTTGAATATAAAGTGCAAACAAAAATCCACTCTACACTCAACATTCAACTTCACAGAAAGTATAATGAGTTAAAGAACTTTATCTTTTTAATGTGGTTTATAAATATAGGTTCTTACACATCTGACATGCTTGAGGCTGCTGAATTTGATCAGTTAGGCAGATTTCGACTAATAACAGGCAACGTTGACAAATCAACACCAAAATGGTTTTGTCTGATCACTTTTTAATAGATATATAAGCAGGTAGAAGTGCCATAGTAGTGGTTTGGGCTGAAACAACCCGCTAGAACAGTTAAATGTAACTCGTTGTCAGTTCTACAAGTCTTTGTAAATGTAGTGCATCATTAAACACAGTTCTCATGAAATGCAGTCCCTCAACACTGAGTATTATGGTGATGGTGATAGAGAGTTGATTAAATGATTACGCTATGATGACTGTAAAAACCACAGCATGTTATTTATATACTTTTTCGATTTCCTGACCTTTCACTGAGCACTCGTGTCCTTTCATGAGGTTGCACATGTGACAGAGTAATGATGAAATAGTGAAGCATCTGAACTGCTGGATATTAATGTAGTTCATTCTATATAATGGGCGCAAGCTTATGGGAAATATTACACGGAAGCAAACCACTCCCCCAAAACCTACTGCCAAAAACAATTCCCTGGACATACTTCAATACAAACACATCGCTAATGCTCTAAATATTGAAATACCATCAGGGTTGCGTATGAAGAGCAGGTGGTGTGGTCAAGATTTCATCACTCCGCATATTTTCATTTACAAATGGAAGAAGAAAGATGTGTGGACGTTGATTTTCTCTCAGTTCAAAATAATCTGAAATTAGGCTACAAACATCTGAGCAGAGAAAGAACATCAGAATTGTGAATATATAATAAAATACTCTCATCTCACTCATTTGCTGAGCCGTTTATTCCTATTCGGGTCACCAACTGTCTTTTTAGATAATTATCCGTTTAACTAGGTCATGTTCTGCAAGGTTCTGATTCAAATTTTTCATGGACATTCATTTTCTGTCAGCCTATCTGAGTTAGACTGTGTGTTGTTTATTCTGTGTGAGTCTGAGTGGTGGCGTATGAGCTGTTATTCTTTGGGTTTCAGTTTTTTATTAATAATAAATCTGCAAGTCACCGATACATAACAGCCAATCAGCATCAACAGCAGCCTTGTTGGGTTTCCTGTGGTGGGCATGCACAGACAGGGGACAGGACAACCATGCATGTCATGTTCTATGGCTATGGGGCTCCACTTGGGAGCTCCGCTAAAAACTGGAACCAGTATTTAGAGGAACTAGCAACTACATTGTGCAGGCTGACAGAGGTTATACTCTGGGACACTATTGGGTGAACATGTATATGCCGGAAATGGTCAATAGCGTTGAGCATGCATGTTTGTATTTAATTTAGTTACCAGCTAGCTCAGGTAAACTAAGGTTTACTTTCATTTCATTTTCCAAAGCGCTTTATTCTTTATTAGGGTCGTGGGGAAGCTGGAGCCTATCCTAGCCAACTCCAGGTGAAGGTGGAGTACACCCTGAACAGCTCGCCAGACCATCGCATCTTGAAAATTACCTGTAGTAGCTGACAGTGTGTGAGCTGCCATGGACAAGTTTGTGCAAAATTTTATGATCCAATTTAACTCAAATTTCATCTGAACACATGCTTCAAGGGATTGGGCATGAGGAGAATCTGACATGGTGGTGTAGTGGGTAGCACTTCCTCCCCGAAGTAGAATTTTCTGGGTTCATGTCCTGGGCTTCGCGAGAGTGGTTACTCCAGTCTCCTCCCACAGTGAAAAGTCTTGCACATTAGGCTTATTGGCTGTTCCTAATTATTTCAGATTTCTGGACTACAACCAGCGGCATGGTGGTATAGCAGTTAGCACGTTCACCTCAAAGCAAGAAGGTCCTTGGGCTTGGGAGTTTCAGTGTGGAGTCTGCATGTTCTCCCTGTGTTTGTGTGGGTTTCATCTGGGTACTCTGGTTTCTTCCCACAATTCAAAGACATGCACATTAGGCTAGTTAGCTCCAAGTTGACCCTAGGTGTGAATGGTTGTGTGTTGCCCTGGGATGCTGTTGCCTGTGTCACCCAGTGTCAGCTGAGATGGGCTCCAGCCTCACCACAACTCTAGTAGAATAAACAGTTTGGCAAATGAGTGTGTGAGGACAACAACCAATGATTTTCTTGCTGCGAAGAGGATTAACCATGGCGCTAACCTCCATGCACCACCATGCAAGACGCAATAAGTGTTATTTTCTGCGTATCGTTTTATATTAGCTCAGCATTTCTTTAAACATAAAGAATAAATATGAAACTATTTTAGGTCGTATAATATGGCTTTTGTTTGGATGTTGTATTTTGTGTCTTGTCTTCCGAGAGAGTTTCTATGGAACAGTTCCCACGAGCAGCTTATAATTATGAAGGTGGCTCTAATAATCGATTCTGAAACTTTATAATCATCTAAACCGTGCAATTCTGAAATGATTCTGTCTGGGGAAGTTTCCTTTTTATCTGTGTGGTTGGAAAATTTGAATCATTGCCTGTAACGTTTTCTTATACAATCACTTTTACCCATTCTCCTAAAGGGTGCCAACAATTACAGAGCTGGCTGTAAATTGTAAATATCTGAAATCCTGAATATGAGCCTCCCAAACCTCGACCGTGTCCAACCTCAGCAAAAGCTTTCCGTAAATGAGTTGTTTCTGCCATCTCTCTTTTTTAATTCCGTGTTGCTCTATTTTGTCCTCATTAATTGGGTGCAATGCACCATGCTGAGACATTTCCATGAAAAGCCTCAGGAAACTAACCAAACTCTTAACAAATGATACTGATAGTGACATTTAACCAGGAGTTTATTGGTGCTGTGTCTATGGAGTGCTGTGGTTGGGAGACTGCACTCTTCCAAAAAGGCATAATTGCATTACAATCTTTCTTTTGGGGCACTTTCGTGAAGCTTGCTTTTAAATGCAAATTAACTGTAGTCTATTAGCAATAGTCATAATAGTTTATGTGTTAATAGAAGTGCAGGATAGTCCCAAATGAAAAGGACGCAATTAGCAATGAACGTGTGAGTGTGTCGTGATGTATTAACCAGCTGACATTAAAGTCAGTGACATTCGTCCAGTTTTTCTTTTGTCTCATTCATTTACAAGTGCTTCATTCTTCTTCTTGGCCTGGTTAATGTTTAGTACATTTTGTCTGACATCAGAGTTCAACGGTCACACTTACATGAGAGACACATGTACGGGGCACTGAGGACGTGAAGAGGTGAGCAAATCAATCAGGAAAGTGAAGAGTGGAGAGCAGCATGATTGAAATCTCAGAGTTTCAGAGTAAGTGCCATTGATTACGTTCATAAGTTTTGGAGAGGGTGTACACGGTGTGGGTATTGTGAAATTTATACTGTACATACTGTCCAATTCAGCTCAAGTAGAATTTCTCTTTATGGAAGTATATATTTTATGATAATATTATACTAACAAGGTATGTGTTATGACAAATAAAGACATAGGAAGAAGTTTTATATATTTTTATTTATATTTATTTTTAAGCAACGTTAAGACAATTACTTTCAAATGAGGTAAAAATAAAAATGTATGTAAACTATATCAACTTTTTAACTTCAAGCTGTTTGTATCTCAGTTAACCACTGAGAGTTCTACCATCACACTCCTTCCTCACATGTGTAGAACATAAAATGTAGGAAGAAAACTGACAGTTCAGAGTGAAAGAAGTTGGAACATAGTTTTTTCCTATTTTTCCTGATGTTGCTGTAGAGATCGGCGTGGGTTTGTCAGGCTTTGGAATATTCTTCCTGATGTTTGGAGTGTTGCTGTACTTTGACTCTGTCTTGCTGGCCTTTGGTAACGTGAGTACTTTTTCTTTTTTATCTAAGCCTCAGACTTAACATTTCTTTTCTAACATGGAAGTAAGACAAGTTTAAACATGTGGTTTTTAAAAAGGGACCTTTAAAGGCACTGATTCACTTCCCGTGAAGCAAGAAGGTCCTAGGTTTGAGTCCCAGACTTTTGAGTTTGCATGTTTTCCCTGTGCTTGTGTGGGTTTCCTCTGGGGACTCTGGTTTCCTCACACAGTCCAAAAACATGCACATTAGGCTAATTGGCTGCTCCAAATTGACCCTAGGTGTAAATGTGAGTGTGAATAGTTGTGTGTTCTGCCCTGTGATGGTCTGGTGAGCTGTTCAGGGTGTACCCCACCTTCGCCCAGTGTTGGCTGAGATGTGTGACTTTAGTAGGATTGAGTGGTTCGGCAAATGAGTGAGAGTGAGCGAATGAATGAAATACAGTGGTGTCTCTTAGAAATGAAATGGAATCGGCCACAATGTCTTTCTGAAACCATTTGTTTACTCCTGTACATGAGTGTCAATGACCCCTGCACCGGCCGCCATGATATTAGTAGCATCACCATCTTGTTATGTCTTTTGAAATCATGGACACCTTCTTTTATTTCATAATGGATGATCTCAGACTTTTCCACTTTCTACTGGTGTTTTGCTGCCAAGTTGCATGCGCAAGATCATTCCTCCGGTCATGCAGTCTTGTTATTATTATTGTAAACAGATACATAGTATACCCATCAAAACATGCCAAGGTTATTACAACCTTCTTCATGGAAAAAACAAAACAAAAACAGTGTAATCGGGGGGTGCTATTGTACTGCGAAAAGCGGGGTGGGAGTGATGTTATAAACCACAGTTGCCGCGGACGTGTTGTGGAACAAATGGATATTGAAATATGTATATATGTACCATGCGTTCATGTAAACGAGTAGGCGCCTGTGTGACGTGTTTAAATGTAATGTAGTATTAAGTGTAGTTGTGCCTAGTTTTATTTTACTCAGCAGATCAATATTTTATATCTGATTTGTTAATTTAATAGCTGTGTACTGTTATTATTGCCCTTATCTTGCCTTCTTGGAACTGACGCGTCCATGTTCTCATGATTTCGCATTCTCACACAAATGAAACGGACTACAATTCCTGGCTTTTTCAAACACACTAATGCAATATTGAACACATTTTAGCAGATTGCAACTTTGTAGAGGTAAGTAAAAACCACCGGATGATGAATATATCCATATTTTCAGTATAACACAAGAGTTTGGAAGGATTTCCTTTCATTTGATTTTAATGTTATCTGGAGTCCAGTGTTGTCTTGATCTTTTTGATGAACAGCAATGCTGTCCTTACATCACACAGTTTTTCAAGTGTGACACACTTTCTACAGTTGTAGCATATTGATGCCAATGTTTGGTGTAAAATGATTGGGATAGCTGCCTGGAATCAGTGTTTTCCTACTTCAAATACTCTGAGGAAATTGACTATGCTTTCTGTCTTGGCTCATGCAGATAGTGAAGTGGACACAGTGGAAAGCCAATAGGTCATCTCTTTCCAGCACCAAACAGAATGCATCACATGTACAGGAACATCTGTAGAGGATGTTGGACAGTGCAAAATGAAGAGAAACTGGTCGAGACGTGGAACAAACCGTTCACTCGTGTGTGTTTCTTGTACATCAACACTTTCTCTTACAAATTTCCACCAGGAGCATGATGGGAAATAATCTGAAAAGGAATTTCGTTCCAGTCTTCCAAATAAAGACCCCGAGATCCAGGATGTGCAAAATAATAGTCTGAATGAAAACTCTGTGAATAATGATTCAGTGTTGATAGATGTAAGAGGATGTCAGACTTTGAAAGCCTTTCAGGTTCTTGTAGTGTGTGGTTAGCATATGCCTGCCTCCAGGGCTCAGGAATCAGTTAGAATGGTTTCATTCCTGCCTTAGACTAACATTTTACTATATATTAAACAGGAATAGGGTGGCATGGTGGTGTAGTGGTTAGCACATCTGCTTCACAGTAAGAAGGTCCTAGGATCAAGTCCTGGGCTTGGAGCGTTTCTGCGTGGAATTTGCGTGTTCTTCATGTGCTTGGGTAGGTTTCCTCCAGGAACTCCAGTTTCCTCCCAAAATCCAAAAACATGTACATTAGGCTAATTGGCTGTTCCAAATTGACTCTAAGTGTGAATGAGAGTGTAAGTGGTTGTGTGCGGGTTGGCCCTGCAATGGTCTGGTGAGGTGTTCAGGGTGTACCCCCACCTTCGTCGAGTGTTAGCTGAGATAGGCACCAGCTTCCCTCCAAACCAGGTGGGAGTAAGTGGTTTGGCAAATGTGTGAACCAGGAATAACAAGATCTGATTAGTTTGCTATCTTTATCTTTTTTTAATCCTCTCTCTGTGATCGGTTCACTAATGAACAATTCTGCACAGAAGGTTCAGGTGTTGCTGAATATTCCCCACGACAGGATGCCAATGAAACTTTTCAATTCAGAAACATCTACTGAGCCAGATACGAAAATTGTTTTAGTATATACTACATGGGAACATGAACAGAAAAAAGTACATTTTTATTATTTCTTTATTGTTTTACATATTTTTTTAATCATGACAGACGTAGATAAGCTGGAGTGCATGTGGAAGCTGGTGTCTCTTTACCTCTCTTTAAAACTTTCAATATTACAACATGGAAACAAAGAGAAGCAAACTAAAATGATATTCCCAGTGTACTCCGAACAAAAAAACACACCAAACTTTTACACTTACTCACTCATTTGCAGAACCGCTAACTCCTCAGGGTCATGTGGAGACTGGAGCCTATCTCAGCCGACACGGAGTGAAGGTGGGGTACACCCTGAACAGCTCACCAGACCGTCGCAGGGCAACACACCCACATAACCATTCACACTTGCACTCACACCTAGGGGCAGTTTGGAACAGCCAGTTAGCCTAATGTGCTAAGTTCTGTCTTTGGACTGTGGGAGAAAACTGGAGCACTCAGAGAAAACCTGCACAAGCACGGCGAGAATATGCAAACTCCACACAGAATAGCCAAGCCTGGGACTCGAACCCAGGACGTTCTTGCTGGGAGGCGGACTGCCTAATCACAACGCCACCGTACCGCCCAAATTTTTCAACACTCCCAAAATATTTCACCCTCTCCCATAGTTTTCCCCAGAATTCTGTTTACTGATTTCCTCCGATGTAACATTAAAATATATTCGATCATGATGAGTATTGTGCACCTTTAAGTGGTATATCACTAAATACACAAACAGTGACTTTTCTTGCTATGATTTGCCATGTTTTTCAGATCTTGTTCCTGACTGGTCTGGCCTTCATCATTGGGCTGAAGAGAACAGCGCACTTTTTCTTCCAGAAGCACAAGTTTAGAGCCTCCTCCTTCTTTCTGGGTGGTGTGGCTTTAGTGGTGCTCCGATGGCCACGGATAGGCATGCTCGTGGAGAGTTACGGCTTTGTACTTCTGTTTAAGTGAGTGGGTGGTTTGTACCCTATGACGGTGTATACATTAAGGAAAATGTTACATTTTTAAAAATAATATTAAAGGATAGGGTGGTGTAGTGGTTAGCATGTCCACCTCACAGCAAGAAGATCCTAGGTTCAAGTTCGGGGCTCATTCAAAGTTTTCGTATCTACTACACAGAAACACAAGAAAAGCAAACTAAAACAAGAGAGTGTAATATAATATAATATAATATAATATTTATATTTATATTTATATTTATTTATTTATTTATTTATTTATTTATTTATTTATTTATTTATTTTGATTAAAAATTTTTTTTTTTTAAGCATGACAATGCTGCTGCTTCTAAGCAGTGCTTTACCTGTGATTTTATCAGCCAACCTTGATTAGGGGAACTTTGAGTACATTTATCATTTATCATTATCTTACTTGGGGCGGCATGGTGGCGCAGTGGCTAGCATGTCCGCGTCACCGCAAGAAGGTCCTGGGTTTAAGTCCCAGGCTCGGTGATGGCGTTTCTGTGTGGAGTTCGCATTTTTTCCCCGTGCTTGTGTGGGTTTCCTTTGGGTACTCCGGTTTCTTTCCACAGTCCAAAAACATGCACAGTAGGCTAATTGGCTGTTCTAAATTGCCCCTAGGTGTGAGTGTGAGTGTGAATGGTTGTGTGTGTTGGCCCTGCGATGGCCTGGTGAGCTGTCCAGGGTGTACCCCGCTTTCGCCCAGAGTCGGCTGAGATGGGCGCGACCCTCCCCGCGACTCTAATTAGGATTAATCGGCCTAGAAAATGAATGAATGAATGAATCTTACATGTGTTTATTATTTATTATTTATTGTTTTATTGCTAGGTCTTTTATGTTGCGTCTGTATTTTATTTGTGTTTTAATGGATGTCATGATGTTGCTGGCTCCAAAACAAACCTACCTAGAGGTACTAATAAAGTTACCTAGCTACCTACCTTCCAGTGACTGTGACAAACCCTGAGTGTTTGACAGCCACATCAATTCAGGGAGCATACTCTTGGGATAATGTCTATTATGTGACAAATATTTTTGATAAATTGCGTTTAAATCAAGTTCCGATGTTCAATTGTGCTATCCACTAATAATGATTATCTTGTTATAGAGCACCTGTCAAGCAGTGGGTTGAACGTAAATGATGTAAATGAACAGTCAGTTCTCGAAGCTGATGTGTTGGTAGCAGGAAAAATGATTGACTTTAATGAGGGCCACATTGTGATGTTAAACGACTGGGTGTATTTATCTCCCAAACGGCAGGTATTCTCGGATCTTCCTGCTATACAGTGATAAGTACCTAGTAAAGGTGGTCCAAGGAAGGAAAACCAGTGAACTGGCAAGAGTGTCATAGGTGCCCAAGGCTCACTGAGGTGGGTCAGGAGTAAGGACTAGTACATCTGGTCTGATCCCACAGAAGAGCTACTGTAGCACAGACTGCTGAACCTGGTAATGCTGAATCTAATAGAACAGAGTCAGAGCACACAGTGCATTACAGCTCACTGTGTATGGGACTTTTCAAACCTCATCTCTCACTCACTCATTTACAGAACCACTAAATCCTACTATTAGGGTCGCCGGGATGCTGGAGCCTATCTCAGCCGACACTGGGTGAAGGCGGGGTACACCCTGAACAGCTCACAAGACCAGTGCACGGCAACATACACACAACCATTCACACTTGCACTCACGCCTAGGGGCAATTTGGAACAGCCTGATGAGCATGTCTTGGGACTGTGGGAGGAATCCAGAGTACCCACGCAAGGATAGGGAGAACATGCAAACATGGCACACAGAAACAGCCCGGGACTCGAACCCAGGACCTGCTTGCTGCGATGCGCACATGCTAGCCCACTTTTTGATGTATACTCAGTTATGAATAGTTTTGTATGTTTTCCAGGTCATTCTTCCCAATGGCGTTTGGATTTCTTGGAACAGTACTGAATATGCCATTCCTGACCTCCGTAAGAAGGATTTGAGTTCTTATTTTTGTGCAGTGACACAGTAAAGGGGAATTTGATGACAATATGTAGTAATGCTTTTTCTTTTTTCCATCATCAGCTGTTTAATTACCCAGGAAGCAGCTCATCTATGGTGTGAGAGTTCTCATTAGGATGCTGGCCCAGCAAAGCATATGGAAAACAAGCATCCACGTAGAGATCCAGCGGTGTGGCGTACGGCAGCTTTGGAAGAATATATAAATACAACAGAAAAATATTCACGAAGTACACCATGAACTCACTGATCAACCAAGACTGGAATATATTTTCTTTCTCTCCTTTTTTCTCCGTATGGAATGTACACTATTTTAAGCCTGTTCTGATGTGTGTATTATTTTGAATAAACCCAATGTTATATTTAAACCCTGCTCTTTATATCAATAGAATTTTTGGAATAATTGGAGGAATTCTTATATCGTACCTCTATTGTACAGTTAATTAACTATGAATGACGTTCAGATGCATTTCATTTCCTTCTCAGAATAAGATCCAAATGCAATGAGTTTCTTAAGCTTGTTGACCCAATCAAATCAAGCGTTGGTTCAGCACGGACCCTACGTTCCCTTTTTTCTTTTGTTTGTTAAAACTATATTTCATAAATGTAATTAACTATTAGATGTAGATGGCAGGATGCTTCATAATTCCAGTGAATGGTTGGCCAGGACCTCTCGAACAATATAATCAGATCAGAAGTGAACGAGAGAAGAAGTGTTACTGGGGTCTCACCAACAGCCTGCTGGGAAACTCATGACGCAGGATCACTTGGAATATAAAAAGGGTTTCGGAGAGTAACACAGGGGGTGCACTGCGTATCATAGAGTCCCGTATTTACTGCACATCCAGAGCTGAAGCACGTACAGGTAGGTTATTTACTATTTTTAATGATAAGGAATATGTTTTAAACCACATTAACTGCAAGCTGTGTGTTATGGCATTTTCTAAAGCAATATATTACTTGTGTGTGTGTTTGGTGGGTAGATGGGTGGGTATGTGGGTGGGTATGTGGGTGCAGTTCCTTATGTTTTGAATGTGGTGAGTAAAAATAAATTCAGAAAGAAATGCACAGTTCATGACCAGTTTATTAGAGGGCTTATTTACTCATACTTCAGTATTATTATCATTCATAAAAAGTAAAAACAACAACAACAACAACAAACAAAACAAAAACAACCTTAAAGCCTATGAAGAAGATTGATTGCCCCATTATCACCTTCTCTTTACTATTATTATCATCTACACTGATGTACTGACTCTAATGAGTACTGACAGGTAATATCTTATTAACTCTCAAATCTATTACTTGTATTTTGAATCATTTATAGTAAGCTATGGAGGATATTTTATTAACTTTCTATTAAAAACCCTTAAAATAATCACAATCACAGCAAGTCTAACCTTTCAGCTTCAGACCACGGCAGGAAACGATGACGTCATACTGTCTTTGATGGTGTTTTCTGTTTTTGAAGTGTGTGTGTGTGTGTGTGTGTGCGTGCGCGCAGGTAAGTATTTATATCTTGGTGTTGGCCAAATGTGCCATCTCAAACTGTAAAAACTGTCATTTTTGAAATTTAGCTGGTCCAGAGGTGCTTTGTTTATTTGTCTGTTTGTTTCTTTGTTTATTTATTTGTTTGTTTGTTTGTTTGTTTGTGTGTACTGTTTACACTTCCTGGCTGATGAGGTTAAGGATATGGTTAGATTTAGATGCAGCTTACCAATAATTTGCTGCATTAGTAATTCTGTAAGTAGGAGGATAGTAAGTCGAATGTGTTTGTGTGTGTGTGTGTGTGTGTGTGTGTGTGTGTGGGTGTGTGTGTGTGATTGAACTGGCAGGAAACTATCAGCAAAATAAGGG
>JBCNYH010000023.1:24264683-24274951 GCA_039654325.1 Tandanus tandanus | reverse complement strand
CCCCCCCCCCCCCCCCCCCCCCCCCCCCCCCCCCCCCCCCCCCCCCCCCTCCCCTCCCCCCTTCCCTTACGTATGCTCATAACAGTGTAATGGTAAAAGAAGAGAGTTTATTAGTGCTGAGTGCAAGCAGGGAAAAAGAGAGAACCAGAAGGAAGACATACATAAGGGCACCCTGTAACGTTGGGCAATCACCACTCCACTGTCAATGGTCCTGGGTGAGCATGTGAGACTGAGGGAGTGACAGCATCTGGTCCCAGTTGACCAGAACTCTCTATGCCTGAGAACCCCCAGATCTACTAGTAATAAATAAAAGGCTATTAACAAAATGCTTGACTAAACATGTAAGTTTTCAGCCTAGTCTTAAAAACAGAGACTGTGTCTGAGTCCCAAACATCAACTGGAAGTTTATTCCATAACTGTGGGGCTTTGTAAGAGAAAGCTCCGCCCCCTGCAGTAGTCCTCATTATTCGAGGTATCACTAAGCAGTCTGCATTTTTTGATCTATGTGGGCGTGGTGGATCATAAATGACAAGAAGCTCACTAAGATAATGTGGCGCAAGTCCATTAAGTGCTTTATAGGTTAAAAGTATTTTATTTTTGATGCAAAATTCAATCGGGAATCAGTGCAGTTCTTGTTATTCCGTAAGTGAGACCGATGCATTTCCCAACCCAAGTGGTTTTATTGTCAATCTACTGGAAGATATTTATCCCTCCCATCTAATATTATGACTGGATGTGACTTCTAAAGAAGGTCACTTCTAATGTTATGTTAACAGAGAAAATACTCAAAGCTTAAATAAGGATAGTTAGTAATGTCAAATTAGCCCAGCCCACCAAACAAAAGCCGCAGTTCATTAAAGGTCTCACACACACACACATGCGCGCGCACACACACACACACACACACACACACACACACACACACACACACACATACTAGAGTATTGAATATACATTTATCAGTGTGTGGTGCAGATAATTATCCTGCCACCGATTACACAGTTAGGATAAAGTGGGGTTAATTCCTCAGCGAGTTTGAGTCCCTAGCTCGGCGTGGCCATTTCTGTGTGGAGTTTGCATTTTTTTCCACAATCTAAAGACATGCACATTGGGGTAATTGGCTGTTCCAGATTGCCCCTTGTGAGTGTGAGTGGTTGTGTGTGTATGTTGGCCCTGTAATGGACTGGCGAGCTGTTCAGGGTGTACCCTGCCAGTGTCGACTGAGATAGGCTCCAGTCTTCCTGCAGCCCGAATAGGATAAAGCGGTTTAGTGAATGAATGAGTAAGTATGTTTTTGGGGCGGTTTGGACTTTGCACTGTGGTGCGTTGAATTTGTTGTACTCACATGTACTTTTAATGAGCCTCCTGCTCTAATCATTTAACAGCCCTGTTGAATATGAATATTAAATGTGCTAAAACGGGAAATATCAATTGCAGCACAACAGGGGTTAAATCTTATCAATAAATGCAATGTATGAGTTCTAAAATATTGTTGGCATAAAAACATCTCCGGTACACACAGTCCTCTGAGGACTTCTAAATTCACAGCCGAACATTCATCAACAGATATGCCTCTTGTCAACTTGAGAAACACATCTAATTGAAGCCATCCATCCTTCAGTAGAGGGACCAGAAAGATGAAGAAGCTGTTCCAGGAAAAATTAACCGCACCGTGTCAGGGAGTTCCTGCTAGAGGCTGCTACTACTGTTGTAAAAATATAGCCAGATAACCAGTATCACGGAGATAGGCCTGACTATGTGGAGCCTAAAATGGAGAAGAATTCTCTTAGATTCGTGTGTGTGTGTGTGTGTGTGTGTGTGTGTGTGTGTGTGTGTGTGTGTGTGTGATGAGTATTGTGTGAGCTGCAGTTAAAACTGCACGTAAAGTATTTTTTCTCAAAATAAATACCTTTTGGAGCCAGCAAGGTGAAATATTAGTAACACCGATAAGTTGAAGTATGTAAAAAGAACCAAATTCAAACAGCCTGATTACGGAGCAAGTGAGGATTTACAGTTAATGACACAGGGTCACGTGATCCTTTCAATGTCATCTGCCCAACGTGGTGCCAAAACACAACACACACATAATTGGATCATTCACGGTTTGTTTTGATTAAGACTAGTAAGAGTGGAGGCAAGTTTTACTTGTTGTATCCTAGACATTGGATATGCATGAGAAACCTTGTAGGTAGCGGGTCAGTACCGTTTATCAGACCTCATCAGGAGTCAAAGCAAGTAAGAAAGAACTTGACATCAAGGGGTCTTAAACAGTGAACATCAGGGACCAGTTTGACTGGTGGTTGTAATCAAGCAGTGGTTGGTAAAGTTTTTCCATTCTGAGGTTGCTCACATGACTACTACTTACGACATGTAGTCTACACTTTACTAAGTTAAGTCATGAAAATGACTGTTCTGCCTTCGCGATCTTAATCAGTCGACCGTTTTATACAATCCTTATACTACCTTACTCGCTGTGTTTGTGTGGGTTTCCACTGGGTACTCTGGTTTCCTCCCACAGTCCAATGACATGCACATTAGGCTAACTGGCCTTTCCAAATTGCCTCTAGGTTTGAGTGTGAATGTGAATGGATGTGTGTGTGTGTGTGTGTGTGTGTGTGTGTGTTTTGCCCCTGCACCGGACAGACAAGCTATGCAGGGTGTACTCCATCTTCACCCCAAAGTCACCTGAGATATGCTCCAGCCTCCCTGCACAAAAGCTGTTCGACAAATGAATTAATTATATGAACCACTTCGATAGGTATGTGACAAACCTGACATCCATGGCTACTATACCGCTCAGGAGCTCTGTGGTAAATTCCGGCTTTAAAAAACACTCCTCTCAGAATGTAAAGAAACTCTAGAATAAGAAAAATAAATTTAATACATTTATTTTAAACATACCATATTCAGTAGTTTAACCAGATGATACAACAATAAACTAAGTACGGCATGCTGTAGTGTATGGACAATGTATTGAAGTAATCAGATATTTAAAAATAGAATGTCTAGAATTGATTCCAAGTGGGGCGGCACAGTGGTGTAGTAGTTAGGACGTCCCCCTCACAGCAAGAAGGTCCTGGGTTCAAGTCTCACTGTGTGGGTTTCCTCTGGGTACACTGGTTTCCTCCCACACTCCAAAGACATGCACATTAGGCTAACTGGCTGTTCCAACTTGCCCCTTAGGTGTGAGTGTGAATGTAAATGGTTGTGTGTGTGTTGGCCATGTGATGATCCGGCAAGCTGTTCGGGGTGTACCCTACCTTCGTTCAGTGTCGGCTAAGATAGGCTTCAGCAATTCAGCAACTGAGTGAGTGAGTGATTCCAAGTGTTAAGTTTGCATTTGGCGGCTGTTTATGGAAATTTGACATGTGCTCCTAAAACGTCAATGCAAGTAAAGGAGGCCATCATTCAGATGAAAAAAATAAACATGCCTAACATAAACTTTTGGAGTGATCAAGTCAACACTTCAGCTCATTTTTAAAAAGAACGGATACACTGAGAGAATGGCTGGATTACACTTTGCTAAAAAGCCGCCCCCAGTTCTGGAAGTACTTAGACAGATCATACTAAGATTAACAGAATGAATGATGGAACAAGAAGAGTATGAAAAGGAAATGGGGGCTCGTAATGCACAGAATACCACATCATGTGTCACACTTGGTCGACATGAGCATGCACTAATGTTTATTGATGATGTGATTGCTAATAGAAGAAACAGGATGAATTCTGAAGTGCACTGTGCTATACTTTCTATTCAGGTTCTGTCAAATACTGCAAAAATAATAGGAAGGCACTTTACAGTACAAATGAATAATGACCCCTAACCTGGGACTGGGATATAGAGGGACTAGTAGCTGCACTGTTTCTAAGTGATGGTGATCTATTGGTTTAGCTCGCTTTGGCTTGCCTGCTGAAGAACGTCGTCCGGAGAGCAGTTGAGGGTTCGGTGCCTTGCTCAAGGGCACTTCAGCAGTGAAGGTGGAGGAAGGGAAGGTGCAGCTCACTCCCCGCCACACATTTTTCCTGCTGGTTTGGGAATCGAACCAACAACCTTTAGCTACCAAACCCGCTTCTCTAGCTATTAGGCCACGCCTGCCCCAAAATCATATGTATATGTAATCATATAATAATGTGGGGATAGTCCGTAAAATCCTAGAGGTTTTTAGCATAATATAATCATACCTGTGTTACAGTATGCGTGTTCTGACCTTTCATAGTGATTACTGTGATTACTTTCATAGTGATGCTGTGATTACTGGTCAGAAAAAAAATTTAATCTCTGGCCCCATACATGGACCTGTTAACCCACAGATTCATAAAAATTAGAAAAATGAATCTGAATACAACTCTATACAGAATGTATCTGTAAATTTGTAATCAGTCAACCAGACGTGGATTTGAGGATTATGATGGCTCCATACGCATGTCTCCTATTAATCAGAAAATTACACTGAGGCAATTTTCAACAGCTAAGGGAAAAAACAGATATATGTTTGTGTGTGGGAGCATGTGGGTTATCAGGTTCATGCATGGGGCCACAGAAATCTACTCCTGAATCCCCAGCACAAATGCACTGAAGTCCCTCTGCTGATCAAAATCTCAAACATCAGAGGAAACGAGTTCAATGCAAGCATGTGACTTCATAATAGAACAATGTAGTTTCTCGTCCCTCTATACTGGGTCCGGCTCAAAACATATAATGAGAGCAACCCAAAACCTTCTTAAGCCAAAGAAATGGAATGGCACTGTAACTGAGTATGCTTTTCACATATTGAAGGAAGACCCAAAAATGAGCAGCAACTGAATCAGAATCAGAATACTTTATTGATCCCAGAGAAAATTGTGTAAAAAAAATAAAAACAATTCATAAATAAATAATGCGGCATTTAGTTGCTGTACTGCGGTCCCAACTCTCCATGAAAGTAAAAGTTCTGCAGCAATTAAAAAAAGTTAAAAAAAACCTCTCTCAACCCACATATTGAGAGGCAGCTACTTATAAACAATCAAAAAAATAAGTATGAGGGGAAAAAAGTTAAAGTAAGTAAGAAAAAAAAAGTTAAAAGTACGGGAAGAGTGCACGCTGGTTAACACATGCGTACTGAAGGTAGTTACCCTAAAGGCCTGGGAAAGCATCTCAGCATTTGCTGATGGCCATGGGTTCCAGTCTCCAGGCGGTCACTGACTGCTAAGGATTTGCATCAAAATCTAAAAAATTATGCCCATAATTAATAATTAGGTTCTGTGGTCCGTTTACTTTTGAGCCTCTGAAAATAGATGGACTATGTGTACATTCATCGTTCATTGATTCGATATCTAAGTTGCTTAATCCTAATTAGGGTCGCAGGGAGGCTGGCGCCCATCTCGGCCAACTCTGGGCTAGGGCGGGGTACACCTTGAACAGCTCGCCAGGACATCGCAGGGCCAACACTCACACAACCATTCACACTCACACTCGCATCTAGGGGTGATTTGGAACAGCCTCATGTGCATGTTTTTGGACTGTGAGAGGAAAAACCAGAGTACCCAGAGGAAACCCACACAAGCGCGGGGAGAACATGCAAACTCCGCCACTGCGTCAAGTGCCGCCCTACTACGTGTAAAAATTAAGATAATTCTTATAAAATTAATGCAAAATTACTGCTGAAAGTCTGAACTTCATTCCCATCTGGAGCGCTTCATTTCAGATCTACTGTCAGGGTGTACAGAGGCAAACATTTGTAAAAACCGTGACTGTGTCCAAATTCTTACGGACCTAACTGCATGTTTGTTGCATTTCCGTTGTGGGAAATTGTGTGATGTTTACTGTTTCCAGCTTTGCTTCTGAAAAGAGAAAATCACATTCCTAAAAACGAATGTAAGACAAAAAGACTTTGGCAGCTGAGGCAAGTGTTTGAAGCCAGCGAACCCCGAGGGGGGAAAAGAAACTCTTTTGTTCTGTAATGGGGTGCATGTTTATTTTGATGTGTCTTCCTTGCAGAAATCTCTCTGCTTTAATAGCAGTATGCTGATGAGCAAACAACAGCATGCCTGAAGCAGAGAGCAAGGCCATGCACCATGGGATGTCTTTTTCATCTGTGGTTGCAAAGAATGTCTCCTCATTATTGTGTCGCGTAGGTCATACTGGAAATAACTGCATAAAAACGATGATTAGCTCAATGACAAGCCACAACAGTGCAACACAGAATTTATCCAACAGTGTTAATGTTCAAAAGAGTGTTAAAATGTGTTGCTGAAGGTGGAGGGTGTTTGATTATTATATAACATTCAATGGAAAAGCTAGAGCTTATATTCAGAGTATGGGGGGTGGGGGGTGGGGGAATTGGGAACTTGGGGCATGTCCAATAACTCTTTAAAAAATGAGCTGGTTTGAGAATTATCATTAAGGAACCAAGTAATAACTACTGTGTATTTTTTGCTAACTTGCTGAATGGAAAGATGTTTTTCCCTTGACATTAGCACCCTATCCCAACCTCGAAATAAAACCAGACATGCCTTCCTTCCATTGCCCACTTCCACTTTGGAAGATCTGAGCTAAGTAAATTATTATTATTTTCTAATCGTCTTCTGATTTCCATGACATAAAATTTCCCAGGTGGACGTGCCATGGGAAATGAACCGGTGTTCTGAGTCAGGATTGGACCCAGTCATGCCTAACAGTGCCTGTTCCTCTGTGCTCCTCCATCATGCCTTTATATTGACCCCACAGGGGGCAGCAGTGAGCAGAAAGCACACCGGGCAGACATCTCATCAACATTCAGACAGCACACCCCATAAATAAGCAGTCTGGCAACTGGGGACTCTCTGGCCATGGCCTGAGGAGGGACAGGGAGATGAGTATACGGTGTCTGAAATATTCATTCACTCTTTCATTTACAGTGAGACAAGAAGAGGAAGAAATAATTGGAACCATTTTGCTGTGCCTTTCCACCTTCATTTACTTTTGAATGAAAAGAGAAATCAATTTAATTAACGGGCGGCATGGTGGTGAAGTGGTTAGCATGTCCGCCTCACAGCAAGAGGGTCCTGGGTTCAATTTCCCGGACTCGGGTGTTTCTGTGTGGTTTGCATGCTATCCTGGTGCTTGTGTGGGTTCCCTCTGGGTACTCCGGTTTCCTCCCACAGTCCAAAGACACGATATGCTAACTGTCTGTTCCAAATTGCCTCTAGGTGTGAGAGTGAGTGTGAATGGTTGTGTATGTGTTGCCCTGTGATGGTCTGGCGCGTTGTTCAGGGTGTACCCCACCTTTGCCCAGATTCGGCTGAGATAGGCACCAGTCTCCCTGCGACCGTAGTAGGATTAAGCTTCGCCACATAACTTTAATCAATACTTTTTTATCCCAAACTTATGCGTGGCTCAGTTTCTGTAATAAGCATAGAGATAATTTCTTTACGAAATCATGTTTATATTTTAAAACTGAAGCTGAGGCTTCCGAAGTAAGAGTAAGCCGAAATAAATCGTTTTCTTAGTTCCAGTCACATTTCATCTTTTCACTTCCACCTGTACACTCAGAGGTACGAGAAGAACCTTTGTTCCTTTAATTCTCCAAGTATTGGTTACTAATATTAACTGAGGTTTCTCTAAAATGAAAAGATGACCTGGATCAGTGGACAGTGCGATTAGCATGACAGACGGCGTGCTATCCGCCCCTCGCCCCGTTGTTTGTTTTTGTTTTTCTTATCCGATGAAACGAGCTGTTTAGCGTTCCATTATTGCTTATGTTTTTATTCATAAGTCTAATTACAAATTCAGCAAAGACTCATTTATAGATAATGAATCAGGGAGGCGCTGCTGCTTACTGAACATTTCCTTTCCTGCTAGAGTCAACAGGTGCATTATACACTTCGGGATTGTAGTCAAGATGATTCACATGCTTTTCTTATCTTCCTGATCCCTTATATTTCAGTTATTACCTCCCTCCCTCCTTTCTCCCTTCCTCCTCCTGTTTTCTCCACACCACCCACCCTTAAACACACACACACACACACACACACACACACACAAAATTACTCTGTCATCCACACTCCTTTGCCCTAGCCATAAGAAACCCTAGACGTGATTAAGAGCCTAATGGAGTGCATGTTTTAAAGAACACAGCGTTATCAGTCAGTCCTGCAAGCACATCATTCAAACACAGCTGCTTCCGTGTATAGTGTACTGCGCATACAGTGTGTGTGTGTGTGTGTGTGTGTGTGTGTGTGTGTGTGTGTGTGTGTTATCTTTCCATAACTCTGCCTGTTGATTAATCCACCTCTATTCACCATTACACTCACCTTCTCCTCCTCCATTTATGCCTGTTCTTTATTTCATGCGTGTCACGTCCGTCTCCCTCCCTGAACATTTTCCATGGCACTTTGCTTTCTGCTTGATCTCATTATCCCACCAGTGCGTAACCATTGATCTGCTGACTGTGCTGGCTACACAAAGGTCAGACAGTGGATGAAGGCTGTGACAGGTGGAGCTTCTTCTGACAGGCTGTACTGATTGACTTATCGTGTGTGTGTGTGTGTGTGCGTGTGTGTGTGTGTGTGTGTGTGTGTGTGTGTGTGTGTGTGTGTGTGTTTAAATGGTCTAGGAACAGCTTCCATATCCAGACTCCTATCCTTTGGGCAACAATTACAAGAATGAAAAACGGCCAACTGGACGGAGATCAAAATGAAACAGCAGTCGCTTCCAAAAAAGCTTTTCTATCTCTTGATTTCAGCCATCATGACATTTGTAATGGGGTCTGGATATTGTGCAAATCACTGTGAAATTAACCTTCTGCTCAAAATATGAGCTCTTTGCCTTTTTTAATTTATTTGAAGGCAATATTCTTTGGAAGAACTTTTAGAGAAATGTGTAGCACTTTCATTAAAAATGCTCTACATTGCAGCATTATAAGCCCTTAATACCAGCTACAAATATACGTAAACATCATAAAAACCTTTTCTAACAGGCAGCCAATGTCATACAGCTTTTTAATTTTCATTCATTCATTCATTTTCTAAGATGCTTTATCCTAATTAGGGTCGCAAGGAGGCTGGCACCCATCTCAGCCAACTCTGGGTGAGGGCGGGGTACACCCTGAACAATTTGCCAGGCCATCGCAGGGCCAACACACATACAACCATCCACACTCACTCTCACACCTAGCGGCGATTTCGAACAGCCAATTAACCAACTGTGCATGTTTTTGGACTGTAGGAGGAAACCGGAGTACCTGGAGAAAACCCACGCAAGCACAGGGAGAACATGCAAACTCCACACGGAAACGCCCAAGCCTGGGAATCGAACCCAGGATCTTCTTGCTGTGAGGCGGACGTGCTAACCACTTTGCCACCGTGTCTCCCGCTTTTGAATTTTAATATTTTAATTTGTAGTTTTTATTTATTTATTTTTCTTTTTTTTTATGTCAAGTTGACTTTTCATCCAAGTCGAATAACACAGAGTTTGGTTAAGGTTCAGTGATGACTCTTTGGGGGCTGGTTGATGTTTGAAAGCTTTGCAGCACAGTGTGCTTCTGGCATGTCAGCATTACATAACCGTGACACTGATATTACATGATAGGATATATAAGAGGTAGGACATATATAAAGGTCGTAGAGTATATTGTTTATATGGGGATGGCACAGTGGTGCACTGGTTAGTAAATCTGGGTTCCAACCTGGTTGCCAACTGGGCCTGTGTGGACTTTGCATGCACTCCCCAGGGGGTTTCCTCCCATAGTCCAAAAATATGCACAACTAGCTAGTTGAAATTGTCCGTAGGTGTAAATGTGAGTGTGAATGGTTGTTTGGCACTATCTTAGCCCTGTGATAGATTGGCGACTTGCCCAGTGTGTACCCTGCTTCTCACCTGAAATCAGCAGGGATTGTCTCCACCATACGTGACCCTGACGGATAAGTGGTAAATGAATGTCATGGAAATATTAGGCTTTTAGCGCTTTCTTTAAACTGTTCTTTTTCCAGTATAACATACATCTTTAATAGAAAGAAAAAACTCTCATTTGGTGCACGAGATTTAATTTAATTATGGGGCCTCACAATGGCATAGTGGTTAGCATGTCTGCTTCACAGCAAGAAGGTCCTGAGTTCAAATCCCAGGCTTAAGCATTTTTGTGTAAAGTTGCTTGAGTGGGTTTTCTCCAGGTACTTCCCACAGTTTAAAGACATGCACATTAGGCTAATTTGCTGTTTCAAATTGCCCCTAAGTGTGGATGTGTGTGTGTGTGTGTGTGTGTGTGTGTGTGTGTGTGTGTGTGTGTGTGTGTGTGTGTGTGTGTGTGTGT
>JBCNYH010000023.1:24168839-24194121 GCA_039654325.1 Tandanus tandanus | reverse complement strand
TGTGTGTGTGTGTGTGTGTGTGTGTGTGTGTGTGTGTGTGTGTGTGTGTGTGTGTGTGTGTGTGTGTGTGTTTTCCCTGCGATGGTCTGGCGAGCTGTTCAGAGAGCTTCACCCAGAGTCGGCTGAGATAAGCTCCAGCCTCCCTGCGACCCTAGTAGGATAAAGCGGTTCAGCAAATGAATGAAGGAATGAATGCTTGCAAGAAAGTGTGCATCAGGGACTGGGATTCTGAAGGACAGCAAAAAGGTCATGTGAGTAGGAGGTTTTTCTCTTTTTTAGCAAACCTTTGTGAAGTTTATGGGACAAAGACATCATTCAATCAGCCCCCCATCCCCCACCCTCCATCCCCCACCCCTTTTAGAGTCTAGATACATATTATATCCCTGTATCTTGTGGGCAAACACTAATAGTGCTTCACTGAAAGGTCATTCTATTAAAGCTAATGGAAAGGATGAATTCTTCTGTACATTATTCCGCAGTGGAGATTTTATCACCTGTCATTCTCTCTCAGGCAGCACAAGCACATAATCATACTGCAGTTGAATCAACATGCGAGGAGGGAACACTTGCGAGAAAGCCCTGTAAGTCCCAATTCTCTCTTCCACTCCACACATGGAGGACAGATCCCTCTTCAATACCTCCTCTGATGAACCCACGATACCACCCACCCCCCCGCCCCCCTTTTCTCTACACCATCTCCTACATTCAGGACAGGCATCTTCTTTTGGGACTCACACGTCTTCTAAGCGTCCATACAGGAATAATTGTGCCAGACACGACTGCGGACGTATATGAGAGTCAGTATCATTTGGCGCCCGTTCTGTTCATGTCGCTTGTGAAAGCACTGATGGAACACACTGGAGGAAAGATCTGGAGGAAAGACTGCAGTTAATGGCCAGCAGATTCCTGGGGGAGTTCCCACTTTTGACATTTACAACTATGGATGTTTTATAAGGCATGTCTGAACGTTCACACAGCTGAAAAATCACTAAGTGACTGCAGCATGCAAACACAGCAATGCCACTGGCAGGCTTATTAACATATAAAGGGGTTTGTGTGGGCCATCTAGTCTCCCAGTGGCAGACGCTGAGGAGGTTTGTTTTTGATCAACTTACCACAACAATATGCATCTAATGCTGTATATCATCCTCACTCTTATTTGCCGAACTGCCAAATCCTATTAGGGTCACAGGGAGGCTGGTGTCTATCTCAGCCAACAATGGGCAAAGGCAGGGTACATCCTGAACAGCTCACCAGACCATCACAGGGACAACACACACAACCATTCACACATAGGGGCAATTTGGAACAGCCAACAAGCCTAATGTGCATGTCTTTGGACTGTGGGGGGAAACCAGAGTACCCAGAAGAAACCCACAAGGAGAACATGTAAACTCCACACAGAAACACCCGGGAATCAAACCCAAGACCTTCTTGCTGTGAGGTAGACATGCTGGCCACTACACCACCGTGCCGCTATAATGCTCTATATCAAGAAAAAATATTTTAAATGCTAAGAAACTTATCCTTATAAACCTGCTGAATAGGGTGTGTGTATATGTGTGTGTGTGTGTGTGTGTGTGTGTGTGTGTGTGTGTGTGTGTGTGCCTGTGCACCTACATATTTCAATATTCATATAAATTCATGACCTTCACAAGAACAATAAGACAGATTTTAAGATAGTATGTTGATGTCTGTGCATGCGTATGTTGGTACGTACTGAGTTCGGCTTGCCCTCTTCAGCCGCAGTATCTTAGGCTTTGTTAGTGGCAGCTGTCTGAAGAGCTGGAGCTCTACTAGTGTTTAACATGTGCACCCAGGAACAGGAGTGTGTGTGTGCGCCCGCGTGTGTGTAGCCTGCATATTAATGATGAGGCAGCAGTGCTGAGCGTGGGAGAGAGGGGGAAAGGTCTAACACAGCCTACGTTCGTGATGTTACTCAAGAGACGCTCCGCAGCAACAGCAACACAATTTCACACTTTACTTGTTGAGGCGGAGGGACAGAGGTTTAAACATATCCCAAGTCCAGCCAAATGTTAATTCATACTCTGGGTACGCTGGTGTTTGCTTTAGGTTCTAGGCTGCTTATGTGGGAAGCAGGGCATTTGAGATCTAGAGATTAAACGTCTGAGTTTTAGTGTTGAGGTTACCATAATCCAGTGGACATTTACAGAGGTATCTTATATTTCATAGAATTTTACAACATGGAAAGGAATGCAATAAACAATAAACAGATAATATTTTGGACTTATCTGTAACAGAGGGCGGCATGATGGCATAGTAGTTAGCACGTCCGCCTGGCAACAAGAAGGTCCTGGGTTCAAGTCCTGGGCTCGGCGAGGGTGTTTCAGTGTGGAGTTTGCATGTTCTCACAGGTGTTTGTGTGAGTTTTCCCTGGGTACTCTGGTTTCCTCCCATTGCCCAAAGACATGCGAATTAGGCTAATTGGCTATTCCAAATTGCCCCTAGGTGTGAGTGGTTGTATGGGTGTTGGCCCTGTGATTGACTGGCAAATAGTTCAGGGCGTACCTCAATTCGCCCAGAGTTGGCTGAGAAAGGCTCCGCCCTCCCCGTTATTCTAGAAGGATTAATTGGTTCAGCAAACAAATGAATGAATTACTATAACAGTATTTTAAAAACTCCACATTCTGAAAGAAGATAAATATATCCACCCAGAATTATGCAGAAATATTTAAATTACTTGCTTACACTTTTCTCAGATATCGTGCTAGGTGGAGAGGAAGTCATTTTAACAAACACAGGTGAAAACAAAACATTTAGTCTGTCAAAAAAAAAAAATGCTAGTGTGACAAAATGGCGATGACAGATGTAAATACAGGCTTCTAATGAAACAAAATACAACCAAAACAAACAAAACAAAACATGAATCATATACGCAACAAAAATATAAACGCAACATGAGCTGAACCCAAAGTTCTATAACGTTTTTCTATCTACACAAAAGGCCTATTTCTCTCAAATATTGTTCCCAAATCTGTCTAAATCTGTGTTAGTGAGCACTTCTCCTTTGCTGAGATAATTCATCCACCTCACAGGTGTGGCATATCAAGATGCTGATTAAACAGCATGAATATTGCACAGGTGTGTGGTGAATATTGCCAAACTGTTTTATCCTATTAAGGTCACGGAGAGCCTGCAGTCTATCTCAGCCAACTCTGGGCGAAGGCGGGGTACACCCTGAACAGCTCACCAGACCATTGCAAGGCCAAATCACACACAACCGTTCACACTCACACTTACCTAGGGGCAATTTAGGACAGCCAATTAGCCTCATGTGCATGTGGGAGGAAACCAGAGTACCCAGAGGAAACCCATGCAAGCACAGTGAGAACATGCAAACTCCACACAGAAATGCCTGAGCCTGGGACTTGAACCCAGGACCCTCTTGCTGTGAGGCGGACGTGCTAACATGAGTAAATTGGAACAATAAAATGAACAACAACAACAAAAACAGTTAACCAAGAGAAACACACTGTAAACATTATTTATGGAGAATTGCCTCTATAAAGTGCTCACTGGGACTGACATCTGCTTCCCTCGAAGATGTAACCTTGAGTAGCTGCATCTCCACCACTCTCAGCGTCCTCTCCGATTGGGGTTGGGGACTGAGAAGGAGTGGGCTATGGGTAACTGAAATACTGCTAGCTGACAGCACTGGTGCAGCATCACAAGGTTGTTTGTTCTGGAAGCAAATTTTTGTTTTCTTAATCTTCTCTGATAATTTCACAATTTTGCCGGAGGCCATATTTTGGTGTGTCTCTATCTCACAATAGACTGACAGGCAGGCAATAATTTTAAATGATAATTTTTTCCCAGATTGGCAAAGCAAAGGTATGTCCCTCCCTACTCTGCTTCTGATTGGCTTATTGTTCTTGGCCTAACCAATCATCCCCCCACTATAAACGTAACCAAACTAACCAACAGTCACAATATTGGTGGGCATGGAGCATGAGTGCTTAGTATCATGGTGGATGTAGAAGTGGGTATATGCAATATACTGTACCCGCGTAAACCCTCCACTACACCACTGCTTATGTGCCTTTGTGAAATAGGTAGAAGCCTAATACGTACGTGTAAGTTGCAATCAGTTCAGCTCTCACGGATCTGCAGTGCACATTTGTCATCGCTGACTCTGAGACAGCAGGTTTTATTATCTGAATGCTAATAGAAATTGGGGATTTAAACAACAGAACAACACTGATTTAATCATGAATTATTTCAGCACCAGTGTAAGTGTGAACAGTGAGCCGATGAGTCAACAGCGATGATCAGGCCCCTATTCGCCAAATGCTATGACTGACATTTACTTCAGGAAATGAGATGAGATAGACTGATGTGTGAGCAAAGTCACTCAGTCATTTTCCAAACCACTTAATCCTACTAGGGTCACAGGGAGGCTGCAGTCTATCTCAGCCAACATGGGGTGAAGGTGGGGTACACCCTGAACAACTCACCAGACCATCGCAGGGCCAACACACACACACACAACCACTCACATTCATACCCAGGGGCAATTTGGAATGTCTAATGTGCATGTCTTTGGATTGTGGAAGGAAACTGTAGTACCCTGAGGAAACCCACGCAAGCATGGGGAGAACATGCAAACTGTGGTCACAGTGATTACTCATTTTCCATTCATGAAAAACGTGGAAACAGCTAATGTTAGTTTCCACAAATAAATGATGTTACAGATGAAGTAGGCAGTGCGTTTACAGAATGTTTTCTTAAATTTAAATTAGCTCAAGCTTCTATTAATCAGAGAGGGGCAGTGGTGGCCCGGTGGTAGGGTGTTGGCTTAGTGATCCAAAGGTTGGGGGTTCAAGCCCCACTATCACCAAGTATTCACTACTGTCCCCCAGTGCAGCTAACTGGGTTATCAAAGGCCAGCCATGTCTCTCACTGTCTGTGGTGAGAGCCATGTAAAAGATCCATTGCTATCGTTCGTAAAGAGTAGGCCATTGAGTTCCCGTCAGCGTGTTTCTGTCCTGTGATGGCCTGGCGAGCTGTCCAGGGTGTACTCTGTCCTCGCCCAGAGTCCGCTGAGACGGGCGCCAGCCTCCCCGCTCCTAGGCGGTTCAGAAAATGAATGAATAATCTATAGGTCATATATATATATATATATATATAAGTTTGATTAAAAATAAAGTGAATATTAAAAAGGTCTAAAGACAAAGCTAATTTTTGTGATTGTACTGCAGTATATAATGTGCATATTCGTCCATCTATACAATGCACGCACACACACACACACACACACACACACACACAGACACAAATTCAATTTGAATGACTGGTGTTGTACGTACAGTATATACAGTACAAGGTGGGCCATAAGCGAGAGAGATGATAAATTAACACTTCTGTGGAAAGCTGATTTTATTCATCAAGTACGTTCCACATGGCTGCCTGCAGATTACAACATGAACATGCATCAACACATCCGGTGTTCTGCTTGTAAAGGAATTTGGAATACGTGTCTATAGATGATTTATGTCCCATATTTTAAAAAAATTTGTTCTCTTGACAAATACATCCTTTGAGGTCATTTAAAAAAAATTTAAATAAGCTTTCATTCATAATGTTTAGTTCCCTGAAATGTGTGTGTATATGTATGTATGTATGTATGTATGTATGTATGTACAATGCCCTGCCAAAAAAAGTCACCACCAGATTTAAATGAACCAATAGGCAGGAACCTTTAAGTCAACAATGACTATAGTGATTATTATGCTTTAATTGGCAACACAGTATTTAAGCTTAACTGATGCAGTGAGTACCTTCTCATTTCAATCCCGTGGTCATGGAAACGATGTCACCGCAGCTCATGAGTCAAATTATTGGCCTGCATCAAGCGAATAAAACAACTAACGAGAACCCTAAAATTACTAAAATTGTTTTAAGAACTAAACCTTCAACTTCACACAAGAAATGTGGTCAGAAAAAGTCTTACCTGACTGGATCCTGTAAATGCTTAGCAAAGTTCACTGACTGATTTGCCAAACCGCTGAATCCTATTAGTGTTGCGGGGAGGCTGGAGCTGACACTGGGCAAAGGCGGGGTACACCCTGAACAGATTTCCAGACCATCGCGGGGCAACACACACGCAAACATTCATACTCACACCCAATTAGCTTAATGTGCACGTCTCTGGACTGTGGGAGGAAACCAGAGTACCCGGAGGAAACCCACGCAAGTCCAAATCGGGAAATCAACCTTGCCAGAACCAATCTGAACCTTCTTGCTTGGAGGTGGACATGCTAACCACTACACCACTGTGTCTTTCCTTGGTAAAGTTGAATCGTAAAAAAAAAAAAAAAAAAAAAAAAGGTCAGTAGAACCCACAGCTATGTTTACAGTGAGAGTAAAATCATTTCCAAACACAGTGTGATGAGAATTACACGATTGGGACTAAATAGCTGTGTGTTCATAAGAAAATGAGAACGAGAATAAGAAGGTTATCACATTATTGGACCTTTTCTTCCCTGATGGCACGGATATAAAATTATTTTTAATTTTTATTTATTTTTTTTGCTATACTGTATTAAATCCGCAAGGGAAATTATTGCCTCTGCATGTAACCCATCCAAAGTGAGCTCACACACACACACACGTAAACAGTGAGCACACACTTGGAGCAGTGGGCTGCCACACACATTGGGGCGCCCGGAGTGCAGCCATGAATGTGGAGGAAGGGAAGGAGCAGCTCACTCCCCCCATCGCCGCCACACACTTTTCCACACCTTTCGGTCCCAAAGCCGCTTCTCTAACCATTAGGCTACGGCTGCCCCTATAATGAAAGAGTGGTTCAGGGAGCATGAGGAATCATTTTCACACATGTATTGGCACGACAGACTTCTTTTTTGGCAGAGCAGTGTGTATAATATATAAGAATATTCATAAAATATCATCAGAAACATGATAGTTGTTATCAGAGAATAACAAACTGCACCAGTCTGTGTTTTTGTGAGTGCGCCAAGCTTGTGCCTATCAAATAATATTTGCTGCCAAAATATGTGTACATTTGACTAACAGTGACGAATAATCAGTGTTCAGAGCAGCGCGGGCTGCATTCCACTGTAGCTATAGTAACACTGCTTTCCAAAGCCTTTCATTTCTTATTGTGTTGCTAAATTATTTGATTACAGATCATGGAAACATTTATTTGTTGAGTGAAGACGGGGTACACCATAAACAGCTTACCAGACCATCACAGGGCAACACACAACCATTTACACCCACACCGAGGGGCAATTTGGAACAGCCAATTAGCCTACTGTGCATTTCTTTAGACTGTGGGAGGAAACTTGGGAAACCCATCCCTCAACATCTTAATCCCAATATTCTTCATTATCATGTACACTATACAGTCAAAAGTATGTGGACACCTAATCGTACCACCCATACCAAAGGGAATTTCCCGTTGCTGGCATAAAATTGGAAACACAACATTGTATATTAATATTTAAACCTCGAGTGGTCTGCACTGAGCCCAGACCTCAATCCCACTGAACACTTTTGGGTTGAATTGGGATTCCGACTCCATGTCAGGCCTTCATGCCAGACCACAATACCCAACCTTTTGTACTCTTGTGGTTAGCTGAGCACGAATCCCCACAGCTATGCTCCAAAATCTAGTGTGAAACAGGGAGACTGGTAGAACAGCAAAGAGGGAGCATTGATACAAACATTACTGTTTTGAAAAGGGACATTACTTTCAACCATAAAGTAAATTTACCCCTTTCTTCCATAGTATCCAACTATCGATAGTTACGTTCAGACTGTTTTAGGAAAATGTAAAAAAAAATTTGATTATGCCATTATATCATTAATCATAATTCTGTTGGGGCGGCACATGGGCATCGTGGTAAGCACCTTCGCCTCACAGCAAGAAGGTCCTGGGTTCGAGTCCCGGTCTTGGCGAGGGCGTTCCTGTGTGGAGTTTGTACGTTCTTCCTGTGCTTACATCGGTTTCCTCTGGGTACTCCAGTTTCTTCCCACAATCCAAAGACATGCACGTTAGGATGATTGGCTGCTCCAAACTGCCCCTAGGTGTGAGTGTGTATGTCAGTGGTTGTGTGTGTTGCCCTGCGATGGTCTGTTGAGCTGTTCAGGGTGTACCCTGCTTTCGCCAAGAGTCGGCTGAGATAGGATTCAGCCTCCCCGCGACCCTGTATAGGGTAAAGTGGTTCAGCAAATGAATGAATGAACAGCATAACTCTGGTGCTCTGTAGACGATGTGCCTTTCTCAAAAGCATGACTGTGACATATCTTTACAAATGAAACGAAATTATGAATGAACAATTATAAAAAGGTCTTTAATGAACGTCTTAGCTTTATTAACATCCAGCAGCATCAGGTTTTTTGACATGTCAGCAGTCTCACCGTATTTTGACTTCCCCGACGTGGTTGAGCTGAACACAGCGTCACACTCTGACTCCCATCAGCCACTGTACCACACCTGATCATGACACTCGTGTTACATGACTGGTTGCACTGGGTCCTGATTATGGTTTTGTTTCATGAACACTAATATTTAAGTCAGGTCTTGTACGGCACTCTGTGTTTAGCTTTTATCTCCTGTCGTCAGTGCCACTGTACATTGTACTGTGACTCATGTCATGCTCGCGTTATTGCCTTGCCTTGCTAATCCTCTTTTTGTTCCTCAGTCTTTGTGTCTTTGTCAGTGTCTGTAAACTAATCTGTACTTACATTCGCCTCCGCTACAATACCAATGCATTTCTATATTTTTGGTTACCAGTATATCATATTTTAAAACTGAATGTTAAGTGTTCGTTTATAAATACATTGGATTTTGTTTTGTTTTTTAACTCATCCTGTTTTACACTCGATATTCCTACCTATGTTCAATCAAGGTCATTTTTACAATGTGATAATTAGAAAGTTTATAAACCTTTTACTTTTAAATAATTTTTGGAATCTCGATGTTTTCAGGGGCGCCATGGTGGCGTAGTGGTTAGCACGTCCACCTCCAAGCACAAAGGTCCTGGGTTTGAGTCCTGGGCTCGGCGAGGGCATTTCTGTGTGGAGTTCGCATGTTCTCCTCGAGCTGGCGTGGTTTTCCTTCCTCTCCACTTTTGTCCAACGACATGCATGTTAGGCTAATTGGCTGTTCCAAATTGCCCCAAAGTGTGGAAGTAAGTGTGAAAGGTTGTGAGTGTTGGCACTACGATGGTTTGGCGAGCAGTTCAGGGTGTACCCGGCCTTCGCCCGGTGTCGGCTGAGATAGGTGTGGCCCCCCTGTGCCCCTACAGTAGTGGGATCAAGCGGTTCAGCCAGTGAGTGAGAGAGATAAGTGGATGTTTTTTAATACTTTATGCATGAAAGGGGTAAAAACAAAAAAAAGAGAGAGAGCATTAACACTATCCTGAATGCATATGTTTATCTATTGTACTGTAGCTCAATTCACCTTTTTGTCTTTTTTGACTTTAAAAACTGTTGTCTTATCACACCACCAAGATATCTCATTTATTCACATCATTCGGTTTACATCACACACAGAATGAACCTTCATTTTCAAGTTATTTCGTTGCCCTTGGCATACCGTCAAGAATATATTTTGCAGCCTGCAGTTGAATTTATGGTTATGTGTGCTGTAAAGCCAAGCACCTCATTCTCAGTCTCATATACAGTGTTTGCTGATAGACCTGTCTGGAGGAATCTGTCAGAGCTGTACTGCAAGCCCTGTGGCTGATAAAGCTGGAGAACTCAGGCAAAAAAATATACAGTAATTCTATCTGCTGTGAACCAGACAGACAAGTCTGGACGACCTGCTAAATGACATTTTGCTACTCCGCAAGATCGATTCTCTTCCGTTTACATCAAGAGACGAGTGCAGATAAATTTCCACTAGAAAATAATCTTTTACTGAACAAATTACAGCATGGAAACAATTGACAGTTAATAAATAATTTCTATGTTTTACAAATTATTCAAACCAGAATAAAATCCAAAATAAAATAATACAAACATGGCTTTTAAACTGACCACATTTTTATGCCTTCATACAAAATGAAATGTACATACACTCACTCACTCACTCACTCACTCCCTGAGCTGCTTAATCATACTACTTGGACTGTGGGGAGGCGGCGCCTAACTCAGCCGACTCTGGGCAAAGGTGTTGTACACCCCGGACAACTATTCGAACTTAGATCCACACCTAGGAGCAATTTGGACCAGCCAAGTAGCCTGATGTGTATGTCTTTGTACTATTAGAGGAAACCGGAGTACCCGGAGGAAATCCGCACAAGCACGGACAGGACATGCAAACTTCACACTGAAGTGTCCAAACCTGAGACTCGAACCCAGGACCTTCTTGTTGTGAGGCGGATGTGCTAACCACTACACGTGCTAACCAATACCTTTCATTTATTCATACACCTTTGCTTTACCCCGATCAGGGTCATGCTGTATCACCCTATAGATGTGACACAGGTTCACCAAACACGCTTATTCAGACACCCATTCACATCTAGAGCCGATTTAGAGTTGCCAATCCACCTACCAGCATGTTTTGGGATGTAGGAGGAAACCTGAGAACACTGGGGAAACCCATGTGAAGATGTGAAATAACCCGAGATGGAACTGATGGCCTTTTAGCGGCTGGGCAGGACTGTTACTTACTTCATCGCTGTGCCACACATAACAGAATATTAAGTTTAAGATCTGCATCTGCTTACTGAAACCTTACTGAATTAAATGTTGGCTCAGTGTCATAAGACCACAAAGGTCAATGGGAACTGTATAATCTTAAGTACTTAGCACTGCATACCAGGAACACCCCACAGGACATGCCATTCTGGAGAAGAAATAGATCCAGTCCCTCGCTATCACAACGCTGCCCATGTTAAGATTACTCAGACTCTTACGCATGCTCGTTTTTCCTACTTCTAACATAACAACTTTAAGAACTGGCTGTTCCCTTTCTCCCTAATACATCCCACTCCTTGACAGGTACCACTGTAACAAGATCATCAACAAGGTCACAAATAATGATTTTTACTTGAAATAATAATTTCGTCTTTCAAACCAAAAAATATTGTAGCTATTACAGCCTTGCAAACATGTGTCATGTGGCATGTGTTGCTGCCAGTTTGTGGAGGTAAGATAAAGAAATTTCACTCTACAATTTCACTGAAGCACCTCCCACAAGTAGGACTGCACTGGCTTGATGGGCACTTCTTATTTACATACCATAGAGTCAAGCTACTCCCACAACAGCTCAGTTGGGTTGAGATACTGTGACTGTGTTGGCCACTCTATTACTGACAGAATACCAGCCGACTCCTTCTCTAAATTGTTAATAGTTTGGAGCTTTGTCCTGTTGTAGGAGAAAAGTGGCTCCAATCAAACACCGTCCACGAGGTATAGCATGGTGTTACAAAATGAAGCGATAGCCTTTCTTGTCCTGTGCAAATCTCCCAGGTTTCAACCACCAAAGCACCCACAGACCATCACATTCCCCCCACCATGTTTGACAAATAGCATCAAGCACTCCTTCAGCACCTTTTCTTTTATTCTTCACCTCATAAATGTTCTTCTTTTTGACCGAAACACTTCAAACTTAGATTCTAAGTTTGAAGTGTTTTGGTCAAGATGTCTATCTATAGCACTTTTTTTCCAAGTTTTCTCTGTCTAATGTCTATGTTCTGTTGCCCATTTTGATCTTTTCCTTTAATTGAACAGTCTCAGATATTCAGGGTTTTTTTTCTTTGTAGCGCCAAAACATTCCTCTTCATGTTTTGTGAGTACTATTTAATGAAGCTGCCAGTTGAGTTCCTGTCAAGTGTCTGTTTCTCACACTTCAGACTCTGATGTACCTCAGGCTTCTCTTTCTATCCTGGTTAGAGCCCATTTGTACTGTTCTGCAAAGAGAGTAGTACACACCATTGTATGAGATCTTCAGTTTCTTGGCAGTTTCTCGTATGGAATATCCTTCAACTCTCAGAACAACTGATGAACTCATGAATTTCAGATGGAAGTTCTTTTTTCTGGCCATTTTGAGTCTATAATCAAACCCACAAATGCTGATTCTCCTTTTTCCAAAGACCATTCTTTTGCTTCTCTTTTTATCAGCAAAATATTTTTCATCAATGGTGTCATAACTGCAAATTTATTCATATTAATTCTTTTTTATATAATTAATATGACAAACTAGGACTAGCGAACACAATGTGCCATTGGAACACAAGCATATAACTGCTGAAAATGGGCATCTGTACACCTATGTAGATATTCCATAAAAAGTCTCTCCGTTTCCATGATAGACATGTGCAACATTATCAGTGTCTAGACTGTGACTGACTGTGGATCAATTAGACCTTTTTTATTTAAAAAAAAATAAATAAATAAAAATAACTTTTAGTATTCCATGGGAACGTAAAAAAAAAGCAAACTGTAATGAGATATTATGGTTTAGTTTTATAGTTTAAATTGATTTGAGCATTATCCTGAGTTTCATAACACCTGGGAGGTGGATAATATGTAGATGGGCAGCAAAATCACAAAAAACAGGTTTCATATAAGGGTACAAATAAAGACAGATATCCTAAAAAAAAAAAATTAAAACATACAGATGAAAGTAAAAAAACATATTTACCCAACTGTGTAGAGTAAACCATAACTAACCAGTGTATGAACACATTAACCACTGGAGTTTCAGAAGGTTTTGTTTTTATGCTATCACATGTCTCCACCTGTTAAGTTCAATATGGAAACAGCTATGTCAGACAACCTACTGCCAAAATGTAGCCACTATGTGGAAAAACCTGCTTTCCATGATTACCCAATTAGCAATGATGACTCTTTCTCAGATGGCACTCCCCAGCACTAAGTATTTACACAGATTCACGATACGTTCAGACCTATCACCCAGGAAAACACACCAGGAATCGATTCAATACAACCAAATTCTGCACGTCTGAAAGCAAATCTTATTCGCCTGTTATGTTTAGCTCACTAAAGATGCTGGTATATGAGAGAAAACATAAATGTAAGTGTTTATGTGAGCTAGTCGCATCTTCAGATAGCACGATGTTTGCCAATTTTTAGAAAAGGACCTCTTAGCACATTGTGAGACTGAAACAAGAAGTGATTCAATCACAACAATACACAAAGCAAAGCATTTAGCTGCACTGGTAGATGAAACTGGGGATATCAGTGCCATAGAAGAAATGTCTGTGTTATTTAAAAAATGAAGCCACAGAGATATAGATTAGAGATTAAAAAAAATGATCAAGGTGATCAAGAGATGTATGAATAATATTTTGATCCTGGTTATGGTCCTAAAAGAATAATTTATAGGCATTTGTAAATTTATATAAATGTGAACATATACCTATATTGTAGAAAATTAACAATGAAATAAATAGTAAAATGAGCATATTTGTGAATATACTGTACATATTTATACATATTTACCTAAAAGAATAGAGACCCTAACCCTGGGTTTACACTGAGACCATGATGTCTATGATCTTCTCCATGTGAGAGAATCATGATGATGGTGGGGGGTCATGGGATCGAATAGTGATGATCTTGAGGGAACTTGGTGGAATCATAAGGTTCGTGATGATCATGGCAAAATGATCATTGATGATCATTTTTTACAGTCAGATTATTACGATTTGACGCCAATCGTGATAGGATCATACTAGGGCGCAGTAGAGCTTAGCGGACCTTAACAGAGCGTAACAGACCCTGATGCATCAACATTGATGCATTGATTACCTTGGAAACATGATTCTTTTAAGTTTCATGTCTTGGATGCACCCTGCCTCCTTTTTATACCTCAATTATGTTCCAAGCGCTGTCATAAATCATGGAGTGCTGCACTTTTTTGAATCGTGGAGATCGTGGAAATCGTGGCCCAGTGTAAACCCAGGGTAACAGACTAGCTGCAAAAGGTGGCTTTACTAAGTACTGATTTTGGAGGAGTGAATAGTTATTGAAAATGCTCACGTTTTCTGTTTTCTACACTATTTCCTTATTTTCAAAATGTCATCAGATTGATCTTGTGTGCACAAAAAGTGAAAATATACATGAAAACAATTAGAATGGTATATAGTATTGGACGGAGACTTTGAAGAAACGACAGACAGCGCCGAAAGCACGATTATGCTGGAAATCAATATCTCGAGAGTGGTTAAAGCTACACTCTTACAATTGGGCTTAAAAGAACCGGAAACCACATGTTTATATTCGACTTTAAAAGTAACTATATGTCTAATTGTAACCAATTTCAAGTTATTGGCGAAAAACCATTTTTTTCGAAGAATATCTTTAAAATCACAAATAATGAAGTCACGAGGCCACGCAGAAACTATCTATTCTCTATCAAAAGTATGATATTGAAAATAACTTATACATTTAAACAAAAAAACATCGTATTTTACTTACATGCTTCAAAGTTCAAAGCACTTACATTCATTAAAAATTAAAATGTCATCGAAGTTCATAACTCGTTGTGAAATAAATCAAATGACTTTCAGTGCTTCCCTCCTTCGAGATTATTTTGGTTGTAACTATCAAAAGTCAAAACATGTCCTAAAAGTAATGCTATTTGGATTGAAAATTATGATAATTAAATTCTAATACAAACAATTACCCTCATAGAAATGGAAAATGTAAATGTTAATTTGTTCATGTATATCATGAATGACCATCAAATCACTTTCAGAGTTCCAACATGGCCTCTGAGTGAACCGCTACCGCAGCATCAAACTCTGCCCAGGTAACGCAGGCACTGCTCGAGGCCTTATCGAGATACACCCTGAGGTTCTTGACCAGTTTCTGTACTGTTGATATTTCTCTCTACTTTCTACTTCTAATAGTTCTATGCACTGTGCACTATCAGCTACAAGCACCTGGAAATAAGAAATAATGTTAACGTTGAATTTAGGAGTTTTGATGTGAGTCTGTGACATCTAAAGATGTCATACATTTAAGGTAAAAAAAAAACAGAAGTTGGATAGTTTGGAACTTTGGAAGTGAAAGACATTGAACATTAAAAAAATCAGCTCCCAAAAACAAAATCCGAGACACCTTGATGCATTGAGAAATGATAAAAGGTACAGAAATGAGTATAAAATATCATACGGCCATCGAGATACCAGTGTAAAATGACGTTTCTGGTAGAAACTGCATCAAAAACGTGTTGTTGTTTTTTTTTTAAATAGCACGAAAAATATCGCTCCGAGATATACACACATATAATACACATATAAATATGTAGTGGAAAGTGAATATAAATATGTGGTTTGCACACATTGTGAGACCAGTCCCAACTCTATAGGGTGAATAATTTTGAAGATACTGATTTTTTAGGAATTTTCTTTCATCGCGTCATTTTGGGTACCTTCAAATGCCCCGTCCATGTGGGTTTTCACAAAGGTGCACACAAGAGGAATCTGGAATTATCACCCAAGGTCAGGATTAAGCGGTGTGACAAGTGAATGAATGAATGAATGAATGAATGTATTTATTTCTATATTTGTTTGTATTATTAAACTACTGTCTGTTGTGCACAACCTGTGTATAAATCTCCTCAACAGCCAAACCCTGTATTTGTACAAAAACATCCATTGCCAAAATGTCAAATGCCAGTGATTAAGGGACAAAACCTGAATTGTAGTTCTGAGTAAAAAGGCATTGTAGAAATGAGTAGCCATGGATACTGCTGGCCACAAGCGTTCTTGGGTGCGCACACTCACGCCCACACACACCACCTACATGCACAAAGCCATTTATAGGCACCGTTCACAAGGTATGTTCATGAGCTTTACAGCTGAAACGATTCCGAAGTGGTTGCTTGGTTGCAAATGACGTACCTGATCTCATCTCTCATATCTTCGGGAAACAACAGTGAGTGATTCTCAAACTCTAAAACAAGGGAATTTAGAAAGTAGTGAATCCCTCTCATGACTGATCATATTTATCTGTGCCTTTGTGAATGCACGCATGAGATCATCCAGTAAATCCCATTATCATGCAACATCCTGCTTATGATGTACAGTATAGACTAAATGAAGAAGAAATATGTTTGGTGTTTTCTGATTTTTATGGATTTCCTGGCGTAGACTCCACAAGACATCTAAAAGTGTGCTGTGGTATCTGACAACAATACAATAGCATCAGGTCCTTGAACTCGTGTAAGTTGTAAGGAAAGGGCTCCACTGATTGCACTTTTTTTGAACAGGACATCCCATGCTTGATCGGACTGATATCTGGCCAATTTGGAGACCAAGTCAACATCTTGCATATTTTGTAATGTTCCTCAAATCATTCCTGAACAGCTTTTGTCATGTGGCAGGGCACAGTATCCTGTTCCAAGAGACCTTTTGTCAGGAAGGGGAGTGCTTGGTCTGCATCAATGTTTAGTAAATATCAATGTAGCATCAACATAAATGCCATGAAACAAGGTTTCTCTGCAGAACATTGCCAGAGCATCACACACTTGTTTCCTATAGTGCCATTCATATCTTCCCCATGTCAGAGACGCACATGCGCCCGGGCATTCACATGATGTAAAAAGAAACATCATTCTTTAGACCACGCCCCCTTCTTTTTTCTCCATGGTCTAGTTTTGATGCTCACATGCCCACTGGACTGTGTGTTGAGACCTTTCTACCATAGCCAGAATGAACTTTTTCAGTGTTCTATGCTGTACAGAAGTTCTGTGGAATTCCACTCACTCTCCACACTCATCAATGAGCCTTGGGTGCCAAAGACTCTGTCATTGGCTGTCCTTCTCTTGACCTCATTTGGTAGGTAATAACTGCTGTGTACCATGAAAACATCCCACAAGACCTGCAATTTAGGAGATTCTCTGATCCAGCCATCACAATTTGGCCCATGTCAAAGTCAGTCAAATCCATCAAGAACTTCCTTCAAGAACTGCTCTGTTCCCTTGCTGCCCAATATATCCCATACCTTGGCAGGTGTCATTGCAAGGTTGCCATGGTTGATGTGTGTATGGTGGAATTAGATCATCTCCATTACTGTTGTGCCTGAACATCATCTGAGTGCTGGAATCTGACTACAAAATGAATTCATTAGGTTTATGCCCCAGATGGCACAGTGGTTAGCACGTCCACTCGGGGCATTTTTCTGTGGAGTTTGCATGTTCTCCCCTTACTTGCATGGGTTTCCTCCGGGTGCTCTGGTTTCCTCCCATAGTCCAAAAACATGCACAGTAGGCTAATTGGCTGTTCCAAATCACCCCTAGGTGTGAGAGTAAGTGTGAATGGCTGTATGTTTGTTGGACCTGCGATGGCCTGGCGAGCTGTTCAGGGTGTACCCCGCCCTCGCCCAGAGTTGGCTGAGGTGGGCGCCAGCCTCCCTGCAGTACTAATTAGAATTAAGGGGCTTAGAAAATGAATGAATAATGAAGGTTTATGCACATAGCTATCTAAAATTTGATCAGTACTGCACACTGGGTATTGGAGGAAATCAGACTATTTTTAGCCCTGTGTTGGATAAACTAGCTCTTTATACAATGCAAAATTTGCAGGATGGTAAAATAGCTATCCATATTAAATTAAGATCATCATAATAAAATAATTTTAGATTTATGTACTGCCTAACGGTAGAGCCCCTGATAGATCTCTATTAACAGGTGATCTTGCCTGGTGTTAAAAGAGTAGCGCGGCTCCTTTGAGAGCTGAATCAACTCCAGCCCTGGAGGAAATAAATAAACCTGTCACCTGTCTTAGATTAATAATCTGTCAACGAGTGTAATGTTCCGTGCTCCCATTAAAGTTTGGTGTGATTTTGCTTGATGAAAGTTTGTCTGCCTGCCCGTGTCAGATTTTTTATTCTGCACGAGCATCAACTCAGGCATGGACACAGGACAACCATCAAAGTCATGTTCCAAGCCTATGGGGCTCCATTCAGGAGCTCAGCTAAAATAATTTCATTATTTCCGTATCATTTGCCGTTCACTCTCCTTCAGTAACAACTTGATCTCAGATCTGGAGACTCTCCTGGGCACACTTGGCACAGGGCAGGAGAATTCATCCCAGGGATGTCACTTCATTACAGCAAGTGCATTCATACCACACATGCATATTCACACCTGAGGCAATTTAATTTAATTTAATTTAAAATTTAATTTAATTAAAAAATAAAGCCACTCCCCTTCTGGTATACAGTTATACCTTCTGGCAAGCTGTTTGCTGGAATTCAGGCACAACAAAACTGATGGTGTTCGCAGACCACCACACAAAAAGTTAAAACTCTTCATTTTAAGTTGATAGTGTGGCCAGGCTAACATCCCATAGTGTGTGCATACTGAGGTGTTAATGGTGAGACCTTGGAAGTGTGAAGTCAGTATCCGGTCACGGTGGAACCTTGGCATGCTGTTAGTTGAGGTATTAATTTGATCGAGAGCTAAAAATGTGCACACTTAGATCCGCGGAGGGGAAGTACCGAGTATGGATGCGTCTCTCAAAACTGTAAGCTCGTTTACATTCCGAACTACTGGTGCGGCTTCGAAAGCATCCGACATTGAAGCAAAGGGTTGATTCTGAAGAAGCTGGGGTTGTTTTCCTCTTTCAGGAGAAATGCTCCTGATGCATACCACACATTTATATGTGACAACTAAAAAAAAACAAAAAAAAAAAAACATGATAAATGTTCTCTATAAACGTGGGCGCTACATTGTGTGTTTATGTTATGTAAACCCATCATCTGCGTTCTAAGTGCAATTGAATGTGCAAGTACTGGTGTTTATATCAGGACAAGGTGTCAAACGTGTCTCTGTTGTTAACTCTGAGCAGCAGGGAGTGGTGCAGTACTTTTTGAAGTTTTAAAAGTAATTTTTTATTAGTCTGAAAGGTGTTTAAATATAAAGATATTTTTTGCTGCTTAGTGTTCACTTTCCTTTCAAAGTATGATTGAAGACCCAGCCATTACACTTAATATGCACAAAGTTTTGAATTGATGCATTGTGCTTTTCAGGCTCCTCGTGGTTTGCTTGACAGTCACGTCTTTGTTCCTCATGTACCAAATGCTACCTAAAAGATTAAATATCGTTAGCTCTTTTGTCCTTAAATGACACAGTTACCCAAGAGACTTTCTAATTTCTGAAATGGGGTAGGCACAGATGCTCAGTGATCACTTTCTTTGCCTTTTTTTTTTTTTTTTTTTGTCTCGGCGAATTCACCAATATATTAAGACAAATTGGGTCTCAGGGGAAAATTCTGACACTTGACAAGAGTGACCTTTGATAAGGGATGTTATACAATATAACCCAGAGCCTCTGTGGGCTATTAACTTGAAAAGTTTTTTAACCTTTTTGCTTTGTCACACTGGAATTCAAATGGAAAAAAGAAAAAAAAAAGTCTGTAAAACTGAAAGGGCAGAAAGTGTGCTTTAATTGAAGAGTGGACGTGCTGTACTCTTGGATCTCTCTGTACTTTTTAAGACCAAATCAAACTGAGCCTTTCTGTTTCTGATGCTTGCCAGAGGTTGGTGTCTTCTAATAAATCCTCTGAGATCATTCTGTTCCTTAATGTATGACCATTGCTTAATAAATCACTATCCAGAAGTACTCAATCTTATCTGTCAAAGCCTTTCATTCCAGTCATGTACACGGCAGCTACAGCCAACTGAAAACCAAGTACAGCTGATTAAACAGGAGTAATTACTGTAGATATGGAAGGCAGCATGGTGGTGTGGTGGTTAGCACTTCCGTGCGTTCCCTCTGCTTTCCTCCCACAGTCCAGAGACATGCATCACATGCAACATGTATCAGGCTAATTGGTTGTTCCAAATTGCCCCTACAAGTGCATGTGATTGTGAATGGTTGTGTGTTGGCCCTGCAATGGACTGGCAATCTGTTCAGGGTGTACCCCACAATTTGCCCATAGTTGGCTGAGATGGCCTGCCTGCAACCCTAGTAGGATTCAATGGTTCAGTAAATGAGTGAATGAATGGAGTAGATATGGCTCCTATTTGGCTGGAATTAAATCCAGTAGCCACAGCAGTCTAATAGGACTGTGATTAGCTGTTATTCTGATTTTCAAAAAGAGACTTTGAGGTAGGGCTACACGGTGGTGTAATGGTTAGCACATCTGTCTCAGAACAAGAAGGTCCTAGGTTCGATTCCTGGGCTCGGTTGTTTCTGTGTACCGTTTGCACGTTCTCCCTGTGCTTGTTTAGGTTTCCTCCTGGTACTCCGGTTTCCTGAATGTGAATAATTGTGTGTGTTGTCCTGTGATGGTCTGGCGAACTGTTTAGGGTGTTTCCCGCCTTCACCCAGTGTTGGCTGAGATAGGCACCAGCCTCTCCGCGACCCTAGTAGGATTAAGTGGTCTGGCAAATGAGATGAGACTGGGAGTGAGGGAGGATATGCGGGTGATTGGCGTGATGGAGAGAGATGCAGAGGACAGGGCGAGGTGGAGAAGGATGATCCGCTGTGGCGAACCATAATGGGAGCAGCCGAAGGAAGAAGAAGAAGCTTCTTCAAACAAAAAACAGCATTAAGATGAATGAGGAAGATAGAGCAGGAGAAACGTGAGAATCTGTCAGCTGCATTACATTATCAGATATCAGCCGTACATGGATACCTTTTCAGCTTCTTGAAATCTGTTTTACTGGCACGTCTATGGCCCTGGTGTAAAATACCAAATGCTAAGCTAGAGATAACATTCCAGTGATGCATAGTCTCCTAAAATGGGGTGGAGTAAGCACAGAGCTGTGATTCCTATCCCTACTCTTCAGTACACAATGTTCATATGTCCACTTAATACTATATCACCTTGAATACTACAGTGTACATTATCACCAGGCCACTCTTCTGAGTTTTACCTTTAAAGATTTAAAAAACAGAGAGATAAAAACATGCCAGACTTACAGTGGTATGCTATAAGCAACACAGCTACAACTAATGAAATTGATCATGGGCGTATAGATTTACAACACTGTTCAAGCATTGACAATAGTTAATAGTATTGACAGCGCCAAGGTAGTGGGAGGCCCCTTCAATCAAATTCTGATTAGACCCCCATAAAGGCTTGGAATGATCTCAGTGCAGGGTAGATGTAGACATGTAGAAGTATAGACACAGCAGAGCAAATACTGCACTTTATACTTATGAGCTTTATACTGCACACAGACATATCAAAAGCTAATAGACACCACTTATTACAGAGTTTATTATTATTATTATTATTATTATTATTATCATTATTATTATTGTTAATACATCTTTGTATTTATTTATTTTACATTACAGTATATAAATGGGAACCACTGAAGGAGCATTCACATCATGGTCTCTGTCACGCATTGCTTGCGCTGTACCTGCACATACTTCTAAACCCCTATACTTTTAATATGGTTCCTTGTCCGGACCGGCACTGTGCATTATCATAGCCAAAACAGGCACCAAGCAAAATCTTTTGGCTGATTTATGCAAGCTACACCATTGTGAAATCCTTTACCTCATGGAGACCCATTGCAGTCTGTCACACACCTGTCCTCACATCCCTGGTATGCCTCTCATTCTGGAAATACCCCATGACCAGGGCCGATGCCACCATTATGCAAACTAGGCAGCAGGCTAAAGGGGGGCACAGCCGCGCAGAATGCCAGAAATTTGGAGATATGCTTCTTTGCACAAGAAGCTGTTTGGAGGTATGCCTATATGCCATGGTAAAATGTCAAACGCTACTCACACTAAGCAATGTATTTGGCTTGGGCAAGAATTGTTGAAGGGGTCGGGAGACGCCAAAATACAATCTTGCCTAGGGTGCCTGCCAATGACCAATACGGGAGTGTGATCTTCACCCACAATAGCTTGTCCATTGAAGTTACAATCCTTTCAGAAGCCTGCAACATTGAAGCTCTCTCAGTCACTCTCTTGGGAACCACCGTCAATTCTGTGTTCAAACCACTAGTTGACACCTTCACTCTCCCCAACTCGGTAACTAAGCCAGATTATTGTGGTCACTGGTGACTTCAAAATTCACAGAACTACCTGGGGCTATGGAAAAACCAACAAAGATGGCAAGCTCTCAATCAAGATGCGAAGCTCCCTCCTTCCTTTAACAGCTCAAGATGGAGGTGTGGCTATAACCCAGACCTGGCAATTGTATCCTCCATCATTGCAAACCATTGGGAGAAAATTAGAGACTCCATCCCTCATACTCAACACCATCCAATTGGGCCAAAGGTTAATCCTGTCATTACCCCTAGTCCTACACCCTTCTGCCACTGATTCAACCTGAAAAAGGCTGACTGGCAGAAATTTGCTGCCGACCTTAACAACTCCACCCAGAAGCTGCCTGCTCTGCCGAGTAACTGTGAGTCTTTCGTCAAGCTTGTAAAAAAAAAATCAGACATAACATCTCTCAAGGCTGTCATACCAACTACATCCAGGGTCTTACAGAAGATGCTAAGTCCCGTACCAAGATTATGTGGAGCATTTTCAGGAAGATCCCTTCATCCCAGAAATCACTGATGCTGGGGATATCCTAACCAAAATGATAATAAAAAGAAAAAGGGGCAAAATTTACAAATCTACTGACATGATACACAGTAGCAAAAAAGCTTGGAAAGCAATCTGTATCCTTGGTAATGGCTACAGAAACTCCAGCCAAGAACGCAGGTAACTGACTTGTTGACCTATTTGGCGGACGCATAATTTCACAATCCACAACTTAGCTTCAAGGCCAAAAGCGTGTGAATGCTCAGACGCACAGCTGCTCCCTCTAACACCAAACTTTCCAACTTGGACAACCATGGAAGACCAACTGTATGACCAGCTTTTAACATTCTACACTGCAACACGGCACTTCTGAAAAGTTTGATCTTTGTGTAGGGAGAACTTGCAGGTCTTAGAAGTTGAAGTTTCAGGACGTTATGACTTTTGTCGCATTATGAACAGTGAAGTTAATTGAACATTATGTTACAATTGCATTATGTTGTTTTGGGTGTGTGCTTTTATTTTAATGTGTAAACACTACTGAGAAGTATAATGTATAATCTGGCCTGGGGGGTATGAATTGGCATAGGCCATAATATACCCAGGGTATAATGTAACCTAGGCCACTTTAACCCTGGGTATAGTCTGGACTGGGGGTATACTATGGCTTGTTACACTGGGAAAGACCCAGCCATTACAAAGAGTTACAGGCCCATCTCACTGCTGTGTCATACATTTAAGCTGTTTGAGCACCTCCTCCTCAATGCCATTGCTCCCTCTGTTAAACAACACTTTGTTCCTGAATAGGCAGCTTACAGACAGGGGAAGACCGGCACAGGGCAACTCCACAACCTCCCCCAGTCTATTGAAGATAGCAGTGAAAGAGAACTCATCACCGAAGCTGCATTTGTAGACCTTTCAACAGCTTACAACACAGTAAATCATTGAATACTCACAAGAAAGCTGTTCACAATGACCAAGGATCTGAAACCTACAGTGATCATTCTTGATCCTGTCCCGGCAAACCAGCAACTGAAAGTCCAGTGGTGTGGGAAATGGCTAAAATACAATCACCTCATCAGTCTACTTTAGTGTCACTCTGGATGTAACACAATTCTACAATGGCTACATTGCCAGTAGAAATGCAAAGAGTGGTGCCAGAAATACCATTCTCAAGAAGCCTGCCAACACCAAATGGGGTACAGGTGCCAGTACCATCCACACAACAGCCCTCGCCCTCTGCTTCTCCGTTGCTGGACATTCAGTCTTGTGTAGATCAGTTCATGCTTCGAAGGTAGACACAGCCCAGATCCATCACTGGCTGCCTCAAACCAACAAGAATAACTGGGTCTAACAATCTCTATCTGCTGTGTGGCACTGCTCCTCCACACATCAGCAGGCAGGTCTTGTCTTAAAAGGAGAAGCTGAAACAAGAGAGTGACCCACTCCATCTTCTCTTTGAGAGGGAGCCACTGTCTAAAAGACTTAAGTCTAGACACAGCTTTTGCCACTCAATCCAGGCCCTAAACAACAGCCTTCATTCCCAGTGAACAGACCTCTGGAGGACAAATCAGCTCTGCACCGCAACTGACCGCTGTAAGGTCCTCATGAACAAATTGGGCCTCAGCATGAAGGAAAAAACTACATGCAGCTGTGGTGAAGAGCAGACGATGAACCTCCTGCTGGTCTGCCCTCAGCTCCCACAAGCGTGTTCCTCAGTAAACCTACCCTGAACGTCAATGGCAGATCATGAATGGGCCCCTATAAGTCAACAGTAGGCGTAATGTATGACTGGGGGGAAAAAAAGACCTTAAAAGACCAAAGGATGTCTTGAAGGCATCGTATCAAGGTGCGTGAGGTGTCAATTAGATTGCTGTTTTCTAACCCTCAAAATTCACAGTATTAAAATTGCAAAACAAGCCTCATCTAAATGCGACCTGTCTCCCCTTGGCAGTCTTCACTTGCCTGGTGTGCCATGTGACTGAGTAAGAAAGAAAGCAAAACCATGAAACAAACGCTCTTACGTCCATTTTCATATGTCCAGGGACGTATTTTAAATTTGATGAATTTGTTTATAGGGTTGACATATCAAAATGGGCCTAAGATGAACTGATGAGCTGTTCAGAGTGAACACCTTCGCCCAGAGTTGGCTGAGATAGGTTTCAGCCTCACCTGTGACCCTAGGAGGACTAATCAGTATGGCGAACAAATAAAAGAATGGATGAATGAATGAAAATTAATGTTTTTTCTGGTGTTGAACGAACTGCTGGATGATGACAGTAGATGTCTTCTATAGGGAAGTGCACACTAATACAAGTATCTTCCGTGTTAAATGAACCATGACAGAATACATGTTATCCAAAAGAGTTAAAATATAATTGCTTAAACTTTCCAAGAATTTGTTGAAAAACAGTGCAGGATTGACAATGAAGCCTATATATTTAACAAGAAGCTGAAAAAACATGTCACTTTTTGTGCTAATAAATGTCAGTTAGAGTTTTTTTTGCGATATTATGAGAAGTTGAGGGAAGGAAAAGACCGCAGTGTCCTTTTGGCTTCTGGCAAAGTTCTCAGTTGTCACCTGCTAGTGCTGGCACAACACAACTATGTATCAAATGTAAATATTCCTATTCCTTTTTTCCAGTACTTGAGTTATAGTGTACCTGGGGGAGAATAACAATCCACTGTACCCTGTCCTATGACACGTCTTCCAAAGCTGTATCTCCTTTAGTGAGACTACATGGGGTCCATTTCAAACTCTGTCAGTATAGAAAATATATATATATATATATATTAAAAAATAAAATAAAATTT
>JBCNYH010000023.1:24128779-24137387 GCA_039654325.1 Tandanus tandanus | reverse complement strand
CCCCGACAACATAGCTCCCAGGATCATTAGGACACGCAAACCCCTCCACCACGATAAGGTGGCGATTCGAGGAGGGGAGTGTTTATCACCCTCGGTTAAAAATAAGAAGCTTGACACATATTTTATATACATATGTATTTTTTATTTTTTTTTACCATCTCATCATTTGCTGAACCGCTTAATCCTTTTGGGATCATGGGGAGGTTGTGCCTATCTCAGCTGCCACTGGGCGAAGACGGGGTACACCCTGAAGGCTCGCCAGACCATCTCAGGGCAGTCATAGTTGGCTTTGGCATCGAGTATGAATTCAAAAAAATCAAGCAGCATATATATTAATGATTTATTAATGCGTATTGCTGCAGAATTTCTTTGCATGTTCTCCTCATGCTTAAATTGGTTTTATCTGGGTTTTTAGGTCTCATCCCACCTCCCAAAAACATGCCAGTTAGTGGATCGGTTAAGTCAAACTGCCCGTGTGTGTGTGTGTGTGTGTGTGTGTTGCACTGTAGTGCTCTGGGCTCCTATTTATGGTGTAATTCTGCCAAAAAGTGTACCTGAGGTTGGCTCCAGATCTATCAAGAACCAGACCCGGATAAAGCGGTTTACTGAATAGTGTTCGAGTGACTGTGTTCTTTCCTTCCTTTCCCATAACAAGATAACATAGAAACACAGTTCCACAGCGGAGGGCATTATCTTCATGCAAATTCAACAATTTGCCAATAAATTTTATAATTAAATCATTTAAACGAGGTCAGATAATTTGAATGAACAATGGCTTTGTGATATGGTAATACCTTGTTGGCAACCCGTGCGCTACTAGCTTAATTCCTTCTCTGCGCTTGACATGCGAACACTAGCCTGATGACGTAATCATGATTGTGTCGGTGTACTCTGTTGCCATGTGGTTGTCTTACAGAGTCAGGCATGTGAAAAGATTTGAAACTGCACACAAGACAGGGCAGCTCAGAAAAAGAACGGAATATTTTATAGTTGATGGCCTGCATGGTGATGAACATGAGAAAAAGTTCCTGCACCGTTACCGTGTTCGTGCCGATAGTGACAAACTGCAAATGTGCAATTTTAGTGGATCTGCTTTCAAGCTCTAACCTGTGGTGACACGATTAGTTCTAACATGCTCAAAGCTGGATTTACATATAAGAACTTTGAGTAAACAGAAGAGGACTTTGCTAGTATGTAACTGAGAACAAGTAAACCAGAGTACGCTAACTAGAAAACAATCTTTACTACATAGTGACGGACGGCAAAATGTAATTTCAGACATGTGCTTTCAAGCTTTAATATAAGCTTTAACACCTGACACATTCTGAATGATGAGGTTCCAGACCGCTGCTAGCTCATTAGCATGCTGTCAGTCAGATTTGCTGGTGAGACCTTCATACGGCAGAGAGCAGTCTGTAGTAAGTAAATAAAGGGGTGTGAGCGGCAGTAAGCTAGCAGCAGCCTGATAAAACCGTAAGAAACGTTCAGAATGTGAAAGGAAAAATACTGCCAGCTCGAATTAGACCCAGAGCTAGAAATCAACATTACTGTATAATATTTATTTATCTGATTTTATATATACGTGTGTGTGTGTGTCAGTGTTGGGTGGCACGGTGGTGTAGTGGTTAGCACGGCTGTCTCATTGCAAGGGAGTCCTGGGTTCAATTCCCAGGCTCAGGCTTTTCTGTGTGGAATTTGCATGTTCTCCCTGTGCTTGTGTGGGTTTCCTCCGGGGACTCCGGTTTTCTCCCACAGTCTAAAGACATGCACATTAGGCTAACTGGCTGTTCCAAATCGCCCCTAGGTGTGAGCGTGAGTGGTTGTGTGTGTGTGTGTGTGTGCGTGCGTGTGTTGCCTAGTGATGGTTTGGCGAGCTGTTCAGGGTATATCTCTCCTTCACTCAGTGTCGGCTGGGATAGGCACTAGCCTGAGCCACAGTATTTAAATGTTTTTAAGATTTGAATGGCTGTTATCGATAAATTACTTGAGCTTTGGCTTGATCGTCCACGCACTCACTCTCACTCATTTGTTGAATCGCTTAATCCCATTAGTGTCGCTGGAAGACTGGAGCCTATCTCTGCCGACACTATGTCAGCTTGCTGGACAATTGCAGGACCAACACACAATCATTCATACACACACACACACACCAAGCGGCATTTTGGAACTGCCAGTTCGCCTAATGTGCATGTCTAGGAATCGAACCCAGGACCTTAATGCTAACCACTACGCCATTGTACCGCCATTGATCATCATGTGTGCTCTGTGGGCTGTTGACAGATAGCTGGTTGGGGATCTTGGGGCTTGAATTTGTGATGTTTGTATTGATCATTCTCAGCACATCAGCCACGGGTGCACGGTAGTGATTAGAGAATGTTATCAGACATCCCACCCTGCACAAACCCATTTCAGGGAGATGGTCTGCCGTGGCGATGCTGGACAATACACTAAACTGATAGATTGGAGAGAGAGAGAGGTCAGCTGTAAAGCCCTCCCACAGAGAAACTGATAGGTCTACTCAGAAGTAAAAGACACCAATCAGAATGCACTGTTTCTGTTACTCTCTTGTTGCTTTAACTAATCAATTGCTTTCCTTTTCAAAGATTCTAGATAAGCTCTGGAATAGATTTGCTCTCTCGTACACATACACTCTCGCCATAAAAAATACATTTTTTTCAGGATGTTGTATATAAATTGCGTGCATCATAGTGCCGATATCAGTAAGCGGGAGACTCCTGGAACTTCCGGGAGAGGTGGGATGTCTGTGTTATGGGAGTATGGCTGTACTCGGGAAGTGTTTCTGGGGTTTTTACATGTTTCAGTGTCAGCCTTCCGAGTGCCAAAGGGAAAATATCTTATTAAAACGAATTTTTATTCAACTGAGCTTTGCCTTTATAAGAAGTGTAGTATAATGAAGTGTATTAAAGTGTAATATATATCTATTTACAGAAAAAAAAAAAAAAAAAAACTCTGCTTATCTGTCAGGTATAGTTGGTTGTCTTTCCACTCCAGAATAATAAAATACACATATTTTCCTTTTGTTGTTTATTTTTTCGAGAAATGGAAATGGAGAGAATCTTGTATATGCCACGATTGCCCACATTTAAAACCAGCATTTAAGGACGCAGCTAAAATCCGTGTGGTGCTTGACGGTGTGTGCAGCATGACCTTGCACTGTCAACATCAGGACCTGTGTTCGCTGTGTTTTTCATGACACTATAACATGCACTTATGCATTTGGCAGCAGAGACCACTTAAATGCTTCAGTACGCTTATGGTAATGAAACTGAACTGGGTGCGATGTTTTGAGTGAACTCATGCATCAAGAGGGGCGGGCCATCCCTGGAGGATGACTTGCTTCCTCTGTTGATACACAAATGCCAATCAAAACTGCCGGCTCTTTGCTTCATTGCTGTAGGCTTCCTGAAGCATTTCAAGGGTCTCCACTCTTGATTTCTCATCTATATTGAGTAATATTAAACCATAGTAAAATTGCAAATGTGCACATTCCAGGGTCACAAAATGCATAACACTGGTCTCAATGTTGGCAGAGCACCGTCATATGGTATGCTAACTCAAAGAGGTTATTATTTGCTCTTGCTGTTAGCACATGACTGTAATTTGTTATGAAGACATTCTGAGGACTTTTTCTGAGGATATTTTTCGAAATGAAACTAATAGAGCACATAATGTGATGTATAACAAAATCACGTTACATTGGTGTGGACACTGCTAACTCGAAAATGGAACAACAATAGAACACCATTCACTCACTCAGGATTTCACGAACTGCTAAATCCTATTAAGGCGAATCACCTGGAGGCTGAAGGCTGGAGCCTATCTCAGCTGAGTCTTGGTGAAGGCTGGACACACCCTAAACAGCTTCTCAGCCCAGCCCCCCCATATTCACATCTAGGGACAATTTGGAACAGCTAGTTGGCCTAATGTTCATGTCTTTGAACTGTGGGAGAGAACCGGAGTACCCGGAGGGGAGGGACAGCATGCAAACTTTGTACAGAAGTGCCCTCGCCGAGCCCGGGACTCGAACCCAGGATCTTCTTGCTGTTAGGCGTACGTGCTAATCACTACGCCACCGTGCTGCCAAGAATGCATGTAAACAAGAACCCACACAAGCCATGGGGAGCATATGCAAACATACACAGAAACGCCCAAAACCTTCTTGCTGTGAGGTGGACGTGCGACCCACTACGCCATCGAATCACTAGTTACATGACAATATTATCAGGTGTTTCATAGACAACGTCCTACACAGAGATTCTGGGTCTGCATCTTGCAGCCGACTGGGGCCTTTCTGTTGGAAGTTTGCATATCCTCCCATCCTCTGGACACTCTGGTTTCCTCCCATATTCCAAAGACATTCACATGAGGACAACTGGTGACTCTAAATTGCCTGTAGCTGTAAATGTGAGTGTGAATGATTGTTTTGTGTCCGTGTTAGGCCTGCAGTAGACTGTCGTCGACCTGTTCAGGATGTAATCCCGCCTCTCTCTGGGATTGGCTCCAGCTTTCTCTGTGTCCCTGACGGATAAGCTGTACAGATAATGGATGGATTTTCAGTTTGTTTTAAACCGGGTCTGCGGCTTCTGTTAAATCAAAAAGCCTTTGCTAGCATATGTGTGTAATAGTGTAGTACACTTAACATAATCCTGTGTGTGTGAGTAAAGCATAGCCAAAAAAATTTTGAAATCTGTGAATGCATTAAGCTGTGTTCACTCAATCATCTGTTCTCTCTAATTGGGGGAGAGTGCTGACTTCAGTTTCCTCCCCACCCAGAGTAGATCGAGTCTGGGAATCAGCAGGCTTGAGTCCAGTAAACATGGCTCTGTGCAATACCCACAATCTGTAGATGGTTCTGCATCTCACCCACAGTGTGACCAGAGGCATTTTTAAAAACTGCACCAAACTGAGACCTGAATATTTTGTGGACAATAAGGTGTCGTAATGGATTTCAGCAGAATACATGTTGCAAAAAAGGAAATGCAAATTTTATTTGTAATAGCTGTGTGCAAATTTGTGGTTTTCCTGTTGTTTGGACCTTTTGTCCCAAAGCAGCATGTTTGTTGGGGAAAGTGGTGGAAAAATGGGGTCTGTTACACTGAATTCGATACAGACTGGAATGGACATTGGTTAAAATTCTCACGGAAAAATGGGCGCCATCTTGGAACACTGCACATGGATTTCCGTGGTTCTATTTAGGGTAGACTCGGGTAATACCAGACACATGGCAGGAAGTGCTGTGCTATATTACCACTAACACAAGGGTAGAAATATGCAGTATATCTATGCTCGAGACATTCGGTATGGACTGACTTATTCTCTAAGGTGGACCGAATGTTCAAGGAACGGCGCTCTCTGCCAGCAATGGTTGACAACCTCTTGTCACTGAAAAAACAAAGTATGCACCGGGTTGCCAGATCTGCTTCACTGGCTAGTCTACCTGTTTCATGGCTGACTCAGATGTCAACAGGAAATATTATAACTGAGGAATCAGAACTTTGAGTTTGATGTCCAGCCGTCTTGATGCCGACATGAATTTTATTATTATTTTTTTTTGGTCTATTAAGTTTTATCATTTCTGTCAATGCATACCTAAATTTAAACTCCTACAAGGATAGTAAATATAAGTAATATATAATCTCTCAGCAATGGAGTTCTGAGTCTCTGATCTCCGCAGTGCAGTGTTCCAAAATGGCTGCAAAATTTTCGCTTTGCAAATCATATCGACCAATCAGGCATGTCTATTTCAGTCTGTATTGAGTTAAATGGCTCTATTAGACATTATTACCTGAAACCTCATATGCTGTTAACTTCGGCACAGTTTCCCCGCTGCTCACCAGCAGGTGTGTTGCACGTGTTTCGTCACCTTTGCCCTTTTGTGCCCTCCAGTTTGCCATTAGACTGAATATATACATGAACCTTTTTGAAAAGGCCAACAGTTGTTCCCAAGTCAGGAATGACTGTAATGATTAATGAGTCCAGCTGATTCTCGGCCTGCTCTCCTGTCTTCTCTCTAATAATGTAGCGTGTGAGCTAATGCTAATCGAGCCAGTCAGCTCTGCAAAGAGTCCGGAGAGTGCAACGAAGTGAGAATGGGTACACCTGGAGATTGCCACAAGGTCCAAAAATGCATCTGTAAATAGCGGAATTGCATATTTTCTGTTTGGTACAGTGTTTTGTGACACGTGGTGCATTTCCATGTTGGCGGAAAGGGTCGTTTAGAGGTTTTTTGAGAGCATGTTGCCCACTGAGGTGACGTTCAAGGTCTGCCTGTCTGTGACAGATGCTTCTACACGTTGAGCTACTTCATTATTCATGCTTCCCTCACGCAGCCAGATTTGCCACTCGTGCTGTTATCAGGTGTGTGAGGAACAAATGAACTCTGTTCTCTTCGTTTCCTATCTCCTGTACCAGGGACGTAACCATTATTCAAAATGAATACCAAGGGTTTTTTCTTTTTCTTTTTTCTTTTTTTTTTTTTGCATCCATCATCATTATTTTGCTGTAGTCGCCTGAGCTGAACACTGCTTTACTAGGATTCCGAATAAAACCAAATTTCTCTTCCAGTTCGTCAAAGCAGTACACTGTTCTTTATAGATCTGGCACTCCATATAGCTCACACAGACCACATACGGTGCACAGGGCAGTATACCCTTGCTTTTTGTTTTTCTTCATCAATATTAAATAAGAAGCTTAGCAGGAAGTCAGACAGGCACTATAACGGAATGCTGCTGAAAGACCCTCACTTTGATTAGCTCTGCGTCTCAGCTCTGTGGTATATTCTCCTAGCATGTCGGTGAACATGTGGGATCTTTCTGGAATGTAACAAACCCAAAAGCCAAAGGTAATCTTTACGTTATATAAAGATCTGAACTGGAAACAGCAGTTCCCTGGTTTGGAAAACATGTTTTTGTTTTTTCCAGGATAAGATTCACATTGAAAGATTCCCAGTTTTGTTCATCCTTACAGCATAATTTCTGCGTATGTTATACATTTATGCGATACAGACGCTTAATTTAACATAAATGACCATAAAAAGCAAAAAACTGGGTCATTTTATCCCGTGGATTACTAGCAGGGGCTAAACCAACGGTTAGCCGGTGTTTTTTACCTAGAGGTGATGTGAACTCGTTGGATGGAGTTTTCCAGCACGAGTAAACAAGCAGATCTATTCAGCAAGCGAGATTTTAGGTGATCAAGAAGAAAATGTGTTCGAGAAGCAACTATGGCAGCAATTTGGAGGAAATGGGTGTAAATGGTTACCTATTTGAACCAGAGAGGGAGGAGTCTCTTGTGGAGACAGTGAGGCGTCAGATTCTTGTAACTCCGAGGACCAGAATGCTGCCAGAGATGAGCCTGACGGGGAATTCACAATGGCTTATGCCAACTCGGCATTCCTGTCGTTTTTGGTGATTTGTTTGTGCAGCTCAGCACTGGACGATAATGTGTTATGCTACATGGTCAGTGACGTAGCCCAGCCAATCCAATGAGTTCGCGTCACTAGCAGGCTGGAACAGCCAATCAGAAAGAAAACATGTCTCCAGCATTCAGATTTCTGCTGACCGCTGTGGAAGACCGAGTTCAGAACACTTGCCTATAGGAGCTAAATCGAAGAAGGACCTCCAGTGTATGGAAATGAATTTCTGTTAGGAAGAAGCCCAACGTGCTGCTGCCCCTGAGGAAGAATGGTTTTCTCCTGCTGTTGCTGGGGCTTTTTCCAAGTACTCAACGGTGTCCAATATTGACCTTCACCAAACAGTTGTTAACAGTCGCTAACATTTGCAAGCAGTTGCGAAAGGGGTTTGGAAAGATTCTTAAACACTTGCTAGTGTTCACTAACCAAAAGGAACTTTAGTGACACGTGTTGCAACCATTTGCAAATGCTTACAGCTGCTTTGAAAACATTTGCGACTGTTTGTGGGGAAAGTAAATTCGAACCCTAAAATCTGTTTGCAAACTTTCTACAAAATTTTACGAACTCTGACGAAACACAAAATTCGATATGTTGTAAGCATTCGCTGCTCCGTGAGATACTAGCTAAATGGATTATCATAATTTTATTTTTTCTGATCGCTGTAAATTATGAATGGATCTCCCGTCTCGGAATGAAGTGTGTTTGTTAGGATTGTGGGTTCCGTGGTGCCAGTACATGAGTATGTGTAAGAGCATCCATGGGTTTACATGTGTGATCCCATTGAGCTGGAGGACAAGCTTCCAAGGCCTGCTTTGAATGTCATCAGAGCATAGCACATTGGAGTCTGAGAGGGTGGAGAGGGGTGGGGTGAAGGTCATCCACTCACAGTGCAGAGAAGCTCCAAACCCGACGGTCAGTCTGGCGATGTTTATAGAAGCATGGGCGAGCGTCGGGTACACCAGGAGAAGCTCACCGGACCATTGCGGGGCCAAAACACCCACACAACCATACACACTCACATTCACAACTAGGGTCAATTTGGAGCAACCAATTAGCCTAATGTGCATTTCTTTGGAAGCCCAGGACTTGAACCCAGGACCTTCTTGCTTGCATCCTTGCATGTGGCTCGAGCTTATTGTTCTATAATGACACACCCTGGTGGTATGTTTTTCTTCC
>JBCNYH010000023.1:24121279-24123779 GCA_039654325.1 Tandanus tandanus | reverse complement strand
ATAATATCTGCTTTTGAAAGTAGGCTGTGACATTTCTTACACTATCACTTTTTAAAAAACGGGATTTGAGGGAACAAATAAAGTATTATTGTGATTTTATATGGCAGACAGTAAAATATAAATTATATTGCAGCATATAAAGCTTCAGGATTAAGATGAAAGAAGGGATTAAGTTTAATGTAGGATGGGTCAGCCGCCAATCAATAGCTATTGTTTGAATTCTTAATCAATACATATCCACTTCAAGTTTATCTATAAATGGTCTTCAGAGATGGTGGGAGTCATGTACACATATTGATCAGGTATAGTGCAATCACCACACAAGCTGATGGGCACAACTGGTTTTCTCTGCCAAGCCCCCACCCCCCACCCCCCACCCCCCCCGAGTGCCATGAATCAATCTGATGGATATTTATCTCTCCTGACAGGTTTAAGTTTGCACAGTATTTTATAGAGTTGACCTCAGCAAACCCAACAGGAACAGGTACGACCCAACAGGAAACACTTTCGCTTACATACTCCGAGTCAAAGGGAAGCTGGAGCCTGTCTCACCCGACATTGGGCAACACTGGGGTACACCATGAACACCTCACCGGACCATCACAAGGCAACACACGTGCAACCATTCACACTCATACCTGGGGGCAATTTGGAACAGCCAGTTAGCCTAACGTGAACGTCTTTGGTCTGTGGGAGGAAACCAGAGTACCCAAAGGAAACCCACACAAACAAAGGGAGAGCATGCAAACCACACAGATACGCCTGGGACTCGAACCTAGGACCTTCCTTCTGTGAAGTGGACAAGCAGCTGAGCTAAAATTTTGCATAGAATTTTTTAAATATATATTTAAAGTGTGTTTATCACATTCTCCTATCGAGAATGTGATACGAGATGTTTCAAAGCACCGACACCGGAGACTCCTTCTCAACATACCATCGAAAAGTTTGCCGTAACACCGATTTTTAAACTCGAAGCAGTGTGTAAAGCTCTGCAGGCGGGATGTCCCAGGGTTCTAGTGCCACTCTATGTGAGATCTTGTGTAGGTCAATCAATAGGTGAGGAGTGTGCAGGTCATGGTTTGCACTGGTGGGACGTGATATACAAAGAGACGGTGTTGTGCCGTTAAGTGGTCTGCCCTTCACATGGGACATCCAATAATCCGTTTGTGTGGAACATTCACCACACAAATCTCTGTGCGAGTTCTTATAATTAATCCAGGCCTTTTGACCAATCAAAATCAGGGCTAGCAGGCCGTTTACAACCTCTTTTATAATCAAGTTCATCGAGAATAAAATGTTCAGTAATAGCCACGAGGTGATCAAAGGGACCTGAGAAATGATGAAATGATCGTTTTTCTTTCAGGAAGAATCCGCCTTCTCCATCCTGTACTGGTGCAGTATGCTTAGGTCGTGCCAAAACTGATGTGCTGAGTGATGCCTTGAATTAGCTCAACTTAATCAGTGGTGATGTAGTCTGCTTCCTTGAGCTGAGGAATGAAAGTCAGCGTGTGCCTTTGCGCAGGACTGATAAAGAGATGGGGTTGATGAAATGGAGAGGATGGGGTTTAGGGGATGGCTCTTTGTGTCTGATATTGTCATGTTGCTGTATAATAATCCTGCTGACGTGATTTGCTTCTGTTTTGTTTGTTTTGTGTGTTGCTTGGAACTTGTGGTGGCTTTGTCATAATTAATGCTTTAGGTGCCCTTAAAACTTAAAACACAACCGCAGTATTACTTTCTGTTCCTTATCCTCGGCCCAGTCTCGGCAGGTTGTGATTGTCTTTACCAAGCAGGAGCAGGGTGCTAAGCTAACTGCTGGGAAATGAAAAAATAGCCGTTGTATAGAATGTCGTAACCCCTCAGCCAGCATGCCTGAACCGCACAACAACAACCTTTATATGTTCAAGGTCACTGTGCCAAGGTCAAAGGTCACAAATGAGAATTAGCTACCCCACACAAAGGGTTTAGGTGATAGGGAGTGCCTACGCAAAATTTCAGAAAGCCATCATGCATATGAGCCGAGCAATGGCCGGGACAAAATTGTCACCCCGCCTGCCCGGCCGCCAAGCCGATGAGAATACCCCTCCATCCATAACTGGCTGAGGGTTAAAAAGGGAATCTCTTGGGTTGGATGCTTCTTGTCTAGGCGCACTGATCCACTCCTCTTTTCTTCTCGTTTCCTGGGCCGTACAGTCAGTAGGGTTCTGTGTATTCATCCGCTGTGTTCAGCCTCACTGGGCTGAGGTGTCTGTCTGCACTCCGATCACCTCTCGAGGATCTGTGGCTTCTTTGTGTACTTGCACTCGGGTCTGCCTCGTCATCTTTTAGAAGATGTAGGTTAAAAAACAAAATCCATCCCACTTTAACATGCATTTTCCCTTCATGTACAACCCCTGGCAAATCAAACAGAGGAAAAAATATGGAATCCCTCAATTCTGAGGACAATATTATGGAATCACCAAACACAAAAACACCACTAGTACTTTGTTGCTCCGCCTCT